>JAEOAD010000019.1:11387500-11785000 GCA_036365145.1 Orientallactaga sibirica | reverse complement strand
TAAAGGGTCTCTCAAAGTGTGGGTTTTATGTGAGAGTCACCTTGAATGTGATCACCTGCTTACAAATGGCTTCTATGATTAGCATCTTCCTTTTCAGCAATTTCAATAGAGAGAAATGAGAATAGAGACTGAGGCTCAAAATGCCAGCTGTCATGATTGAGGTTCTGTTATGCCCTGGGGTTTTCTGTGTGTTTAATTCAGATAAAAAAGCCTGTATGAAGAATTATGAAAGAGAAGAAAGAATAAGTTATTAGAGAAGTAATATACAAGAATAACTAAGGTGTTACATGGAGAAGACTAGATAGAAATGTGTGCTGTGGAGTACAAAGTGTTACATGGTATGTTAGCAAGTTTGAAATGAATAGTCAAGGTCATCTGAGCAAATGCATCTTATTCTCAAACTGAATAATTAGGTTCTGTCCAGTTTCCATATCAATATCCCAGTGATGGAATGAGTAGACAGGGATAGATGGTGTGATTGTCTCAAAAGAGGTATTTCACCTGTCTCATTTTACTTAATTTTCTCACCCAGTTTAAGAATGGGAGATTTTCAGTCAGGCGTGGTGGCGCACGTCTGTAATCCCAGCACTTGGGAGGCAGAGGTAGGAGGATCGCAGTGGGTTCGAAGCCACCCTGAGACTACATAGTGAATTCCAGGTCAGCCTGAGCTAGAAGATTTTCATCACAAAGAAGTAGGCACTGAGGCTCGAAACATGGGTAAATTTCCACGGTATCACATGCCTGGATTTGTGGTACCCATTCTTTACACCCTCCACCCCTTCCTCCTTTACTCTCTAGATGTTCTCTGTTGAGATTGGCGAAGGTTTAAAGTGATCCCTTTTGGGAACTTTTGACACAATCCATGATACACTGAAACTGGCCTTTAAGAGAACGTGTTTCAAGAACTGCACTTGCCACTCAAGGTAAGCAGAGCTTTGACCAGAACAGCTGAAGGTGGAAGGTGTTAACGACACATGAATCCATACCATGAGGTCTTACTTCTGTGTGGAGAAAACATGATATTGATTTTAGCCTCTCCAAATGAACTTACCAGTTATGATTTCTTTTCTCTTAGGAGTAAAGCAATAAGAAGGTTGGAAGAAAACACATTACACACAGCCTCATGGCATTTTCTGCTCTATTATGCTGATATACTCATCATCTATGACCTCCTGATGTATTACCTCAAAGCTTGGCAGCACTGAATGACAAACTTTTACTCTCTCAAGACTCGAGGAAGCCATTTTACTGGACCTTCTGGTGCAGTGTAAAAGGAACATTTAAGAAAAATGTTATATGAGGCACTGGTCATCCAGAGGCTTAAGCAAACTTCAAACTAATACTGCAGACTTGCTGACTGACAAGGTCTCGTCACTGTCCATGGACCAGCTTGCTCCTGAGCAAATGATTCCAGATAGAGCCAGATCTGTGAAAAGCACCCAAGATGGGAGTTGTAGTCTTTATATAATCTAGTCTTGAAGTGATGTCCTATAAGATTGACAAATTCACTTACTTAGAAGTGAGTCATTAATTAGCCCACATACAAAGCAAGGGAAACTCAACTCCATGCCTCAGATGGAGGCATATCAAACAATTTGTGGAGGTAGCTTTTAAACCTTGCCTCCCCCAAATTTTCAGCTTTTGCAAGAAGAGAAAGAACATAAAATAGATTTATTCCTTTTCAGCTGGTTCACACACTAGTAAAACTGATAAAAACAGATGAAAGCTCTCTGGTTCTTTCTCATCCTTCACCCTTCACCAATAGTTCCTTTTATTTTCTTTGCTGCCCCTCCCCTCTGCATGCCTTTGAAGGCTGGGGGCTCCCATCTGCTCAGGGCCTCATCTCTTTGTCCACTCTCACCCTACAGCTTTACCTAGTAACGTGCTTTATATACCATCTCTCCTCTCATAATTCTTACATTTCTGTCTTTAGCCCTGACCTCTCCTTTCATTTTCAGTTTTATATATCCAGCTTCTCCTTGCCATCTGCACATAGATCACATCAATTTAAAATGTACCATGTCTAAAACAGAGCTCTTGAGGACCCTGCTACTCGCCCCGTCTCCTCACTTTCAATGGAATCTGTCTGCTTGTTTCAATTCTTCCTTATTCTGGTAGCTGGGCCAGTTTGGTCACCACTTCTGTTAATATTTTACCTCAATCTGCTAAACGCTTTCCATCTCCCCTGCTACCACTCTGGCCCAACATAACTCTATTTTTCACCTGGAGCCATTTAAGATTCCTCCTTCCCTCTCTCTTCCTTCCCCCTTCCTTCCTTTCTGCGTTTTGCTGTGTTTTATGCATAGGAAGTCAGTTGAGATTGTTACAAATTCCTTGTTCTTTTTGTGTTTTAATTTCACTGTGAATCAGAACTCCAAACCATTTGCTTTGACTTAACATTTTTCCATGTCTCTTGTCCCTAGAGACTAGCCTGCCTTCCCTTAAGCATAGGTTGTATGTGCATGTCCTGTGTCTGTGGATGTTTCTGTGTGCTCTGTAGTTGATGTGATTGCATGTGCACTGGTGTGTGTGTGTGTGTGTGTGTGTGTGTGTGTGTGTGTGTGTGTGTGTGTAGTCAAGGTCATCTTGATGGATTGCTACTTAGAACAGGCATAGAAGGCAGCATCCTTGAGAAACCCTGGGATCACAGATACCTTGTCTCTCAATATTTATATTTCTCTAGAGATTCATTAAGTTTAAGCGGTCTCTTGTAAATTGCAAATGTCTTGGCAATTGCATACTCATCTTTATCTCCTGTGTGTTCTTATAATTACACTGCTTTCCTGCCAGCCTTGCTGATGACAACCAGAGATAATGAAAGAGGAAAGGTCTCAGAAAGGAAAATACCAGGACCCTAGCTTGGTGGGTGGTCTGTGGCTGAGGTGACATGTCCCTAAATCACAAGGATTGCTTCTCATCTATAGGAAAGGGCAACATTAGGAAACAAAGGAGTCAGATCTGAATTTTGGCTTTGCACACTTCTGTGCTGCAGGGGTTTCCTAATTATTTTAGATTTAGGATCATTTAGCTTTTTATTCAGAAAAGTAAATGAACACATTTGTTCCCAAAAGACACCGTCACCTTTTGGAGGGCACAAGCAGAGAGCAGCAAGAGAATGCAATTCATGATTATCTCAGGCTCTGTCTCAGAGCGCCTAGGGAAAACCAGCGAGGCACTGGCAGTGTCAGAGAGAAGCTACCTCCTGTGGCCTGGAGCTTCTTTCTTTGTGTGCTGAATCCACATCACAGACTCTACTTTTTAATTTCTCCAATGTCATCCTTTCCTTTTCTAGATCCTACACTGTTGATACCAGGATCTGAACACACCATTTTATATCCTCTTGAGTTGAGGAAATAGAAAACCCATTATTTTACTTCCAACACTCCCAGGTTCTCCTTGAGCCATTTGGAAACCCTCGCAATGCTGCTCTGCACCATGGTTTAGGAGTATTTTCTGTTCTTGGAACTCTATTCCAACCCATGTTACCATTCAAACCTCTCAAATACTCACATTTAGCACCATACTGGGCACTTTGGCAGCATTTGGTGATGTATACTCCACTTCTACAAATTCTCCATGGTCTCCTGGCTCCCTTCTGCCTCTCTGGACATCCTTACATTAATGTACCTTTCTGGTGCATTCCAGGGATAATTCTTTAATTTTTACTTTATTCAGTGACCTTGGATTTATTTCTTCCTCTATGCTGCTGATTCTCAGATGAATAACTCTCAGATCTTCTGCTTTATGTTCTCCTGTGTTTCTTAATGACAAGAACAGAAGTCCCTAGAGTGGTTCAATTTTCATGCTTTGGAATGAGAATCAGAAATCTGGAGTTTAATTCTAGTCTTGCAAAAACTAGAATCAAGGGCTGTGGAGATGGTTCATTCATTAAAGGTACTTTCTCACAAAATCTGTTGGCCCTGGATTTCATTACCCAGAATCCACATAAAGGCCGATGTGCAAAGTGGCTCATACATATGGAGTTTGTTAGCAGGGGCAAGAGGCCCTGGCATACCCTTTCACTTTCTCTTTCTCTCCTCGCAAAAAAATAAAATAAAATAAAATCTACACTCAAGTTGTTTCTTTTTATAAAAGCAGTATTTATTTATTTGAAAAAGAATAAAGGAGGAGAGAGAGAGAGAGAGAAAAAGAGAATTGGTTTGACAGGGCCTCTTGCAATTGCAAATGAACTCCAGACGCATGTGCCACTTTGTGCATCTGGCTTTACGAGGGTAATGGGGAATTGAGGCTGGACTGTTATTTCAAAATTATTCCAGGCATAAGGGAAGCATTTAGTAAATACCAATTGTTACTGTTATCGTGATAATTTATTCTCCTTTGGATAACTCATGGACATATTCAAAACAGAATTCATGGTCATCTCAGAAAATGACACTTTCTTCCAGTCAGCTACTTAAACCAGAAATTGATAGCTTCTTTAGATATCTCACCCAAGTGCCTCCTTCACTTTAACTCCAAACTGCCCTCTCAGTCACACAGTTCTCCCAGGTCCCACCTTGAATCAGCTACAACTCTCTTCTCAGTTAGGTTACTTACCTTAATGGTTCCCAAATTGGTCTCCAAGCATCCTCTCCTGCCCCTTTTCTCCAACATGCTCGCCAGTGCACAGAAACCACAGTGCATTCTTACAAGCATAAATTGGATCCTGTCATTCAGTCCTCTCCTCAAAGTTTTTTAGTTTCCCTTTGGGCCAAGGACAAGCTTCAATATTCTAAAGTGGAAAAGTCTGTAAGTTCATCCATTAGTAGTCCATAGGATTTCCAACCCTCAGGCTTTCTATTGAGTTTCCAAATATTATAAATGGTTTTCTCTTTGTTGGATTATGATTTTGTCTTTCAAGTAAGCCTGAAAAGTTTACACTTCTCTTTTGGGACCCAATATGATTTATTACTTAAAGAGAGCTTTTCTCCACTTTGGATCTTACCTATGGATGGACCCCTCTGTCATTTCTTTTGTGATTTTCCATTATAGACCACTTCTCTGTGTTTATTTGCTTAATGGTAGTTTTCCTAAGCAGACCCAAGTGCTGTGTTGCAGGAATCATCTTTGTCATGTGAACTGCTTCACTTCAACTGTCTAGCAAAGTTATCTGTAGGATTAATCAAGTGAATACCTAAAATATGTTTCATGTAAATACTAGTCATATCATTGTTGAAAAAAATCATGTAATTCTGTTTCAAGTAGTCACAGGGGGCTCCTGACCTTTTGCCTTTAAGTCATTAAATTATGAATTATGTGGTGTGAACCTCTTCAATATCATTTGCTTGTGTTGTTCAATATGGCAACCTTTCCTAGGTCTATGGACGGGCTTTATAGTCAGAGCTGGATTTGACTGTCCTTCGTCATGTTTCAGTGGCTTGGCCTTGTACTAGTTATTTAATTTCCACAGGTTTCACTTACCCTGCTTGGAAAATGTTTTGCTGTCAACAGCTTGAATTATACTGAAGAGAAGAGCAAGCATTAGTTGACGAATGAAAAGATGCCAGTTGGTATTTTCATGAAGGACTTTTATTTCATCACATACCTATGAAAGGGAAATAAATAGGAAACAAGGGTGATAAATTAGTGATTTATTTAATGTGTCAAAAATTATTGTCCTAAAATCACAACAATGTTGCACATAACATGCAACAGGAATAAAGTTTAAAACCACCCATGATTATTTATAAAATCAATGTCTTGATTGTTTACATTCCAAGGGGAAAGGCATGGTGCTCCTTAGATCTGGGGTGTGGTTGCTTGGTTGGCATTTGCTTTCAGTTTTCACACGCTTTCCCTACAGGCTCTTCCTCAATCACTATGTGAAGCAATCCCTACCCACGTTCCCTCCATTTTACTCCTCTTCTGATCCTTCTGTATGTTTTTATTTTCCCCAGGTCATATCTCACTTTACGTTTAGGTTGGTTCATTATAATTCAGCCTATTTACAGTTCAAGTCCACAAGTCCACCAAAAATACAACTGAATGGAAGACATTATCATTCCACCCCAGCATCTAGCACAGTACTTGAAACACACAAACTGGCTCACAAAGGAAATTATGTAGTAGGATTGCAACATAGCATGAGGTTCAGTATGGCTCTCTGGCATACTATTTTAGCCTCAGTTGCAGTATCCTACAAGAATCATTCCTTGATAAAAATGCTCTTCATTAAAAAAAAATCTCTTGAAAGTTGTGTGATTTTAAGGTGGATGCGTTGCATTGTCCATTCAGGGCACTTACACCACTTTCCTGGGTTATACCTCGTATTGTTTAATATTCAGTATAACTTAACATTTCCATTGTGTGAGGGGATTTTTGCCTTTTTCTGGATGTGTCCTCAGTTTGCCATGTAATATATACAATGATATTATAAGTCAGAAAATGTGGGCTTTATATATCTGTGATCCTCTTACAAATTACACAGTCTAGGCTGGAGAGATGGCTCAGAGGTTGAAGGTGCTCTCTTGCAAAGCCTAGGAGCTTGGAATTTATCCTACAGTCCCCACAAAAATGGTCCATGTGTCTCAAGTTTGTTTGCAGTGGCAGGAGGCCTTGGCACATCCAAACTCACTCTATCTTAATAAATATATTAAATAAATAAATAAATAACGTTTAAAAATTCAATTTACACAGTCTGAAGAAAGTTACTTGACCACTGGAGAGACTGGGGAATAGATGAGAAGCTCATCATTATGTTCAGTGAATATAGATTTGAATTTTGATGTGCCTTTAATTTCATGAACATAAATGAGAAGATAGCCTACTTTTCACAGCCCCATGACCAGCTGTATTTACCCTCAAGTTTAGAACAAACTTACTTAAGAAGCTCATTAAATTAAAAAAAAAACAACAACCAAAAAAACGTCTACTGCTTCATTTAAGAGGTAAATTAAAAGGGCACAGATTTTCAATAAATTGTCAACTCAATAAATAAATAGAATCTCTTTTTCATGTACTCTATCAAAATAAGAGCTGTCTTAATTCTTGTTTGTAGTGAGGGCTCTAGCTTTTATGCTTAAGAAAAGGATAATGCTTCCTTGGTTAATGTTATTCCAAGGTATTTTATTTTCTTTGATGCTATTGAAAGTGAAAGACCTATACAATGAAAACATAAAAACACTCAAGAAAGAAATTGAAGAGGTCCTACAAAAATGGAAAGACCTCCCATGACCCTGGATAGGTAGAATTAATATTGTGAAAATGGCAATCTTACCAAAAGCACTATATAGATTCAATGCAATGCTGATAAAAATCCCAACTTCACTCTTCACTGAGATAGAAAAAAACTATCTCAAAATTCATATGGAAAAGCAGAAGGCCTTGGATATCCAAGCATATCCTCAGCAAAAGAAACACCTCTGGAGGCATCACCATACCTGATCTAAAGCTATACTACAAAGCCATTGTAATAAAAACAACATGGTACTGGTATAAAAACAGGAATATAGACCAATGGAACTGAATAGAAGACCCGGACTTTGGGTCAAATAACTATAGCTACTTGATGTTTGACAAAGGACCTACCAATGCAGAATGGAAAAAGGACAGCATCTTCAACAAATGGTGCTGGGCAAACTGGACAACCATATGCAGGAAAATGAAACTCGATCCACACATCTCATCATGCACAAAAATCAAGTCCAGATGGATCAAAGACCTAGATATAAAACCAGAAACTCTGCTACTACTGGAAGAAAAAAATAGGAGGAACCTTCCACGAAATAGGAGTGGGAAAAGACTTCCTGAACAAAACCCCAGCAGCTCAGGAAATTACACAATCACTCAACCAGTGGGATCTCATGAAGCTGAAAAGCTTTTTCATTCACAAACATACCATAACCAAAGCCAGCAGATTACCCATAGAATGGGAGAGAATTTTCACCAGCTATACAGCTGACAGAGGCCTAATTTCTAGAATCTATGAAGAACTCCAAAACCTAAACAATAAATCATCAAACAACCCACTCACAACATGGGGCAAAGAACTGCACAGGGAGTTCTCAGAGGAAGAAATACAAATAGTAAACGCACATTTAAGAAAATGTTCAGCATCCCTAATCATCAGGGAAATGCAAATTAAAGCAACTATGAGATTCCACCTTACCCTAGTAAGGATGGCTAACATTAAAAAAAAAAAAAAACATTGAAAATAAATACTGGCGAGGCTGTGGAGAAATAGGAACAAGCTTCCACTGCTGGTGGGAATGTAAAATGGCTCCACCATTATGGAAAGCTATATGGAGACTCCTGAAAAGGATGACCATAGACCTACCAACAGATCCAGTTATTCCCTTACTGGGCATTTACCCTAAAGGCTCCAAGCCTCAGATCAGAGACATTTGCTCAACCATGTTTATAGCTGCTCAATTTATAACAGTAAAGAGCTGGAATCAACACAGATGTCCATCATTAGATGAATGGATAACAAAGATGTGGTATATCTATACTATGGAATTCTATGTAGCAGTAAGGAAAGATGAAATAATGAAATTTGAAAAAAATGGTCAAACATGGAACAGATCGTCCTCAGTGAGCTCACCCAATCACAAAAAGATAATCGTCACATGGTCTCATTTATCTGTTGCTCCTAACCTGAATCCACCTGAGATGCTGCCAAGCCTAATAAGTACTCTGAGGACCAGACAATAGGGAGGGTCGGATGGAGGGAGGGTGATGGTGGGAGGGAGCCAGAGGGTGGGAGGGAGGATAAGGGTGGGGGAATACAAATAGGGACCCAAAAAGAAATGATACTATAAAACTCTTTATTCTGAACAACAAAGCTAAAACATTGATCCTTCAGCAGGGCCATAGAAGGAACACCTGAACCACGGGAAACTGGAGAAAATATCATGAAGACCAACCTTAATTTTCTCCTGCTTTACTCTCTCTTCTCTCTCCCTCTCTCTCTCTTTCTATCCATCACCTCTCTATACTTACTTTCTCTTTTACATTATCTTTTTCTCCCCTCACCTTCCTAGGCGCTGACTTATAACTCCCAGTACCAGCACGGGGTTAAACTTCACAATGAGCTGTAGATCCGAGACACCTACAAGGTTTCCCCAAAAAGACAGATTTCTGTCAGAGTTCTTGATGACCCACCAAAGGATAATGGTAAGACCCTACTGTCAAAGGCAGCGTATGTGTGTGAGACCAAACATGGAGAGACCTGGTCAGAATCTGGAAGAGGGCCAGTCCCCAGACAGTTAGCTAGTCTAGTGCCAGAGGGTGCTACACGAGAAACTGGGGGAAAATGGCAGACATTGGTCCAAACAACTTCCAGTCTAAGATACCCAGCAAGAAACAACCTGAAGTAATGCTCAAACAAGTGCAGTAGTGGCACACAGCCATGGTGGGCAACCAACGGGTCTTGATTTGGTTAATTGATCCACTCAGTGGAAAAGAACTCATTGCTGGAACTGGGAAATAAGTCAAAACCATGTACAAAAAATGAGCACAGTCTCCAATCAAGATACCATCAAATGTGGGCTAGAAGAGGGCGTACCCATATAAAATTCATTCCAAACTCTCTATGGCCATCCCATATATCTAGTACTAACTTCTCTCTCCATTGGAGAATTTGCTTATTTTTTTCCAGGTGGACAATGAAGGGAGGATCAGCCAATCACACCTTACCAGGGCTCCAGCTGAAACCACAGAGTAATGTGGAGGAAGGGCAAGAGTTCAGCACTCTTGGGGATCATGACACCAGAAAAAGGTTGAAGGAGATAAACACAGAGAACATCTAACTCCCACTAAGCCAGATATCCAGAGACACAGAGGCTCCCAAAACCTCATCACTGAAGTAGAGCTAAAATGACCCCAATGTGGCTCAGGGAAATTTGTGGAAGGAGGGGCGGAAAGAATGTTAGAGCCACAAGTTGGGGCATTATGCACAGAGACTTGGCCTATCCCCCATAGCTCTTGACTACCCCCACAATGCATGAATCACATTCCCCATTGATGAAGGTCCCTATGGAACAGGGAGGACAAGGAGGAGGATAATGGAGTCACCACTATGAATGTAAAACCAGAATAATATACATAAAAATAAATAAAACTAAAATTAAAAAAAGAAAAAGGATAATGCTGTTTGATAAAAGTTTAGATATTGCAGCATTATAATTTCTTATACCTGACAAAAATACTAGAAGGTGAAATGGTTGAGAAGAAATTGTTTTCACCCTAGTTCCATAAAAATTTTATTTTCATCAGGCTATAAAGTGGAACACCTCATTCTGTCTGTCTTGATTTGTGCACACTATGTGTTTTTTGCCTGTCTCTGTGCACAGATATGTATTCCTTTCATTAAAATTTTCTTAGAGACATGACAGAAATTTCATAACAAATTATTAAAATATACATAAGTTCCTCAAGCAACCATATTTTTATCTTGTTTCTTTATGAGTATCTGTGATGAGGAATGTACCACCTGCTTAAATTAGCTCATCTGCTTGGCTTTCTCTTACTTTGTGAAGACCATTTTTTGAATCTTAGCTTTGATGATGCACTTGGACATTGAATGTAGATTTTCTTAGTTGCAAGAAGAGATGGACAAGTATATCTAATTAGAAGTCAATAGTAGTCATTTTAAAATTCATGTGTATTTAAGTTTTGACTCTAGTTAAGAATACTTATAAAAATATCTAATCAGAATCAGAGACTCAACCATAGGAACTAAGGACAGTGTCACTCTTTAATTCAGCTTTCATCTCAGTCTTCTAAATAGGGTATATTCGCATTAGCATTCAGTATAAATTTAGGTTGAGATATTTATTATGATCTGGGGGGCATGGGTAATGAGGTAAAAGACCTGAATTAATTTTAGATAGTATTGAAAAATTCATGTCTATAATAATAAACAATTGCACCAACATCTAATTGAATTGTAACAATCATTGCTAGCACATTGAATTCTAGATCTGTTAGTAAGAGAAACTGATGTGATGTTGAATCTTTCTAGGCTTCCAAATTTTGGATACTTTAATTGATATATGACTTTAATTTCTTCCAGGCTGCCATGTCTCCATTACATGGCTGTTGCACAATTTGATGAACAAATGCATGTCATTATAGACAGTGTTGTTCTTTTTTATATGTGCACATGCCTTCTTTTTGAAGTATTGGGTGAATTTTCTTTTGCAGTTTACTTGGTATGGACCCCTAGTTTGGCAAAAAAAAAAAAAAAAAAAAAAAAAAAAAAAAGTAGGAATGAGAGATGTTTATCATTCTGATGAAAAGGTAGAGGTATCTTATTAATTACAGATTAAATAATTTTATAAGGTTATAGCTTGTCATTTTAGATTAGAATATTTATCATCAGGATTTGGGGAGGACAAGCTATGGATGACACTGATTCCTCATGCATGCCTGCTCAGTGGTGATTATCCCTCAGTGTTTCATGTCAAAGAAGTTTGGGACACAACATCAACACAAAGAATAATGTACTTACCCTTTCAGTAGTGAGAAGGGAAGATGGAAGTGGATTGTAAAGAGTTATTATTAATAGGCAATGTTATTTTGAGGCATAAAACAAGCAAATGATGAAACTCAAAGAGGAAGTTTTATGGCAAGTAGTTATAACCCAAGTACCATTTTAAAAGCTACATTAAATTTTCTACAGTTCTGCATAAATCAGATACCCGTGTTTATACTTTTATGGAAGGTTTTTTATTTTATTAGGAGCAAATAAAAATATCAATGACCTACAGAAAAATTTGGGATTGTTTGTGAGGATGGAAAACTTAAGAAATATTTTAATTGTACCACATTTATTTGAGATGTTGAATTATGCAGTTATTTTTGCCTATCAGAGTCTCTCAGCACCTTGTTTTGCATATGGTACTAAACACAAAGAAGCATTTTGCTTCTGAGATTTGCCTGCAAGCATTAGAAAGTTGTAAAAGATTATGATGGACAGAAATTGGGGCTATTGACATAATTCCAAAATATTTCTATTTTCTTATTATTAGCCTTCAGTACTTGCTTGGACTTTGGGCCATTTGGATGCTGCAGGCTATAACTGCACACCCAATCAACAGCTTTGAACATTTTGGTAGGAGTTCTTACAAACAAAAAGCAGAGGAGAGATGGTGGATGCTCTAGTGCATAACACTCTCTGCTTCCAGTAAATTAACTCACTGTGTATGGTGGACTGATAAGGAGTTGTTGGAAAAATCTTTGTCAACTAGAACAACAATGTATTTTCTAGGATCTATTTAAGATCCAGTGAAATTAACAGACATTTGAATTGCTTCTATCTTTCCATGGTTATTATAATCATCATTATTTAGTACTCACTGTGAATCTACTGGAAAAAAAAAAAAAAAAAAAAAACCATATATTGAAAACAATGTGTGAAGATTTTAGTTCCGTAGTTTGTACACTTTTTTTTAAAACCAGGTTGGTTGGCTAGGGATAAAAACATTATACATTCAAGCTTAGTATCGTGAAATTGTGAGAAACGTGATTTTTTACTTTAAATATATTTTTTAATTCTGTTATTAAATCTTCCACTTCTCTGAGAACGTGCATTCTTCTGGAAATATGGTTTACTTTATCAACCCAGTTCAGTCTTCAGCCTAGACTCAGTCATCTCCCTTTTCATTTCTTATTAGTAGTTCCTTATTCAGTTGTCTTGGTTTTTGTTGTGTGCAGAGAGCTTGGAGATAACAGAGCAATCTCTCTGTGCACAGCTATTAAAACCTGATAACAGGTTAAGATGCCTTTTGTTGTTAAAATTCATAGCTCTAACAAACAACAAAATAGATTGAAATCAAGCTTGAGCCTGCTGGAACATCAGCTGCTTCAAACACACGGTGATTTCCTCTCAGCCTTGCCACCCCTCATCTTGATGCCTTCCAAGCTTCCTCCAAGTCTCTCCCCAGATCTTTGGTTCCACCCATTCCATTCTCCTTCAGGAGTTCACATGCTTTGTAGTTGCCATAGGTTCACCTTTTTGTTGTGTTCCCTGATAAGCACTGTCTTCTCATATATACTGATCTCCAAATATTTCAATAGGAATAATTAGTAGCACTGATTTTAGGTGCAATGTAAGAATTCACAGTGGCCTCATTACTCATGGTGTAAAACTAGTTTTAACATCTATCTTCACAATCTCTGAAACTATGGTAGTATACACATTAGAAAAAAAAATACTGTTTTTTTTTTTTTTTTCCAACAATCAAACCATAGACATGAATCTCTGTCTCCATAGTGTTGTCTGGGTTTTCTTCAAGCAGGCAGGAGTTCATGTGCTGGTGTCCTCTCCCCAGCAGAAGAACCATTGCCTGCAGAGAGAGAATTAGTAGCTCCATAGCAAGATCTTTAGAGCTTTGAGCCTTGGTGTGGTGGCACATGACTTTAATCCCAGCACTGGGGAGGCAGAGGTAGGAGGATCACCATGAGTCTGAGGACACCCTGAGACTACATAGTGAATTTCAGGCCAGCTTGGGCTAGAACAAGACCCTACCTCAAAACGAAAAACAAATAAATAAATAAAATGAAATGGAAGATTTGAGAACTTTGGAGAACACTGTTTTTATGTAGTGCCTGTTGAGGAGACGTCTTCTGGAGATGGCTGACAATGTGTAAGGAAGGGGACATTTGAAGTGAGAGAGTCTGAGGCACAGTGTTTGAGCTTTTTTCCATGTACCTTAGGAGAGTGCATCAAGTCTCCCTTCCTTCCTTCCTTCCTTCCTTCCTTCCTTCCTTCCTTCCTTCCTTCCTTCCTTCCTTCCTTCCTTTTTCTCTCTCCTCTTTCTTTCTTTCTTTCTTTCTTTCTTTCTTTCTTTCTTTCTTTCTTTCTTTCTTTCTTTCTTTCTTCTTTCTTTCTTCTTTCTTTATTATTTCTTTCTTTTTTCTTTTTTCTTTCTTTTTCCTTCTTTTTTCTTTAATTTCAAGGAAGGGTCTTTCTCTACCCCAAGCTGACCTGGAATTTACTATATAGTCTCAGGTTGGCATAAAACTTACAGCTGGGCTGGAGAGATGGCTTAGCTGTTAAGGCACCTGCCCACTAAGCCTAAGAATGTCAGTTCCAATCTCCAGGTCCCACATTTAGCCAGATGCAAAGTGACGCAAGGGCACAATAACACTTTCCCACAAGGGGGCACACACATCTGGATTTCATTCGCAGTGGCTGAGAGACTGCTGGTGCGCCCATCTCTATCTGTCTTCCTCTCCCTATCTCTCTGTGTCTCTCTCCAACATAAAAATAAAAAAAAATTAAAAAATTAAAAAAAAAAAAAACTTACAGCCATCCTCCTACTTTGACCTCTTGAGTGCTGGGATTGAAGGTCTGCACCACTAGGCCAGGCTCATCTAGTTTTAAAATCTCTATTTCTCTAGTATCTACCTAACACATTGCCTGGTTTAGGATATACATTCAGTAAATTGGGTTATAGGTAGAATGAATTGTATTTACCTTATAGATTTCCATGGAAAACCCAGAAGAAATGGTTAGGGAAATAAACTACTAAAAGAACAATATTTGAAGAGAAAGGTTGGGTGAGTCAATGCTGGCAGTAAAAAGCAAATGGGTACAAGGCATAGATCTAATATTATTTTCAATTAAAAACCTTACAAATAAATGTGTTTCATAACTGCCATACAGAAAGTAATTGTTAAAATAATTCCTTGCAAGTGCATAATAACTATGTATTAAAAGTTTTACTCTTCTAGATGCCACCAAGTTAGGTTGAAATCATTTTAAACTCTAAGTTTTAAGAATGTGTGTTTATGGCTGGAATCCAGAAGAGAGCCAGTCCCCAGACAGTTAGCTGGTCTAGTTCTGGACAGTGCTACATGAGCAGCTGGGGGAAAGTGGCCAGCAATGGTGTGAGCAAGCAGGGGTGTAAAGTGCTTAGAAGAAACAACCACCGGATAAGAAGTACACACCGTGCAATGGTGGCACACAATCTTGATGGATAACCAATGGCTTTCTGATTGGCTGAGAGATCTGCTCAGTAGAAAGGATACCATATCTGGAACTAGGAACCAGGTCAGAATCTTATGGAGACAAAAATTATGTTCTCTAATGTCAACCCCTCTCACTACTCTTTGGCTAAAAGAGGGGTACTTCCATTCAAATTCTCCCTATATTAATAATGCTTATCATATTTAACCTATGCTAACTTCACTCTCCATTGGAGAATCTGTGTTTCTTTCTCAGAAGGTAGCCAGACATGAGGAGCTAAACCACCCCTCACATTTTGGCCAAGGCCAGGTGAAACCACAGAGGAAGTGGGGAGACAAGCAAGAATGCTACTTCCATGGTGATCCTGACAATCAGTGGAAGGGTGAAGAAGACAGCTGCTGAGGATACTCAACACATACCCAACCAGAAATCCAGAGGCTCCAAAAGCTCATCAGTTAAGTAAACTGAAAACAGACCCACCAAGGCTCAGGGAATTTTGCCAAAGAGAGGGCAGAAAGATTGTAAGAGTCGCAGGTTGGGCCATCATGCCCAGAGGCATTGCTTCCTCCTCCTAATTTACTGCTGCTCCCACAACCTCATAGGGAATACCAGGAACCCCATGAGGAGGGTCCCCAGCAGAATGGGGGCAGGGAGGAGGGAAAAGATGGTATAACATATGATGTGTCGATACAAAGTATGTTCTTTACAAGAAAAAATAAAAATAAAGAATGTGTTTAGAGTGTAATAACCATTCTTGAGTAAGCTAATAAAATGAATACCCCAATATCTCTATAGGACAGAGGTGTCTTTTTGTTAGACTATGAGAAAAAGTCTATTTTATTTCAAGAACCCTTTTTGTTCTTTGAGCAGCATTTCTGATAGACATTCATAAAATCCTGTAGAGGCTATTTCCCTGCCAACATTGTGATTAAGGTGAAGGAACAAGGGAGACTTGTTGACTCCCCCATTTTCTTTTTTGCATGCATGTGGAAGCCAGAGGAGAACTTTAACTGTCCCTGTATATTGTTCATCTGTGTGCTTCCTTGAGACATAGTTTCTCACTGGTTCTTGGGCCTGCTGTTTATAGAGAGCCCCAGTAATATTCCTGTATATGCTCCACACAGCACTGGAGTTAGTCATGTGTATCCATGCCCACAAGTTTAAATGGGTGCTGGGGAATTGAACTTAGGCAGTCTCAGGCCAGCATGCTTGCATTGAAAGCAATCTACTCACTGATACTCCTTTCCCATCTTTGAATATGTATGTATGTGTGTATATATATATATATATATATATATATATATATATATATATATATATATATATATTATATATTTTTTTGGTTTTTTCAAGGTAGCATCTCACTCTGGTCCAGGCTGACCTGGAATTAGCTATGTAGTCTCAGGGTGGAGAGTGTTTGAGCTTTTTCCATGTACCTTAGGAGATTGCATCGAGTCCCTTCCCCCTTCCTTCCTTCTTCCTTCCTTCCTTCCTTCCTTCCTTCCTTCCTTCCTTCCTTCCTTCCTTTCTCTTTCTTTTTGTTCTTTCTTTCTTTTCTTTCTTTCTTTCTTTCTTTCTTTCTTTCTTTCTTTCTTTCTTTCTTTCTTTCTTTCTTTCTTCTTTCTTTATTATTTCTTTCTTTTTTCTTTCTTTTTCCTTCTTTTTTCTTTAATTTCAAGGAAGGGTCTTTCTCTACCCCAAGCTGACCTGGAATTTACTATATAGTCTCAGGTTGGCATAAAACTTACAGCCGGGCTGGAGAGATGGCTTAGCTGTTAAGGCACCTGCCCGCTAAGCCTAAGAATGTCAGTCCCAATCTCCAGGTCCCACATTTAGCCAGATGCAAAGTG
This sequence comes from Orientallactaga sibirica, assembly GCA_036365145.1. Taxonomy (NCBI): domain Eukaryota; kingdom Metazoa; phylum Chordata; class Mammalia; order Rodentia; family Dipodidae; genus Orientallactaga; species Orientallactaga sibirica. The sequence goes on along the minus strand of JAEOAD010000019.1, from coordinate 11,768,236 downwards.
ACACAAGGGCACAATAACACTTGCCCACAAGGGGGCGCACACATCTGGATTTCATTCGCAGTGGCTGAGAGGCTGCTGGCGCGCCCATCTCTATCTGTCTTCCTCTCCCTATCTCTCTGTGTCTCTCTCCAAATAAAAATAAAATATATTTTAAAAATTAAAAAAAAAAAACTTACAGCCATCCTCCTACTTTGACCTCTTGAGTGCTGGGATTGAAGGTCTGCACCACTAGGCCAGGCTCATCTAGTTTTAAAATCTCTATTTCTCTAGTATCTACCTAACACATTGCCTGGTTTAGGATATAAATTCAGTAAATTGGGTTATAGGTAGAATGAATTGTATTTACCTTATAGATTTCCATGGAAAACCCAGAAGAAATGGTTAGGGAAATAAACTACTAAAAGAACAATATTTGAAGAGAAAGGTTGGGTGAGTCAATGATGGCAGTAAAAAGCAAATGGGTACAAGGCATAGATCTAATATTATTTTCAATTAAAAACCTTACAAGTAAATGTGTTTCATAACTGCCATACAGAAAGTAATTGTTAAAATAATTCCTTGCAAGTGCATAATAACTATGTATTAAAAGTTTTACTCTTCTAGATGCCACCAAGTTAGGTTGAAATCATTTAAACTCTAAGTTTTAAGAATGTGTGTTTATGGCTGGAATCCAGAAGAGAGCCAGTCCCCAGACAGTTAGCTGGTCTAGTTCTGGACAGTGCTACATGAGCAGCTGGGGGAAAGTGGCCAGCAATGGTGTGAGCAAGCAGGGGTGTAAAGTGCTTAGAAGCAACCACCGGATAAGAAGTACACACCGTGCAATGGTGGCACACAATCTTGATGGATAACCAATGGCTTTCTGATTGGCTGAGAGATCTGCTCAGTAGAAAGGATACCATATCTGGAACTAGGAACCAGGTCAGAATCTTATGGAGACAAAAATTATGTTCTCTAATGTCAACCCCTCCCACTACTCTTTGGCTAAAAGAGGGGTACTTCCATTCAAATTCTCCCTATATTAATAATGCTTATCATATTTAACCTATGCTAACTTCACTCTCCATTGGAGAATCTGTGTTTCTTTCTCAGAAGGTAGCCAGACATGAGGAGCTAAACCACCCCTCACATTTTGGCCAAGGCCAGGTGAAACCACAGAGGAAGTGGGGAGACAAGCAAGAATGCTACTTCCATGGTGAACCTGACAATCAGTGGAAGGGTAAAGAAGACAGCTGCTGAGGATACTCAACACATACCCAACCAGAAATCCAGAGGCTCCAAAAGCTCATCAGTTAAGTAAACTGAAAACAGACCCACCAAGGCTCAGGGAATTTTGCCAAAGAGAGGGCAGAAAGATTGTAAGAGTCGCAGGTTGGGCCATCATGTCCAGAGGCATTGCTTCCTCCTCCTAATTTACTGCTGCTCCCACAACCTCATAGGGAATACCAGAAACCCCATGAGGAGGGTCCCCAGCAGAATGGGGGCAGGGAGGAGGGAAAAGATGGTATAACATATGATGTGTCGATACAAAGTATGTTCTTTACAAGAAAAAATAAAAATAAAGAATGTGTTTAGAGTGTAATAACCATTCTTGAGTAAGCTAATAAAATGAATACCCCAATATCTCTATAGGACAGAGGTGTCTTTTTGTTAGACTATGAGAAAAAGTCTATTTTATTTCAAGAACCCTTTTTGTTCTTTGAGCAGCATTTCTGATAGACATTCATAAAATCCTGTAGAGGCTATTTCCCTGCCAACATTGTGATTAAGGTGAAGGAACAAGGGAGACTTGTTGACTCCCCCATTTTCTTTTTTGCATGCATGTGGAAGCCAGAGGAGAACTTTAACTGTCCCTGTATATTGTTCATCTGTGTGCTTCCTTGAGACATAGTTTCTCACTGGTTCTTGGGCCTGCTGTTTATAGAGAGCCCCAGTAATATTCCTGTATATGCTCCACACAGCACTGGAGTTAGTCATGTGTATCCATGCCCACAAGTTTAAATGGGTGCTGGGAATTGAACTTAGGCAGTCTCAGGCCAGCATGCTTGCATTGAAAGCAATCTACTCACTGATACTCCTTTCCCATCTTTGAATATGTATGTGTGTGTGTATATATATATATATATATATATATATATATATATATATATATATATATATATATATATATTTTTTGTTTTTCAAGGTAGCATCTCACTCTGGTCCAGGCTGACCTGGAATTAGCTATGTAGTCTCAGGGTGGCCTCGAACTCATGGCAATCCTCCTACCTCTGCCTCCCGAGTGTCGAATCTTTTTTAATACAGGATTGGCATCACAATAAGTTACACTCTGTCAAGGAAAATCACCAAAAATATGGATACTATATCTCAGTAGGATCATATATAGGAGAGGCTAAAATCATTCTTAGTACTAAATGATTTGTCTTTTGTCCTTTTATTAATTAAGACTAAACATTTTCTTCCTTTGTGTTCCCCCAAGTATCAATCATCCATCTATCATCTATATATCTATATACCTATCATCTATCATCTTCTATCTACCATCTGTCTACCATCTATATACCTATCATCAGTCTATACCATATACCTCTAGACACATCACACCATTTTCTTACAATAAATCCTCTTTTGACTAAGAATTTTATTCCTACAACAATGTTACCTCAGAGCTTCTCTTTGTACAAATAATGGTGGTGAAGATTTATATTGTGTTTAAAGACTGACCTTTCTTTTTTTTTTTTTTTTTTTGGTTTCTTGAGGTAGGGTCTCACTCTGGTCCAGGCTGACCTGGAATTAACTATGTAGTCTCAGGGTGTCCTTGAATTCTCTGTGATCCTCCTACCTCTGCCTCCCAAATGCTGGGATTAAAGGTGTGCACCACCACGCCCGACAAGACTGACCTTTCTTAAATAAAAAATAAATAAATAAAAATGGGCTGGAGAGATGGTTTAGTGATTAAGGTACTTGCCTGCAAAGCCAAAGGACCCTGATTCGAATCCCCAGTAACCACATAAGCCAGGTGCACAAGGTGGCACATGCATCTGGTGTTGGTTTGCACTGGCTGGAGGCTCTGGCATGTCTATTGTCTTTCTCTATATCTACCTCTTTCTTTCTCTCTCAAATCAATAAATACATAAATAAGTAAGGAAACAAAGACTTACCTTTCTGAATTGTTTTTTTTCTTTTAAAATTTTTTCCTGATTTCTCACCATTGAATAAAAACTACTACTCCCCTAGTTTAGACAGCTTTAAGAGTTGAAGTCTCTGAGTCTGTCTATGTAAAAGAGATCTTGTAGTATTTAGTATGAGTGTGATATAACTTTGGAAAAAAACTAAGTCTAAGAAAAAATGGCAGCAGTCAACCACATTGTCCTGTTCAAGCATGCACATGTTTTATTTAAGTAGTCTCCAAAGGTCTATTTTTTTCCAGCATAATGCAGATATTATGCTATCCTTTGAAATAAGATATATGAATTTCAAACAAAATTGTCAGAAAACAATGACCTTAGTTACTCCATATGATACACAGAAATAATTACGTTTCACTTACAATACAGATGCACTTAACACAGTCATTCACCACCAACACAGTATATTTTTAAATCACCGAAAACATCAAAAGTTTTAAATTTTTTTTACAAAAGTCTAAAGAAATTAATAATTTTGGATAAATGACAATTCAAAAGAGAAGGAAGAATTATCAGCCCAAATAATGTAACTTTTTCTTTTACGTAGTTCTTAAGAACATGAAAATAGAACTTTATTGGGAATCAAAAGATGTTAGTATTCCTGATTGTAATTTCCTTAATCTACTCTTACAAAGGTTTTCAATAAATGCCATCAAATAAGTCTCATTATATATTTGCTCTAGAAGCATAAAGTGACAAGAGGCAGGTGTTAATATTATTGTTAATAGTCACACTGAAGGAAGATTAGTAACTTTAAAAAAGACATACTAGGAATAAAGCCAGTTCCTCCCAAGAGATAGCTGAGCTTATCTTACTGTCACTCAGCCAATGTTTAGAAGATCTACTGTGTACATAGCACTGTTCTAAAAGCTAATCTATAAAAGGGAAGGAACAATTTCTGACTTTACTCAAAAATGGTTGGATTATTTGTTTTCATGATAAGTTATGGTAAGCATTTCAAAATATCTTTAATAGAGGGATATTTGTTAACTCCTTTCCATGTATAGAAACTAAGATTTATTCCTTACACTGGTGGCTTGGAATGAACAAAACTTTTCATTGACTTTTTTTTTAACACTGTCACACGCAGGTATGTCTGCTGATATATTTTAAGGGTGAAAAGGTATCAAGACTTTTCACTTAAATGTACATAAAGGTCAACTTTGCATCATCGAACTTCCGTCCTCCCAATGTAATGGAGAACATTGCACCTTGTGATAAGTAGGAACATTTCCAAGATAAATTGGTGCTGCTTTCCTGAATGGCACCACACATGGTATCATCAAATATTGCTATAATAAGCACTCCAGGTTATCCCTACACTTCAGTTTTTTTCACTAGTTATTCTTAAAATGTGTTTAAGATCTAAAGCAAAAATAAATAATACATCAAGGAAGATTCTGAGATCACTGATCCTGTGATTTTTTTTTTTTTTTTTAGTCCCAGATAACTCTTTTCATGAAACACATATTGATGTTTCCAAGTTATGGGATTTTTATATAAATCACAAAGACATGAGCAATAACCCATAGATACCAACTCCTTTTTCTCTAGTTTTTGACAAGGGTGTTGATGACAATCTACTCACAGGATAACTTGCTGGGGAATACAAAAGAAGAAAGCCATTTGTACTACAGTAAACACTAGTCCTGCTGATAATGATAAACCCAATAAAATGATGTTATCGAAACCAGGAACAAATAGCATACAGGTCACGGGGATATAGTGGACCAAAGAATACTACTGAGAAACATGACACAGTAATTTTGGATTAAGAAGTCACCTAAACCCTGGCCACATCAGAAGTTTCCCCATGAAGGGGGATGTTGATGTACCTAAGAGGGTCTAGAAAGTCCAAACAAAAATCCCGATTCCTGATACAACAGATATTGAATGAATTATTGCAGTTGTAACAATAACTAGGTGCAAGGATAAACAATAATCACTACTGAACTATATCAAACACTAGATTTGTCATGAGCAGCCTCATGAGAAATCCTGCAGTTCTAAATGGATGTCATTTTGCACAGGCCACCATGGAACGTGAACAATCAGCTCGTTGTAAGTGCACAGAAATTTCCCCTTTCTACAATTATAGTATATCATGCCTATTCTGAAGACAACATAAGGAAACTGAGATCACTGCTCCAAAGAATTCTAGCATGCATTAGGATGAATTCCTTCAGTCAGTACAAATGAATTGTGTGTTTTATTTTCACGTGTAATAATCTTCACCATAGCCAATGTTCATGGTTTTTAACAGGAAAAATTTTTATCAAAATGTTTTCCATATTTTTTTTTGTTTTGCATTCAACTGGAACATTATGTTCAAAGATTTATTTTATTTGTTTTATTATAAAAGAGTTCCGATCATAAGAAGCATCAATAGATGGCATTCCATTGTGCTCATTCCCAAAGTCAAGGGGCCACAGAACATTTCCCCATATAACAAGTCAAACTCTGTCTAAAAATGCCATTTGGTGGTTTTATTCACATCCTCAAGTTTGGAAACTATATTTTTGCTTCACTATCAACCTTCTTGCTTTTCTGTCTTAATCTGCAAAAAGGTTTATTGTTTCTTCTTTCTTCTACTTTGAGATTCCTTCCACAGCCAGGACTTAGGTTCTCTTAAACCTGCGCCAGTTGTCTTACAAAGCAGACACCCTGACAATGTTTCCTCCTGAGTACTCAGGAGACTCTGGCCTGTCGTCGCCTTCCGGTGTGGTGACTGGAGGTGTTGGGATGCTTATTATTGCTGTGGTCACATAAGGTTGTTCACAGTTTAGTTTAACACACTCTTCCATTTTGGCATTTAAGCTGGATCGGCTGATAACAAGAAAAAAAAAAAACATGAAGCAAGTAAATTATTAAAGTTTTTTATTCATGTAACTCAATAATTTGTATTTTAATGCTCATAAATAACATTTTAAATACTTAAGAAACAAGACTATAGAAAAACGAAGCATTCAAATTTAATATATGTTACCTCAAACATTTGTTCCTTTACGTGATAAAGGTTTCTAAAACCCAGCCCAACTTATTTCAATCAATTGTTTCTCAAACACTGTATTCTATACATATGTCAGAGAGAAAGAATCAGGTGATATTTGGCCCCCCTGAGATGAATAAAATGAAATAGTTTTCTTTGGTACAAACTTTGGCTTGAGACACCATCATGGAAAAGCCATATGATAGGATTACTTGGTACTTTTGACCACAGATTCTTCTTGTTGTGTCATTTTGTAATTTGTAATGGCCCTAAAACTTTACTCTTCATGAGACTCACATGTTAAGAACCATAGGACCTTAGGTCCACCTATTTATAACTTTGAGGTTTCCCCAAGTAACAGTCTTAACTATCTAACTGGGGACAGGAAGGAGGAAAATACAAGAAGGGCATAAACAGGAGCTCAAAATTATTAATGTGTGTGTGTGTGAAATGAAGTGCTTCTGTCTCTAGATTTTCTTTTTACATAGTGTTCCATTTGATAGTTCATTTCACAATGGACATAGGGCACTGTGAGGTAAAACACTTAGAAACTTTTCATTGTTCTAAATTTTAACATTATGGTCCTAGATGTGTCCAGTTTGTATTAACCAACAAAATCTGAATTCAGAATCTCATTCAGGTTTTCAATAAAGATTCTTGAAGCAAGCAATAAATACATCAGCTTGAATTTATTCTGTTAACATGAGAATATATGCTACTCAAATTAAAGAGCTAAGTAAAACTTTTTGGAAGAAATTGACCTTTTAATAACATGCACAGTCTTAATGTACTACTTTTCATTATACATATGTTTGTAGTAAAAATAGCAAATGATAGAAAGTAAGGAAACATTTTAATGTAAGTTTTACACAAATTGATCATATACAATTTTAATATTTCATTTTTATATTTTTTGTTTTGGATTTATTTTGTGTTGCAAGTGCCCTCAAATACTTTTGCAATCAAAATTATAGATTGATAAAAGGAATTTGTGTAGGAATAGATTTTTTTTTTTAAAGAGACACAGAGAGAGACAGAGAGAGAGGGAGAGGAAGACAGATAGAGATGGGTGCACCAGCATCCTCGCAGCTGCTGTGAACGAAATCGAGACATGTGAGCCCCCTTGTGGTCAAGTGCAGCCTTGCGCCCTTGCTTCACTTTGCATCTTGCTAAAGGTGGGACCTGGAGATTGGAACCGGCATTCTTAGGCTTAGGAGGCAGGAACCTTAACCGCTAAGCCATCTCTCCAGCCCAGGAATAGTTTTTAATTGTCACTGATAAACTGAACGTGTTGTTGAATAATATTTAATCCTACAATATTAATCTTATTCATCTCTTTTAGTAGTGGTGACTATCATCTCAGGCTGTTGACATAGCCTGAGTTTATGTAAGTGTCCGTTAGCCTATAAGTCCTTGATTAAATATGAAAAAATTGTGGAGTTGAAGAAATTCAGATACACTCTTGTGTGCCTGGTCATGTTTTCTTCTTTCTACTTTCAATACTGATAAATTCTATTATGACAATTAATGAATATGTCACAAGATCTATTTTCTTCCCTACATTTAGTATAAGTTTGTCTGTTTCTACCCCAAAAGCAAAGATATAGAGGTCCACAGTGGTAGGGGACTTGGTCTGTGATCTTGGATAGTACATACAGATGGACCCAGGTACCTGTTGGATAGAGGTGTTCTCTCCACACATCGGATTTGAATTGTACTGAGCTCTTGAACACTGCCTCGGTGACTTCCTGACACATTGGCATTTGGGATGCGGAAAGTTTTTTTGTGTCGTCTTGAACAGCAAGTGCTGGTGACTCCTTGTTGTGAAGAGATAGAAGGGCTGTGACTTGAAGGACGGTTCATAGTCGCCACCTCCAAGCAGCTTTCTTCAAAAACTTGTTCATCCACAAACTCATGATTCTGTGTTGGAGTTGTTAAAAAGTGTGAAGAAATGAAAGAAATATTTTTAATTAAAAAAGAGAATGGATAGCATTATTTTTAAAATTCAAATATACTCATGTACAGTTAGACTTGATCCAATAGGTAAGTAAAATGATTTTCATAAAGGTTAAACATCAAAATTACTTTGGCTTGCACTTTCTGTAAATAAAACCTTTCTGTTTAGATCAAGAGATTGACACATGAAGGCTGATTCAGCATTTATTTACAGACTAACCTTATTTTGAAATATCATTTATTAATTTAGGCATAAAATCAGTTATAACCTAAAGAAAAACCCCTTAATATGAACATAAATAATGTCCACAGGGAATCTGTATAGCCACAGTGATTTTCTTGCTTAGATGTAGTAAATTTCTGAAAAGAAACTAGTTTCATAGAATGTCCCATGTTAGATAACCTGTTACACACTGGAAAATATCTTCACATGGGATGAAAACAACTTTTGTTGTTTCCTTTGTTTGTTTATTTTCTTGGGAGGGAGCTGAAGCAGGGTTTTACTCTACCCCAGGTTAATCTGGAACTCACAGTGATCCATCTACCTCCATCTTCTAAGTGCTGGGATTAAAGGCATGAGCAATCATGCCCAGCTTGAAAACAATTTCTAATAAGAAACTGAAATCTTTAGACACTTTATTTCTTTAGATGCTACCCTAAAATTCTCAGCACACAGAAAATTATGATTCATTCATATTTTAACTATAATACATTTACCTGACTAATATTGAGGATTAGTACAAAATATTTATGGTCTTTCTTATCTCTGTAACATGTCACTGGCTATTTTCAGGATCTCCCTATGTGTTCACAATTATTTTCCCTCTATCTTCCTAACTTTCAGCTCAGAGACAAATTATAAGGGACACCACTCTTACATTCCATATTTTATGGCATCACAGTATAAAATTTACTTTAAAATGCTTAATAAAAAATTGCCTCCCAGAATGCCTATCCAAGAATTTTATCTCAGAAATGTAAGGGAAGACATTTTTGTGGGTCTGAATTACTAGAGAATGGCTTCAATTGCTATTCTATGTTTTGGTGTGTGGAAATAATCTTGTAATGGAAGGCTTTGTACATGGTAAATTTCACTTAACCATATCTCATCTTAAAATATTAGTAAATTGACTGAAGCAATTCAGGGTTAATGAGGAAATAGATTGTTTTAATACTCATTTTGTCATATCTTTGCTGAAATTTTTCAAGTCCATGAAATTTAACATTCTACTGCTTAAGAGTTCAGAGAGAAATATAGTTAAATGACAGAATTTCATGTCAAATATTACATTTTAGAGGAAAAAATAGTGCACAATGGACTTATGTATAATTTGTTTGTTGTTTATTTAGAGATACACAGAGAAAGAGACAGATAAAGAGTGAATATGAGCACACCAGGGCCTTCTGCCATTGAAAACAAACTCTAGATGCAAACATCACTTTGTGCACCTGGCTTTATGTGAGTTCTAGGGAATTGAACCAGGGTCATCAGGCTTTGCATGCAAGCACCTTTAACTGCTAAACCATGTCCCCAGCTCTCTGTTACCTTTTCTTACAAAGTACATTTCACAGACAGAATGAGTTATAATGTAGGATATTCAAACTTATCTTTGTGATTGGAATTAAAGAAGTCTTTGTCTTAACAGTTTCTGTACATTTTTGTAGGTAACTCAAACTGTAGTGTGGGTGTTAAAAGTTTTTTGATCAAAAAATATACTTCAGTATTAAAATAGTAAAAAAGAGCAAAACAGGAATAAATAATTCAATTATTTATCTACCCTATAACTTTTAAAGTTTTATCCCATTAGGGTATAGATTTATGTATAATTTGCCCTAAAATACAAATATACTCATGTAACAATTCTATTAAAATTTGAACATATTCATTTATTGTCAGATGAAGATCAGTTCATGCCTCTAGCAAAACCCAGATCTTATATTTCTCTCTGCCGTCCTACGTGGTAACCTTCAGATTTGTCTGCTCCCTCTTAGGTCATGTGCTTGCCTTCATCCTGTACTTATATCACTTTTAGCTCCGCCACCTCCATTTCTCTCCTGACTAACTCCTAATTCTCCTACAGCTCTCAACTCAGGTTCTTTTGGAGAGGCTTTTCTGACCCTACCAATCATGGCTTCCTCTCCTTGTCCATGGCTCACTACTCTTCTCCAGTAATATCTTCTTTTCTGTTTTTTCTCTTAATAGAGGCTCAGAAGGTGAAGAGGCCATACTGCCATCATGGTGTGCCTTGATTTGGCTCATTATTGGTCACATAGTGGGCAAGTAATATTTATTGTTGAATGAGTTCATGAGCTGATAAAAGAAATAGATTGGAATGGAGAATACTTAAAATGCATTTCTGGTGAGTGAGTGAGTGAGTGAGTGAGTGAGTGAGTGAGTGAGTTGACCTGATTCAAATAGGTTGACAGTTTTGTTGTATTCTAGTGTCATAGACTATGACCTCTAAGGACAGCTTGAAAAGGAATGGGCTTCTTTGGTGAGAGAGACTTTCCACTAACTGTGCACAGTTAATGTTTTAGTAGTCTCTAGTCACATGCTGGGAACACTTGAAACATGATTCTTTTTCCTTTTTCTTTTTTCAAAACAAGAAATATTTGATTGGATAAAAACTGCCCAGCTATACTAATAGATATTTTAGATTAGAGTTAATATAATCATGAAGGGTCAAATATATTAAATAACATTATATTAGTTGAATTGTCACTAAGAACTTTGAAATATGGTGGATTTTCTGTTAGTTTTTTTTAATATTTTATTTTGTATTTATTTATTTGAGAGAGAGAGAGATACAGAAATAGGCAGGTAGAGAGAGAGAGAGAGAGAGAGAGAGAGAGAGAGAGAGAGGGAGAGAATGGGTGCGCCAGGGCCTCCAGCCACTGCAAACAAACTCCAGATGCATGCACCCCCTTGTGCATATGGCTTACATGGGTCCTGGAGAATCGAGCCTCGAACCGGGGTCCTTAGGCTTCATAGGCAAGCGCTTAACCACTAAGCCATCTCTCCAGCCCTGTTAGTTTGTTTTTTCACACACTTTCCAGAAATGCAGAGAGCCAAGTGACATTTGGAAGCACTCGAGCAAGGGTAACTGTGGCCCATTGAGTTCAGGGCAGAGTGTGCTGCCTTCCTTCTTACCGTGGTCTTCTCCAGGCAATGAAGCAGGTGGTGGTGCTGGGTCTCAAAGCTGGAACCAGATTTGCTAATGAAGGCTTGCTCATCCTCCGAGGACTGTTAACATAGAAAACACAGATTGCTTTCAAGGTTTTTTTTTTTTTTTTTTTTCAAGCAATAAGACCCTCAGTTATGTACTCATGAGGAAATCTGGTCTATGTCTGAGATTAACTGACAGCATTTTACTTTTTTCTTTCAACTAAAAAGAAATGAATATGCAGTTGAGTTTAAGTTAGGATGATCAATATGCACAATTTCATCAAATTAGAGATTTTTGGACAATGCTGTCCTGAAATGAAAATGTAATTATCTTTTACTCATTTAAGATCACCTACCTTTGTAAACCAGAGAGCCATTATTTTGGGTGTTGACCTTGTGCTTAGATAATCCTGAAACTGTTATGGTGTTCATCTACATGAAAGCTACTTTGCAAGGAAAGATGACTAGAATCATAAATATCAGAGAAAAGGTTGGAGGCAAAAGCTTCTCAAGTTGTATTTTGACCTTGTGACCTTCCAAACACTGAATAAATTATGTTCTTTCTCCAGTAAGAAGTAAAATAAGATATTGTGCCATCTTCTAAGTCTCCCCATCCAAGTGAAGTTTAAAAATTGAAAATAAATTTGGCATTACAAAACAATTAAGCATTTAATTTGGTTGTCCACCCCAATGGGATGGTCCTTATTTCTAAAGATAGCATTGACTTCAGTTGGTAGACACTGAAAAGTCAAACTGGAACAGAGCTGGGGTCTTCCTCGGTACCAGCTCACTTTCATAGTGCTGGGAGCAAAGTCATCAACATTCTTATCCATCTGTGGACCCTGTGAACTCCACAACTGACCTGCCAAGAAACAGTGGCACCATTGTTATGGGGGTAAATAACTGCTTTCTGATTTGATTTGTGGTCTACTCCATAGCAGGAAATTCAAATTACTATACTGTAGACCTTGGCAAAAGTCTGTGACTGTAGAGGTCATAGGCCCTAAGGGGTGCAGTGGCTAATACTATTGTTATGTTAAATGGACAAACTGCCGTCTAAATAATTGTTTTTATTCCCATAAATTAGTGCTACTCTCAGCCTTGGTCACAGAAGTTCATTTTTTCCGGGGTCAGAAGTTAGTGTACACTCACCTAGTCAGTGAAAGTGCTGCAAATAAATGATTATAGTGGGCTAAGCACTAAATGGGGTATTTATACCACCCTCTCCAAGGCTGATAGAAAACAGTGGAAGAGGGGGTTGAAAGAATTTAAGAACCAAAGGATAGGAAGGAGTGCTATGGACGGATGTTTTCCAGCCATTATACTCATGAACTTGTAGCAGCTATAGTATCCAAATATTTCATCATGGATTGGAGAGGGATTGATGAGACCCTATTCCTCCCAGAGGAGCTATGGACAGATAATGGATGCGGAAGGAAGAGAAGTCATGCTCATCCATGGTGTGGCCACTGGTAAGTTGAACATCCTACAGTAAATAATCTACCATCCATCACTGTGCAAGCAGGGCTAATTTATCTCCATGTGTAAAAGAAGGAAAGATATCAGGAAAGAGTTTAGGGACAAAGAAGAATAGAAAGGGGGTGCATATGATGAAAATGCTACACACACACACACACACACACACACACACACACATATGAATTTATTAAAAACAAGACAAAGTAATTTAAAAAAAAATAAGCATGAATAAAAAGCCAAAAAATCAGACATTTGAATAACGGAGCATTTCTTACTTCTCTGATATTACTGGATAGCCCTGTGCTATTGCATGTTCAGGAACAGGAACTGTGATTCACTAGCCATATTTTACAACCCAGACTCTACCCTTTTTCGGCCAACTAGCTTGTATGGGCGGGAGTTACTAAAATGATGTTTGTGGTTCCAGTAGTCATTTTCATCATTGCCCATAATAAAAACATATGGTTAAGTAGAACTAAATCAATATCACATTGATAAATTGATCATTTTTTTAAAAAAATGAAAGGTTTGACTGTACCTCTAGCTGGTTGCTAAGTAAGCCGTTCCGCTTGCTCTGCATGTAAGCGTTGGCACTTCCACTTTTTGCTGCCCGGATCCTGGCAAGTCTAGCTTTCTATAGGTGAAGAAAAATGAATTTCCTGTTAACACATATGAATCATGTTCATGAATCAGTGAGTACATTCTTGTACTGCCAGCATGGGCATTTTAAAAGTAAACCAGCTTTCCACATACAATTGAAAGTTGTCCTTCTACCCATTTTTAAGTGTTTTTAGTTTACATTTTTTTTTTTTTTTTTGAGGCAGAATCTCACTACCACCCAGGCTGACCTTGGAATGCATTCTGTAGGTCCATATTGTTCTCGAACTCACAGCGATCCTCCTACCTTAGCTTCCCAAGTGCTGGGATTAAAGATGTGTGTCATCATGCCTGGCCCCTGAGTGTTTTATTTTAGTAATCATTTATCAGTAGGATCAATTAACTATCTTGGAGCTGGGTTATGCATTTGACAAATAAAATTAGTCTTTACAGTGTGGTAGAATTATTTTGTTATTCTTTCTCTTTTTTTCTACCAAAAGAAAGAGAAATAACAGTGTCACTCTACTTATATTTTCACTTACTATGAAATAAAATCCTGTAGTACAGCAAAGAAGATGACAACTTGTTTTTTAAAATTGAAATTAATATTCTTTTTAAAATTAGTAAGCGGGCTCTAGGAAACAACTGCCTCTTCTCCCCTTCCCTATTCTTCTCCTCTCCTCTCATCTTCTCCTCTCTGCATCTCTTTCTTTCTTTCTTTCTTTCTTTCTTTCTTTCTTTCTTTCTTTCTTTCTTTCTTTCTTTCTAGGTTCATTGTCTGGCTTTACCTGCATACTCAAACTTAACTTATATTTATAATTATCACTTTTAATTGGTCAAAGGAGAACCCATGGCATCTAGGAAATAAAACAAAATCTCTGAATTTATTTAATCTCTTTGCTGGCACAGGTCTGTGCCATTATGAATTCATCTGATTTCTATTTCATTCTTGCATCTGTCCAAATGCAGAACATAGCAAGCCTATCCATAGAGATTTATGAGAATATTTTCAATTTTGAAAACATTTGTCACCCAGGGACCACTTTACCATTTAGAGAATTTCAGGTGCTCACTGTGGTTGCTCCTGGGTATAGGGCATCGCCAGGACGGAACACCTGGCTTTTGGTGGTTCTACTTTCTTCATAGCTTCTGTTGCATATCTGCCTTCTGGCTGCTAAGGGTGGAGCCTCCTCTTTCTCCCTGGGGGAGAATACTTTAGGCAAGCACCTTAACCACTAAGCCATCTCTCAAGCCCCTCTCCACAATTTTGTGAAAGGATCTGTTGCCACTGCTGCTCATGAATTTCCAGATTCTCCTGGCTCTGTCTCCCATTGCCACAGGTGCATCAGGATTACAGACATATATGTCATTTTCTTTCTGGATTTTACATGGGTGCCTAGGATGGTTGAACGTGGGTTGGAAGACTTACAAGCAAGTACCTTTCACCACCAATTTAACCATAGCCCTCCCACCCACCACCCTTGTTTTTTTTTTTTTTTTTTTAAGTATCTTTTATCACTACAAGCAATGTTCCTGCTTTGAAATCATGGTGACGCATTTTTGATAGCAGACTTTTTCCTACATCAAAGAGTATGTGTGTTTATTAGGTTTTACCAAATTTCCTTTAAATTTGTGGCACTAGAATGTCCTTTTATCTACTTTATTTGAGAGCAGCACTCAGATGTCTGGAGCACATAAAATAACTTTAACATACCATCTTGGCTTTAATTCTATCCTTTCTTCATTCACCTCTAAATATCCTTTCTGCTTGCAGATTCAAGTTTAAAATAAAATATTATACCAAGATCGTTTTTGTAGGTGATGGAAAAAATGGACAAATTTCACTCTTTGTTGTCATTATAATGTTTAGATCATTCAAAATATTGAGCCAATACAAGAGAATGAAGTGTGGTGGTAGAAAATTTATATCATAAAAATCTTCATGGACTAGGATTTCAGACCAGATGCCACAAAACAATGGCAAGTGACAAGCACAATTGGAAGCGACTGAGAATTGCCCCCAATCATTTAGAAATAAACAATTTTTGTATTGATTTCCAGAAAGCGCTTATTGTTCAAAATACCTTTCATCTCTTGAAAAACTCATTGCCTTTAATTGGTTCCCTTCTACTTTCTTTTCTTTTTCTTTTCTTTCTTTCTTTTTTTTGTTTGTTTTTCAGATAGGGTCTCACCCCTCCTACTTTCTTTTCTACCCATTCCTTGCTCCTATGTTTTCTCCCTCTTTTATTTCTTATTGTGCTTCACTCCTATCCTCTTGTTTCCTTTCCTCTCCTCTCTCTTCCCCTTTCCTTCACTCCCATATTTCCTTCTTTCTCTTTTCCTCTCCCTCCCTTTATTACTTCTCTTTCTGCTTTTACAACTGCTAATATTACTAGTAACTATATCATAGTTATTCTCACCCTTGTCATTCTTCAAGAATTTAACAGTAGTATTGGGGAATGTTATTTTTTTTTCATTGAGTCATAATATACATTAACTAAAATAAAAAAGAGAATGGCCTATATTTCTCATCTTATAATGGGAAGCTGATATATATGCAATCACTTGTGTGTATGTATATATCTGTGATCTTAGGTAATGAGTTGTTTTATAGATAGATTTTTTTTGATGTCATGCCTTTTGTTAAAGGATCACACATCTTAATTTTAATTATGGCTTTGGTTTCATTTTGCTACAGTATTATATGTGTTAATTGGGTTCATTTATCTTGTGTTGCATCATTGTTGAATGCTAGTCTTTATTATCTGTGATTATATCTTTGGTTCCAACTTGCAATTGAGGGAAATTACTATATTTTTATAAAATTGCTTTCCTTTTGACCTACTCAGTATGAAATTCTTGGCAATACTGGTTGTGTCTTTGAAAGGATAGAAGAGAACAATCCTTCTGTTACAGTCTGCTCCTTGCTGCTGAGACAAACATCCAACATGACATAGCTTATGGGAAGAAGGGATTTTATATGAGCCTTATAGAGTTAAGGGAGATACCATCAATGGGTGAAAGAAGCTGGTTTATTTTCATAGATCCAAGCAGACAGAAACCACCAACAGCAAGCATGAACTGCCAGAACTCAAACTGCTTGCCCACAACTTTGGGCTAGAATGAAGATCAGCCCCTAAACACACCTTAGGGTTAGACTCCAGGATCTGCCCACAGTGACATACTCCCACCCCCACCCCTGTAGCAGGGATTTGCCTGAAAGGGGCTCACATCATGAGTTCAATGTTAATGAAACACCTGAGTCTTTGGGGCCATACATTTAAACTATCATCTTCAAACTACCACATCTTCCAAGTCCGTACATCATCTTTCTAGGACACAACAACTTTTTGACAAGGCAGAATTCCAACAAAGAGAATGCAAATTAGGATAAACTCTTAGTAAATAAGTTACTGTATATTATATGCAAAATAGAAGGCTTTCAAATTTTAATTAGAAATTGGAAAAAAAATCGGGTTTACATGGTCAGTTTTAAGATAAAAGCTTTGTCATTAAGAAATACTAATGGTCTTCAAGGCAAAACATCTTCTTAGTTATAGAGTATTTCTCCTATTCATCCCATTTTCCATTAACTCAGTTTTTGTCTATTCCTCTAATATCAACAAGATTTTTCAAAGTAGGTTCTGCAGTGGGGAAAAATGCAAAACCCCAGGAAAGAGTGACAACTGGTTCTTTGGCCAAGTAAAGGTTGGAATGTTGAGATGGCAAACAGGTTTCTTCACTTTCGGGTTTCTCTTCACATATCTGAGGATAATAGAGGAGATGTCATGAGACTTTTTAAACTAAATTGACATGGAACTGTGTGGTTGTGTACCTGTCAGCAAGCTGTATGCATCAGGTGTGATGCTTTTTAGTGAGGAGATTGTTTTCAATCACACCACGTGACAGTTCAATTTTACCATGTATTTTCTAGAACAGGGATTGGGCCAGAGAGCAACACCATCAGCCTGAACAATGGTCATAAATGAGCAGCCATCCTCCAAGGAAGCATGAGTTACATGAAGAAGACTTTCAACCACCTTGCTGCCAGATCACAAAATGTCTTTGAGACTGTTAAAAATGGAGGTATCCAAGATATAGACTTAGGAGTAAAGGAGAGAAAGTCTCTTTACTAATCTGAGATAATTCCTAACTCTACAAATGTTGGCCTAAATTCTCCCTCCCTACATTATGTGTGCTAGAAAATTCACTGATAATTGTTTCTCTCATGTAATGTTGTTAGATGTATTATGTGGATTTAACGTAATAGGCTTTATCAGCTTTTAAAGTTACAAGGGATTTATTGGAATATTTATGTTTGCTAAGGAAAATAGTTTTCTTAGAATGAAACAAGTCAGATAATGATTTTGGAGAATGGAGGGTAGTCTCTGGGAGACAGTACATTCTGCTTGCTCTAGAGTGTGTTCGTCCCGGAGAAGTCAGTTGCTGGCAGAAACAGTGCTCAGACTGGGGTTGGAGGAACAAATGAGTAGAATTAATGACCAGCGAGAAGACGCCAAGCGGGGAAGACAAAAACTGAAAGATATAAGAGGGGATGACAATCCAATCATGCTGATGTATTATGAGAGACATTAGTGTCAAGGATACTCTAGGGCCTTATTTGTCCAGCATTGTTTTAAATGCTCTTGGAAACGGTCTCCACGGCACTGTCAGAATCAAGGTCATAAGCCATGGTGAGCACATCTTTGTCACACGTGCACTTGGTACTCCATTGTTGACTTACACATTAAGGCTATTTTATGCCACGTGTTGCACATCACACAGTGAGCAGAGTGACAAAATGATGTGAGTGACATTTGACAGCCTGTCCACAATATTGAGAGAGAAAAGAACCCTGGGCAGCAATGTGTTAGTTGCTACATTAATGTGAGGATGGAGGAAAAGACTAGGAATGAAGGTGAATCATATAGTGGAAACATAGGGTAGATATGGAGAAGTATAAGTACAGATTCCTATATAAGTTGATGACAGGCCAATACTATGGATAAATCAAAAACTAGATTATCCAAAGATATTTAGGGTAGTAAACGGGTGACTTGCATTTCAGTGGAGGACATGTTAAAAAGGTCATCATTAGACTTTAGCTGAGTTGGTCAGTGAGTTATTTGGTGCCTTGTCATTATTCTAGCATTGTGTTTTAAAAAGTCTTTGATTTGGACATTGTTGAATGTGCTAGGCAATGGTTTTCAAAGGTGTAGCTTCAGGCAACACAAGCAATAGCACTATTACCTGGGAACTTGTTAGAAATACAAATTTCCAGACTCAAGCCTACAAATCAGATAGATGGGAGCAAGGTCTAGAAACCTGTATTTTAATAATCTCTTTAGATAATTATAATAATTTAATTTAATTTAATTAATTAATTTATTTTTTGGTTTTTGGAGGTAGGGTCTCAGTCTAGCCCAGGCTGACCTGGAATTCACTCTGTAGTCTCAGGGTCACCTTGAACTCACAGCGATCTGCCTACCTCTGCCTCCCGAGTGCTGGGATTAAAGACATGTCCCACCACACCCAGCAATAATTATAATTATTTTAAAGCTTAAGGCTCACCATAGTAGGTAGTAAATGACAGCTTCAATACCATCTTCCAGTGTGAATGTCAAAATCTTCATGTGAAAAATAATACATTGATTTATATTATACTAAACTTCTCACTGTATTTTAATTATCTACTGAATATTTCTTACAAATGATAGAAGACTCATAGTCTGAATAATGATAGAATTTTCTGGACTCTGGCTTTGACCAATAGGTGTGTATTCATGTGTAATGCATCTAAATTTGAAATAATTATATCACCTATAGAAGTAATTGTGGATAGGATAAATAACACATAAAGTGCCTTGAGTATGAAGATGATGATGTGATCCATTCATATTTTACAAAAGCTGTTTGCTTTAAAATGCCAATCCTCCTATTGATGCATTAGCTCAAATTTATTTTAGGAAACAAACTTTCGTCAATAAATACTCTCTGACTGAATAAAAATATGTAAATTGATTAGGATATGGACACAGATAGTGTGGAGGTGAGTGTGACAACTGATGCCTATTTTCACTTCATGACAGTGTTTAAGACTATGAGGAATTGGCAAAAACAGGGTACATTGTACATTCCTTTTAAAGGTGAGAATAGGTATAAAAACCAGAGGACTTGTTGGAGGGAAAAAACTAGAGAAAGGAAATACTCTTGTGGGTGGGAATTTTCTCATATGCATGTTGCTTTTCATACTTTGCTTGAGTTTGGAGTTGGCCAGTGAAGCTAAACAGAAGAACAATTACCTGAAAAACAATATTACAATATTATTTTCATTGGCACAGTTGAATGATGTTTTTATGCCTCACTGAATTAGTTGGTTATTTTTGTATAACTCGGGTATTTGTCAAATCACCAAGGCCCCAGGACCAGATTAATGTAAATTATCTTAGTTTAATGCAGTTTTAGTTTGGTTATTTTTTTTGAACTCTTAGGAAGGAAAATAGGAAATATCCCTTGGTAACTTATTTTATTCTACATATATGCTCTCTCTTAGAGGATTATACTCAGTTTATTGGTCATAGGCTGTTTACTGAATATAGAACATTAAGTTATTGCTTT
Organism: Orientallactaga sibirica; assembly: GCA_036365145.1. Taxonomy (NCBI): domain Eukaryota; kingdom Metazoa; phylum Chordata; class Mammalia; order Rodentia; family Dipodidae; genus Orientallactaga; species Orientallactaga sibirica. The sequence goes on along the minus strand of JAEOAD010000019.1, from coordinate 11,748,246 downwards.
GGCTTTATTTAGTCAATTTTTCTAGTAGTCATATGCAAAATTAATTGAGTTATTGTTGAATTTTAGAATAGATGCAATCTTGTAAAAATACACCAAAGGCATTCATGATACACTTTTCACTTAGTGTGCTTTTGTTTTTGAATTTATTTAGGCAAAAAGGTTTCTACTAAGGTTTCCTTTATTATTACATCTGACAAGCATTTGAAAAACACATATAGGCGATTTTTTTTTTGAGCATCATCTAAGTACTTTTTATTCTAAACAAGGGATTTCTAAAGTGGAAATAGGTAGATGGTAGGAGTTAAGCTTCATGAAGTATGATTATTAGCTTAGATGTCTGTGAGTGCTCAGTAAAGGAATTTTACTATATGGCCTGAGCCACAACTCTGCTGTGTAAAGGTCTTTGTGGAGAAGCTTGCAGTCCTTTCAGCTTTCCTGCTCAGGGTCAACCCTGCAGGAGACTGGCATTGCCCAGTAAGTACTTCTGCTTTAAATCCTTTTCTGTTTACTGGATTATCAGCCCTTTGGAATGTTCATTAATTCTCTTAATAATAGTGGGAAGCCACATCTTTGTTCAAACATAGGGAGGAGAAGAATTTCTATAATGCAACAATTTCAAGGCTTAAATGATGATCCTTTCTAATGGAAGAAGATCTTCAACACTCGACATGAAAACATTTCCAGGGAGATTATTCCAGTGGCTTACATTGATGTTGGGAATTTACCAAGGGTTACTCATGGTATTTTATAGGTACTAACCATGCTAACAGTGACAAAATAACAAACAAACAAACAAAAAGAAAGAAATCAAAACAACCTTACATGCACTCCTTTGTGGAATTACTTAAAAAGCAAATAATGAACTGTACCAAAATTTCTCATGATATTTCACAATCATGTGACATTACCCAGATTGTGTACCCACTTTATATATAGTTATGAGTAGTTTTGAATATTTACAAAAGCAATACCATCTTTTAATGAAAAAGATGTAACAACCATGAATAAAACTGGAGTGAGTGTACTTTAAGATCTGAGAAGACTTCAGGACAGATTTCCGAGGTTATTTCTAAGTAAAAGGGCCATGTCTATGAAGGTGACAATTCTGACTTAGAATAGGGAAGGGGACTACACTAACACTTCCTTTTCCTAACAGGCAGTGAATGCTAGTGTTGAAGCATTTCATTCAAATTAAAGTTCTATATTTGATTCACTTAGTTTCTCCTCACTAAGGATCAAAATGGTCCCAACAGAAAAGGACTTTGAAAGGACATCAAAATATGTTTTAGGTATCTAGTTTAGTTGTCACAGGAAATCAGAACTATCAGATCAATTGTGCTTAGCTCTTTCCCCCATACCTGCCTCACTGGATTAGACTGGTGGCTCTCTAAATTATTAGATTAGAGGCCTTAGAATTATTCAACTCTTAATTATATCAGGGTTCTTTTCTACTAAATGAAAAGAATAATGGTAACCAAATCTTAGTGTTGTCAAGTATATATGAGTTTAATATTTTGTTTGAAAAACATTAAACCAATGCCTGGTAAATAATGTCATTAGTAAACATTAAATATTGTTAACATCAGTGTCTATTATGTATACTTGTGTATAACCTAATGTTTTATTTTATTTGTGTGTGGGGGGCAGTATGGGTGAGTAAAGCCCTCCGGTCTCTGCAAATGAACTTGGCACTTGTGCTCCTTTGTGAGTCCGGCTTTATGTGGGTACTGGGGAATTGGACCCCAAGCAATCAGGATTTGCTCTTAAGAAAGCACCTTCAACTGTGGAGCCAACTTTCCAGCACTCATTCACATATAATCTTAATCTTACTATTTTCCCCATTTTATGGATGTGTAGATACTGAGCTTTTCTTGGAGGGACTTATTAACTGGCAAGAAGTTCAGAGAGAAAAAAGAAACTGCTGGGCCAGGCAAAACAAACAACAACAATAATAACAACAACAACAACAAAAACTCAGTTACAAATTATTGGGTTTTTCCTATTTCCTATGCTAACTAAGCAAAATATCTATGACATATTTGTTGGTTCCTTTGAACAGTCCTCTTCTAATGGAGGCAGCATGTCTGTGATGGACAAAGATACAATGATCAGATTTAGAAATATGACTTTAGTAACATTTTCCAAGACTCTGTTTTTGAATTTAGTGCTCTTAGTGTTGTTTGGCAATTTCTTCTTACTTTTTGCCTCAGACCCTGCCCCACCAGAGGTGCTTCCCTACCCACTAGGAAGGTCGATGTGGCAGGAGCTGGGCCACTTCCAGAGAGGCTTTTGGAGGCAGGATCCCATTCCTAATGAGTACTGCTGAGCAAGTGCAGTGTTGGTGAATGGTCCATCACTAGACTGACAATGGACCTGCACCGTGTCTGAAAACAATTCTTTGTTTTAAGCAACTGAGATGCTAGCTTTCTTTTATGTGTCCAGTAACCTAGCACTGAATGGCCAGTAAGGAATACTAAAGATTGCTACAGCAAGCAGGAGAGGCCAAATCATGTTTTCACAGAGCTAAATGCATACCTTCTGTGCCCTTCGTTTGTCTGCTCGTTGGTTTTGATGGTAGATCCGACTGAAGTTGGACACGATCACTGGAACAGGTAGAGCAATGACCAAGACTCCACTCAGCGAACAGATGGAACCAAAGATCTTCCCAGCTATGGTTTTTGGTACCATGTCACCATACCTGGGATAGAGAAAAAAACATTGTTTTAAGTCATGAGTAACACTTCCTCCAGACTCCTGTTACTATGAATGTATACATATATTGCTTTAGGGGAAATGATTTTTTGGAAAAATATTTTGAATACAATATACAAGGCTTCAGACATTAATAAGTGAAAAATTAGGAGTATATACTTATAAACATTACCTTTCAACTTTGTATAAATGATTCTAACTTTTAGAAATATCCTTGATTAGAAAACATTTTTAAGCCAGATGATGTAATGATAGCTTTTCAATTTGCCTTCTAAAAATGTGGAATAATTCCTTACATTTATATAATAGTCAATATTTCTTTGCTGAAATTTATAGTCTAGATAACATGCTTTTCCACTTAACTTTTTCACCATTGAATGGGCTATGTAATTTAAGTAGAAAAAGTAGAGCATCACATTCCTTTCCTCAGATCTAAAAAAAAAAAAAAAAACTTCCCAAGGTCCTCATTAACCTTCACTTGCCATTTCTCCATGATAACCTTATTAATGTTCCCATTTGTATTTGATTAGTGACTGTTCCCTTGGCTCCAGCATTGTAATCATTTTAGTCATCCTCCTGCCTCACTGGGTGCTACTTCCTCATCTTTTCTGGCTTCTTTCCCTCTATCTGATTTATAAATCTTGGAATCATTTACATCTGTACTGGTTCATTATCTTGAGTCCTTTTAGTTTCTCCAATTAGTCTCATAGCTTAAAACTGTCTATAAGTGGCTGATCCCCATTTTTTCATGGAGAGCCCCAATTTCTCTCCAGAAAATGAATAGACGGGTCTGATTATTTCTAACCTTGCATGCCAAGAGCCTATTATAAACAAAAAAATAACCAAAATGAATTGTTATTTCCCTAGCTTCTTACCCCTTCATTATTCTATATTACTTCATATAGTTAAATTGAATCATACATCCTTTGCTTTCTTGCACCAGCATAGACTAAGTCACCAGTCCTCTTTTGTATTCACGTGTTCTTAAAATTAATATTTGTGTTTTTTTTTTTTTTTGAGAGGGGAAAGAGAAAGTAAGAGAGGGACAGTGGATGTGCTGGGGCCTCTTGCCACTGCAAACTTCAAACACATGTACCAATTTCTGAATTTGGCTTTACAAGGGTAATGGGGAATTGAACCCAGGGCAGCAGGTTTTGTAAGCAAGCACCTTTAACAGCTTTGTCATCTCCCTAGCCCTGTATTCACATCTTATTTCTCAGCTAGTCTTGCGGCCTTTGAACAAGCTAAATCGCATCCAATTTACTCACACTCCACTTTACCACCAAACCATTCTATTGCCTTGACAGAGGTGTGCATGCAGTGTTTTCCCCAACTAGACACCAAAGTTGTGGTTTTAACAATGGAAATTAGACAGTTGTAGCTTGTGTAAACTCTCCAGTGGAGTTACATAAAATGTAGCAAACTTCTTGCTTTGTCTCTAAGAGATTGCATAATTTAGTTCCTTTAATTCCTTTCTACTCCACTCCACCTTTCCTGTTCTGTGTGGCCATATCAGTCAATTGTGTGTGTGTGTGTGTGTGTGTGTGTGTGTGTGTGTGTGTGTGTCTGTGGGAGCATGCCATTACTTCTGAAGTTATTTCCAGACACTTTATTCACAGTACTCCTATCCATTTCTCTAATTCTCATAATTCCCAATTGGATTAAATTCACAGTTTTTATCTACATGATTCCTTCCTTCTTCCCTTCTTCCATCGATCTGTTCCTCCCTCTCTTTCTCCCTTCCTTCTTTCTATCATCTTTTTTTTAAATAGCAGTGGAGTTTTAATTCAGGACATTGTACATATTAGGCAAACACTGTACTACTGAGATACATTCCTTTCTTAATACTTTTCATTTTTGACAACTTAAACCTGATAGAGCAGGAACTGGTAGACTTTGTATTTCCCTAGGTTAAAGCAGAATCTCTTAAATCTATGTTGAAATTAGACATTTTCTTTTCTTTACTAATACAGTGTTTATCCAAGTGTTTGTTCCTGGGGAATGGACACTGTATCTTTGGGGTGAACTAGAAAATGATCACCTTTATTAACATTGCTCTTGTCAGAAAATATTTGAGTGACATGTGAAGATAGGGGTTGCAGAGGAACTGGCTAAGGCTTGTGGAGTTATAGGGAATACTGACAAGTACTGCATCTGATGACCCCATCGGAGGCTCTGGTCCCATTTTGAAGCCCTAGTTATTCATTCTTGGTGCTTGTGGGTGATTAGTAGTTAAGCTAATTCACTATAACTCAAATTCCTACAACAGATCAAAAGACTGCATTAATTTATAGCCCATCTTTTTAAACTGAGAGTTGCAACTATATATGGGGCTGTGTAACTTGATCTGGGAGCCCTGAAATATTTGGCATTAATAAATGGTTTCTGAATGTAGCAATGGACCAAAAATGAATTAAAAATGCATGTGAGGTGTTTGGTAGCACTCGGTCATGCTGGATCACATAACTTCATTGGAGGCTTGGTTCTCAACGTACAATATGAGCCCTTTGGGCTATGCATGCTGTCCGCCAACTAACACCAACCAATGCCGCCTGAAACACCTTGGATCAGCTTTGAGACTATTTTATGCTGTGAATTACAGTGACTTTATTATACATATGAAAGTTTTGCTTTTATAGAAACATAAAAGTTTAATTATAGAAATCAAAGGCTTATGAATTTTTCCTACTATCTTTTCACAGCTGGCAAGAATCCCCTTAGTATATCTTTGAATTGTATTGCAGTTGAATGTTTGATTTTAAAAATTGGAGTTTGAGTCCTTGATTTGAGTTTTATTAAAAATAATTACATGAATGTTGGGTTGGGCTTAAGGCTGAATTTCAAACGATTTCTGGAGGAGCACTACATACACTTTTTCCTTTTTGTTCTACATATTTATGCAAAGTGACTTTCTCAGCATTGGTGATTATAGAAATAGCATGTGATGTGGATCAACTCTGAAAAATGCTGTCCTATAGTATCAAATATTCAGCCATGATTTAATTCTTTATGTAAAATATATAAGCACATCCATCTCATTAGTATACAAATTTCTTTAGTCTTTAAGAAATGGCAGAATTATATGTATACCAAAACTGTGTTAAAATAAATCTATTTATTACTAATAGAAGATTTTAGGGATTTAGGTATATAAAATTGGCATGTAATTTTCTATAACTAAATACATAGAGTCAAATAATTTTTTTTTCTGTCAAAAGGGATAGAGACTGGAAAAAATTAAGAAGTCCTGAGGTATAGTAAAAAATAATGGGCTGGAGATATGACTCAACAGTTAAAGAGCTTGCTTGGAAGGCCTAATGGCCTGGGTTTGATTCTGTAGTACCTACATAAAGCCAGATGCACAAAGTGGTGTGTGCATTTGAAGTTCATGTGCATGGTAGGAGGCCCTGGCACACTCATCTTACCTACTCTCTCTCTCTCTCTCTCTTTCACTCCTCTCATTGTAAATAAATAAATAAAAATAAAAAAGTAACCCACAACTAGAACACTATGTCTGTATGAAACAAGGTCTCCTTCAGTAGTCCAAGTAGTGCACTGTATTATAACTTAAAAAGTATGTTGACACAGACAATTAAAAAAAACTCGAATGAATCAATATGACTTGAGGACATTCCTATTATAGAGATATGTCAATGGCCTAGAAACTCTATTCCTTTTAATGCGAGATGTGTGCCAAGGGAGCCATTCTTGTTTTTGTTTTTGTTTTTTGTTTTTTTTTGGTTTTTGCGAGGTAGGGTCTCACTCTAGTCCAGGCTGACCTGGAATTAACTATGTAGTCTCAGGGTGGCCTTGAACTCTCAGCGATCCTCCTACCTCTGCCTCCCGAGTGCTGGGATTAAAGGCGTGCGCCACCACGCCCGGCAAGGGAGCCATTCTTACACTGGCCACAGTTCACATAGAATGCCTGGCCATATACAATATTCATCTTTTTTTTTTTTTCCCTTCACACTGTGGGTCCTGAAGAAGGCTTTTAGAAAATGAATTTGAAGCTGGGTGTGGTGGTGCACGCCTTTAATCCCAGCACTCGGGAGGCAGAGGTAGGAGGATCACTGAGAGTTTGAGACTACATAATGAATTCCAGTTCAGCTGGAGCCAGAGTGAGACCCTACCTCGAAAAACCAAAAAAAAAAAAAAAAAAAAAAAAAAAAAAAAAACCATTTGATTTTAATATCTACCAATTAAAATTTAGGAAGTGTTTCTCAAAAGGAAAAGTAAATAAACTTCAGTTGCCATGGCCAGAGAAGACAAGCTTTGAGTTCATATAATTAAAATAAGCCTTTAAAATATAAATACTTAAAGTAGCTAAATGAATCCATCTTATAGTTTTCCTTACCCCTGTAAAATAATTTTTTAATGAGTGTTTCTGAATTATTTTTGCATTAAAGTGCACCAATAGCATAGGTTAGGCAAACTCAGCACACTTGGAATTGTTTCATTAAATTAAGAAAAGCCAGGGGATGTGTTATATTACTAAGATGGAGCAAATTCAAGTGTGGAATAATCAATGACCATAAAATGATGATGAATAGATGAATACATTGGGTAGTTTAAAGTGAAAGGTTATGATATTTTACAGTGACATTCATTAGTTATCTTGACCCCATCTGTTTTTTTTTAATCCATAGCTCTTTTACAAACCAGAAATGGCATGCAACTATTTGAAATTATGATGGTAGGAAAAAAAGGAAGGAAGTTCATTAGTGAGGCCATTTTCTCTCATCTTTTCACTCTGGGTTGAAAACTTTCCCTTATTATAATCCATAATGCTGTCCCTAGGGCTATACTGGCATGAAAAGGGTAGAGGGAGATAGGAGAGAGAACAGAAAAATGGTGAACAAGTGTGGCTTAAGACAATCTAGGTGGTTCTTGATTAGGGACATAAGCACAGTCTAAGCCCTAGCTGCCTGTCAGGGAGAGAGCACTGCCTGGCTCCTTGTACACATATGGCTCCTTGCACACACCTCTGGAATTACATAAGTGACTCCTTTCTGCTTATTTCTTGCTCCTATTACCATTGTGAGATGTTTGTAATATTTTAAGTATATTTTTAAAATGAGGCTGAGGAGAAATATATGGTGCAATTGATTTTTTTGCTTGTCTTTAAAGTATCCATTTATCTCTCTTCACATTGAGGAATGACCTAGTAAAGTGGAAATAGACAATTTTTGTTTGGAATTCTCCTAGGGCTTTAGGGAAATATCTTCCTCAGAAAAACAGATGCTTTTTCTTTAGTTAACAAAGGATCTTTTATTTTATTTTTTTTAATTTTGTTTATATTTTTAATTTATTTATTAGCAACAGACAGACAGAGAAAGAGGCAGAGAGAGAGAGAGGGAGAGAATGTGCACACCAGGGCCTCCAGCCACTGCAACTGAACTCCAGATGCATGCGCTACCTCTGGCTTATGTGGGTCCTGGGGAATCGAGCCTCTAACTGGGGCCCTTAGGCTTCACAGGCAAGCGCTTAACTGGTAAGCCATCTCTCCAGCCCCTTTTTATTTTATTTTAATTATTTAAGAGATACCAAAAGATGAAGATAGGTAGATAAATAGATGATAGATAGATAAATGATAGATGATAGATAGATAGATAGATAGACAGATTGATTGATTGATTGATTGATAGATGATAGATAGATAGGCAGGCATGCCAGGGTCTCCAACCATTGCAAACAGATGCCAAATACATGTGCTAACTTGTGCACCTGGCTTACATGGATACTGGAGAATTGAACCTGGATCCTTAGGCTCTGGAGGCAAGTGCCTTAACCGCTAAGCCAACTCCCCAGCACTTTTAAAATATATTATTTATTTATTTATTTATTTGAGAGAGAGAGAGGCAGATAGATAGACAGACAGACAGACAGATACAGATAGATATGTAAAGAATGAAACCAAAAGTCTTTTAACTAGCATTCAAACTCATAGAAGGACACATTGTAGAATTGTGCTTTCAGCAATTGTATCTCCCTGAAGCCCAGTGGAGGAAAAGCTTAGCACTGAAATCTTTGTGGCGAGAAGTGACAGTTATGAGTGAATGATCATTAACCTTTAAAGTACTCAAAAATACTTCCAACTTTAAAATGGTTATTTGTATCTTAGTTAACTTAGTTACAGTAGGACTTTTTTCTTTGTATTCCACAAACCATACTTCATTTACTTTCGGACTCATTATCATTTGTTACTTTCATTTCTTGAGAAACCATTTCACTACATCATCCAGGTTGGCCTGGAACTTGCCACCCTCCTGCTTCAGCCTCTCTAGTTCCTATTTCACATGCACGTAAACTCACAATGATCCTCCTACATCAGCCTTCCTTGGGCTTGGACTAAAGGTATGTACAAACATGTCAGCAGTCACTTATTCATATAGCTTCTATTTTTTATGCTTATCTTATTTGAAACATATAAATATAGACTCACATGATAAAGTAAAAACATATTACATTAAATAAGCCTCTACAGTTAAATCATGATTTTTCCATCTATGAAACTATCTTCTATGGCTAGTAAGACAGAAAATAATCATTATGTATTTTTAAAACATTCATGAAGGCAAAAGAGGTCTATAATCAAAAGAAAAAATGCTTACATGAAATTTAAGCTTGATGCGTAGAGTAACTCAGTCTCCTTTTTTTTCTTTTTTTTTTTCTACAGTTAAAAGTCATAAATAACCAAGTGTGGGGAATATAGTGAATGCATTCTGTGCAGGTGCACTGAAGCCCTAGAGAGCCCTGTATGTTGTTAGTGATGGTCTGGACCCATAAATACTGTGTATCAGCTACTAAAACAGTTAAAACAAAATGAACTTCTTATGGGACACAAATTAGTTCTTGGAGGTATACTAGGAAAATGAATGCTTAGAAAAGTTAGATGAATGCAAGTGATATGTATAATATGCTGGTGATATTGGTCAATTATTTTACTGTGTGTGTACTTGTGGGTATGTGTGTTGTACATGCATGCACTTGATTTTTTTTTGTGTTTGTGTTTTCTCTTTGACTTTGACTTGAGAGCTAGATCAAGAGGTCTTACAAACAATTTCTTTTGACCTGGAATTACTTATTAACCAATAATTCTATCCCTTAGGTATGTAGCTATACTATTCATGGATTTTCTGCCATCAGCTTGTAAATGAGAAGGATCACAGTTAGATGGATAATTTTTATAGTAGTTGCAATGTTTGCAAATAGCAAATGACTTTCTTAAATGTTGTCATACAATTACCTGCTTGTTGTATAGAACTTGACTGCCAGAGGGGCCCTATATTACTTTCACAATAGAAAGACTTCTGGTTGACATCTGAAATAGCATTTGCTTAAAGAGCGGGGTGTGTGTGTGTGTGTGTGTGTGTGTGTGCGCGCGCGTGCGTCTAGCTCTCCTATGAGCTTCTGGGTTCTCCTGGCTCCACCTCCCATTGAAGTAGGTGGAATAGGACTCCAAATGCATGTGTCACTTTGAGTCTGTCTTTATGTGAGTGCTGGCTAGGGAGGTGAACCCTGATTAAGCACCTTAACTGCTGAGCCATCTCCCCATCCCTGCATTATTCTTATAGAAGATTTTTCCAATAAAAGGTTTTTTTTTTTGACAATAAAGTTCTTTAAACTGTTTAAAACACTTATAGCCTCTACTAAATAAAGAACAAGAAAGAATTCTCTTCTCTCTCTCTTTCTCTCTCTCTCTTTCTCTCTCACTCTTTCAAAAAGAGAACTCTCTTCTCTTATTAGAAATCTTAACTGGAAGTCAGTGCAATTCCAAGAGGGCATATGCTTTTATATGCATAGTCCTGAAAAGAGTTGTTTTCTTTTGCAGTACTGTGGATGAAATCTTTACTCAGGCTTGACAATCACTCTACCATCTAATTAAATCCTTGTCTTGAAGAGTTAAAAATTTAAATTATTGTTATAATTAAATTTTTATTGTAAAGCTTATACTATCAAAATTGTTATGGCAGAAATAATGTTTAAAGCATTAACAGTGAAAGGGCCCTCAATGTCATATATTGTCTATATAGAGTCTGAACTCTCTTGCATAAAAAAAAATGCTGTAAAAACATCAGCATTATTTTATAACTGCATAAATACCAACTACCCACTAGAGGGCATAAAAACCTAAATGAAAGTTTGGAATCAAACCAGGTCTTTTCTGGGTTTCACAAGTCGAGAGTGAGAAAATTATTTCCAGTAAATTGCCTGTACAGATTCCTTATCTTTGCTTAAACACATTCAACATTCAGGACATATTTTGGCCATCTTATTCAGGATATATTTGGGATATTTTATGCCTCTGGAAATAGTTGACCAGTACAAAATCCCACCAAATTTTCATAGATTACCTAATTTCAAGGTGCTTCCAAAAGAATGCGAAATAATTCTGACAGCACTTTGTGCCTCTTTTATAGAATGAGTCATTTTTCTGTCATGTGAGATATCATTAAAGCACAACTTTAAGCAAGAAGCTCTTAAGTAGGACCCTTAGTGTAAAAATAAGGGGGCAGTACAAGGTCTTCATGAAGGGAGAGGCAAAGGGGAACTGACTATGACCCTTTCAGTGCATGGATTCCACATCCACATACTGATCTCTTCAACATTCCAATCCATTCGGACCTACTAAATGTGCTACACTGTCTCCTTTTAACAAATTCTTTTGTTCCTATTTTCCACTTGCTTTTCACATATCAAAGAACCAAGGCTCTGCTGTTTGTAAATATATTGGATGACTATAATGTAATATCAACAAATTATGTATTGCCTAAATGAAGGCCATTAGCATAAAACTCTATAACCCCATTTGAGGAATATCTTCTTATTATCAAAGTAGCTTTTCATCATGGCTTAAAGTTGTGACTGGTTATGCACAATGGGTTATCAGGAGGGACACATTAAAAGCAAACAAAGTCACAAAACAACCTCACTAGAGACTGACTTTGCCAGCTGTGGGACTGCCAGGAGCATTTTTCTCTGCTTCAGTTTCCTAGGCTTTGTTGTGTAGGCTTCTTTTCACTGTCTCTAGGTCTAATTATGTCATGCTCTGGCATAAAAGGCCTCAATTTCTATTTGTCACCTTCAAGAAAGAACTTAGCTGCTTTATTGTGTTACAAATAACTTTCATGCTTCCCCTACTGCTTACCCACATATACCCTGAATTCTGTTTGGAATAAATGACTTTTTATTACTAGCACATACTACTTTCTTCCATTTCTCTTACCTTTCTAATATTGTTGATTCTAGTCTAATTCCCTTTGCACTTCTGTTGCACAAACCCTTTGTCTAAACTCCACTATAAGTGGAGAAACCTCAAGCATTGGTCCTCATTGACTTGACTTGACTTGATTGTTTTATCACTATCTGGTAAGGATATCCATTCCACCCTTTTATTCCTTGCAACTAATAAAATACAATTAGTTTTCAGAGGTCTATCTTCTCTTGTTAAACCATGAGGTCCCAGAGGTCAGGGATCATGTCATCATTATAAACTCAAGTTTAGCACAGACCTTGATCATTCCTGAGCAACTAGTTGGAACCCCGTAAATGTTTATTACTTAAATAAATCCTTCAAGGTAAAGTCTGAAGGTAAACCATAAATATTGGAGGAAGTGATGGGAGGTACTTGTCTACTGTTCTTCTTCTCTTAACCAGATTGCCTATTTGTTCTCATACCCAGAACCATCTCATCACCTTGAATTTGCTCATTTCCTTTCTGGACATTAGATAAAATACCCATATACCCGGCTTCTATATTATTAATACACCTTGCTTCTTCTACCTGGGGAAAGTGTTTTTAAGCTACATGATTTTCAATGAAGACGGGAGTAGAAAAATCTGACATTTTCTCAATTTCTATATGTTATCTATTGTCATCTGTGGAGAAGTTTGAACATGGTCAGCATTTTGATGCCTCGGAATCATCTGACAGACTTTGTGACCTCAAATGGCCAACAATTTCAATGTATGCTGACTCCTTTGAATCTCACACATCATTCCAGGGAGTGGATGAATTCCCACTGCTAATCTTAGATGGGAAACACTAGCAACCCTTTAGAAATTCCATTGCATGGTACTCACTTTCTTAGCAGGCTCCATTCTGGTTTTAAGCTGGAAATGTATTACAGAAGGAATGTTTTTCTCCTATTAAATGAAAACTTGCCCCATGAACAAATCAAAGTTCCAGCAAGTGAAGTTATCTGGGTTTGGGCTGATGGCACCATCTTCCAGAGGGGACACCTTTGAGTTTTGCATCCCAAGGGGTTTTCTCTTTATCACTGGAAGGGCCGCCCTCACAGGGGAGTTTCCTCAGTTACCTGCTGCTGTGGCTTCCGTGGCCCCCTTTCCTGTGAAAGGGAACTCTGCTGGATGAACTGCTCCCTTGGGCTGCCTCTCATCCTTGATGTTTCTCTGCAGGTTCACTCCCCAACAGCAAACGCCTTTGATCTTTGCACAGTTCTGTTCATCAGTCTGTCTTCCACTAAGCAGCCACCTCCCTCACTTGAGGCAGCACCCAGCCTGCACACTGTGTACAGTCCATTCAATAACTCCTCAGCACCTTTGCCATAGGAGAGAGAGGAGCTGGTCCCATATCACTAGCCTTTCAGAACTCACTCGGCTAGCTTAAACACCGGAAGTGGAGCTGTTCTGTGAATGTTTTCATTTTCTCTTACCTGAAGTTGCACATCCCCAAACCATTAGCTACTACTAAAGGCTTCCTGAAACCATCAAGTTGTGATTAAGTGTTTACTTCTTTTATTTTCAACTGTACTTTTAAAATGACTTCTGGATTATCCAGTAATGACCTAACGCATGTCTTCTTTCTAATTCTAAGAAGGCCTGATAATTTTGTTACCTATTGTCTGTTTCTTGAGTGTTACAGAAAAGAATGCACAAAATCTTAACTGCCAAGGAAACTAGATTCTCCTCTGGAGGTAGAGAATTAGGCCCTTTTCACTGCAGTACTATTTGACTGAAATGTTATTGCAAATAAAAGTGAGTCCCTTCTGACAGATCTGCCCATGCCATACTCCTCCCTTGCCTCTCACCCTGTCCCCATACCCCGGCAGGCCTGGGCTCTTCCTGTTCTGAGGTAGAAGTACAAGTCCAGTTTGAATCTGACCACCACAGAAAATGCTATCACAAGTCGTGCAAAAAAGCTGAGGACCTTCATTGTTCTCTCCTCATTTGTGTACCTCTGCCTGCTTATGACCAGGCATCTCCTCCCTGCTAAATATAAAGGGAAGGAATAAGTAGTGATTTATGTTCCTATAGAAAGTATGGTAATAAAATTCTGTTCTTTGTTTTAACTTAGGATGTTTCTGCATTCTTAAACACACTGTTTCTGATGAGACTCAAAGGCTTATATTTATACTGGAGTTGTGTTAGGAGAACAAGTCTTTTCTGATCAATGGAGACGAAACTGTACTGTAAGAGTAAATGGGTTACAATATTCAGTGTTGAGATTAGATTGCCTTTTCTTGAGATGAAAGCAATGATTGGCCATTCTTCCTATGAACTATGAGAAATATGCATAACGAGGGTATTAAATAACATCATGACCCTATATGTGTAGTTCAACTGTGTCACACTTCTTTTTTAAAAAATATTTTATTTATTTATTTGAGAGAGAGATTGAGAACGGGAGCACCAGGACCTCTAGCCACTCCAAACAAACTCCAGATGTATGTGCCACCTTGTGCATATAGCTTTACTGGGTCCTGGGGAATCAAACATGGGTCCTTAGGCTTTGCAAGTCAGTGCCTTAACTGCTAAGCCATCTATCCACCTTGTCTCATAATTCTTTATGCAAATGCTCTAATGGTTGTCTTTCTTCTCCTCCTCCTCCTCCTTCTTCTTTTGTTTTGCTTTTTCAAGGTAGGATCTCACTCTAGCCCAAGCTGACCTAGAATTTACTTTGTAGTCTCAGGGTGGCCTTCAACTCATAGAAATCTTCTCCTGGGTGCAGGGATTAAAGGCAACTGTCACCACACCCAGCATAGTTGTATTTCTTAAAAGATAATAACACAAAAATCAAAACCAAACAAAAATATACAGTTTTTTAAGCATAAACCAACTGAAAACAAATCTTCCATTACAAAACTTTCCCTCATGATTCACCTTTTTATTGTAGGTATGTGTGTAGATGTGTGTATATATGTTAGTATGTGTGTAGTTGCAGGTACGTGTGAATATGTGTGCTCATTCATGTAGAGGCTTAAGGCAGACATTAGAGACTTTCTTAGTCACTCTCACTTTTATTCTTTGACTTAGGCTCTTTCTTCTAACCTAGAATTTGCAGATATGGTCAGGTTAGCTAACCACTGAGCCTGAGGAATTCCCAGTATCCACTTTTCCAGGCATATGGCTCAAAGCTAAGCATTTTATGTGCATTCTGGGGCTCCAAACTCATGTCCTCATGCTTGCACAGCAAGCACTTCACCAAGCCAGCCATTCATGATGTATTTGAAGGGGAAAATGGAGACATATTACATGACAATGAAACTAGACATTAAAAATCAAAATAAAAAATCCAGAATACAGCCCACATTCAAAGCACATTCTAGTCAAGAGTTTTTGCATCACATTGTAATTTACTATCTCTATGTAATTTTTCAGAAATGAAATTATAAAGGCCTAATACCTGTTTGTAAAAATGATACCATTTGTGTTCAGATTCTAAGCAAAAACAGCCGCCTCAAGTCTTTACAAGTGAATGGATTTAATGATGAGATTTTCATAAATTGACTGTGGCATTGCAGAGAAGACTCATGACAATCCAAGAGTTAGCAACAGTGAAATATTACCACAAGTCTGAGAGGAGAGAGGGGAAAGAGAAAAGTTTTGAATGGAGGTTGGGGCCACACAAGCCTCTGCGGAAGTAATGAGAGCCACTCAGAGGCTTAGCACTGCCTTAGAACACACAAAATAAGAGCAGGGACACACTCATTCCTCCTGCAGTCGTTGGCAGTTCCCTGTCAATGCCTTCCACTGCCAGAAGGGGCAAGACATGAGGTGACCAGCCAGCTCAGGAAACTGCAGCCTTTTGGCATCTGTACAGCTGATGAAACTCTAGGAAACTACATCCTCGGGCATTTCCCGAAGCTGCATCTTGCTTCTGTCCCCACAGCTCATACATAGCTCAGGTCCATTTGGGTTATAAGACATGGGACCACAGATTTCAATTTTTTAGCTATATTGCAGGCTCTGTCAGCCCTCCCTCTAAATGTAGACACTGTACCAGCATTGGAATCCTAGCAGTGGGCTGTGCCAGGACCATGACATTGTCATGTCTCCCACCCACACGTGTTGTTCAACTACCACAAGCCACTCAGCCTTCCTACCTTAAACACTAAGGGAAGGGCCAACTTTCTTCAAGGGCAGATTCCAGTGTTTTTCAGCTTCATCAAAAAATGCATTTCAATATATTGTGGGTGAGAACAAGCTAAAGAACCACAAAGAACCACAATATCTTTTTTTTTTTTTTTTTTTTTTTGGTGTGGGAGGGGGAGAAGGAGCCCAAACGTGAAGCAATATAGACAGATTTAAAGTGATTCTGAGTATAGAATGTTCTAAAAGCAGGCACAATGTACAATGAAAGCTGCTCCCTGGGGTTTCTGGGCTTTGTGGTGACTCTGGTGGCAAAGAAGTCTTAATTAGAATAAATTATTTTAGAGCAGAATCTTGCACAGATCATTGACAATGCCTTTGGTAATGATTACCATCACATTTTGAGAAGGTGAATACAGAGTTGGTGGCTCACACCTTTTATCCCAGCCCTCCTGAGGCACAGGTGGGAGGATTGCCATGAGTTTGAGGCCAGTCTGGGGCTACAGAATGAGTGCCAGGTCAGACTGGGCTAGAGTGAGTGAGAGCTTATCTTGAAAAAATAAACAACAACAAAAAGTGAATGATAATTCCATGAAACATTAGTTGCTTATGCGTTTTTTTTTTTTTTTTTTTTTTTTCACAGCAGTTTTTGTTTCTGTTGTTATTTTTGTTGTTTGTTTTTATTATGGTAATAAAAGCCTATGGCTAAACATGACCGAGACTGGCTGTTAGTTCTAAATTTAAGTAAAGGAAAAGCATTCTTATGTTTAAAGGATAAGATTGCTGATGAGGGTTTTTGGCAATCAAATGGGAATATATGATGTGTGCTTTAAATTAAAAACAAGCAAGAACATGGTGCAACCATTATGGGTGTCATTAACATGAAATAGATAGAATACTCTCAAACTTTGTTTGACAACAAAATGTTTCTTCCACTAATGAGGGCTTATGACAATGGTTTATTTGCAGTTGTTGAGCACAGCCCGTGGGGTTTTCACTACTTCAGGAGCCTCTGAGAGCAGCACAATGTGATCAATGGTGGTTGATTTTCATTATGAGAAGAGGAATATAAAGCCTGAAACAACAGTGCATTCCTTGAAACATTTGCAAGTGGTTTTATAACAAGAAATAAAATTGTCTGCTTAGATAAAAGCACTTCTATTAATGAACTTCCGCATTCAAGAAAGGAAAATAAATTAAAGCAAATGATAAAAGCTAAAACCAAATTCTGTTTTAAGTAAGTATTTTTCTTCCTGTCTCTTCCCCTTTGCTCTCTTACTTCTTTAAAAATATATCTAGTTCTGATACTGACTAGGCATTTTGATGTGGATAACAAACTGAATATTTCTTTTCCTTCCAAGAAAGTTCTCTCAGTTAAAAAAGAAGTTAGAACAAGAAACAAATAATTGAACTCCCATTATCTCAGGACTAAATATTGATACCTTCTTTCCTTCCCTCTTCATCTTCAAGATGCTTAAAGCTTGTGTTCTCCACTCTATCTGATCTAAGTTTCACAGGAAACAATTGTTAAGTATCCCATTTACACCTTTGTTGTTTACTCTCAAGTGGAATGCACCAATGCTCTCCCCACCCCACCTTTTTACAGCTTCAGCACAACCCTTTTTTTTCCCTTATTTGCAATTATTTTCCATTTATGTTTTTTTTTAGTATATATTTTATTTATTTATTTATTTGAGAGAGGCAGAGAGGGAAAGAGAGAGGATGGGAGAGAGAATGGGCATGCCAGGGCCTCTAAAGGAATGCCAGATGCATGCACCACCTTGTGCATCTGGCTTTACATGAGTACTAGGGAATCAAACCCATGTCCTTTAGCTTTGCTGGCAAGCATGTTAACCACTAAGCCATCTCTCCAACCCCTATTTATGTTTTTGGAGATGTAAACAATGTCATTAGGTTGCTTACATTGTTCCCAACTTACTCATCAGAGCATCATGGGAAGGGCATAAGAGAGCATTATCTGAGCATTACAGAGGCCTCTCTCACAAACACTCAGCAATGTTTTTTACTGTAATTTAAAACACTACCTAATCCATACATGAACCAGGGTAACCACAACTGAAATAAAACTGCATGGACCCTGACATTTGCACTTTAAATTATGTCTGCCTCTCAAAACTCTTCAACTTCTTTGAAGTTTTTCATAGTCGTTTAAAATGGAAACACTCTTCTAAGTTTGAATCAATGGAGAAACAGGAGATAGATAGAATGCGACCTGTCATCCATAGCTTATTAAACTCTCACTTGGAAAGATCACCCTTCACACAATCAGCTCATTTTGGAAAGATTAAGTGCTGCTATTTCTTCTAGAAGGGTTCGAAACAGTTCACTAAAACATTACTTTAACTGTTAAAAATAGCTTTCATACATTATTATTATTATTATTATTATTATTATTATTATTATGCTTTTTAAATTTAAGAAACGCACAGTCTCGGGAGGAGAAAAAAAGCGCAACTGAATTTCAGTTTATCTGTCTCTTTCCCATGACTGGTCCCTGCATTGCTACTTATTTTCAGGTTTACCATAGCTGAAAGGGATGGTGAGCTCATTACTGCGTTTGTGGGTAGAGACATTCTGTGTTAACTATGAAGGTGGAAATTAACAGCAGGGTCCATGCTCTTCGTGACAGAGAGCAAACATAAGAAATGACAGGTAAGCGCAATAACTACTCTAACAGAAATGATGAGAAGAGTTCTTAGGAGTTGAGTGTACTTGGGAAATGCTGCTATGAGGAAGCAACATTGGAACTGAATTTAGAAAAACTAAACATGAGCCAGCAAGCAATAAGCAGAGGGCTGTGTTGTGGAGAAGCATCAGAAATCTCCGACCTTACCCGCAGGAGAGCCTACGAGAAGATGGTTTAAATTGCTCTTGATCATAAAGTGTTGGCCTCCACTGAGTTCCACATCTCCAATGCTCTCTTATATTCCTACAGTTCTACTATTACAGACTCATTGTGCCTTGGAGAGTGGCACTATATTACACCATTAGCTTCATATGGACATCTGTGGGGGATCAAATTTGTATAGAGATTTGTTCCTTGAAGGCAATTGGTAATGGACAAAAGTTGGAGAGAATACTTCCTATCCAAAGGATGAGGAAAAGTCCAGAAGTGAATGCTGAGGCACTGAAATCCAAACTTGCCCTATTCAAAAGTTTCAGCCTGAGCAGGTTGTGCCTAAGAACACGGCTCCCCTCCCCTTTCTGTGGACTGACTTTTAAAAAGGTATTCATTAGTTTGTTTAGCAAGAGTGAAGGGAGCCAGCCATTGTGCCTTAGAAACCCTGTATTGATCCTAGCAGAAGAACCACTAAAAAGGACCTGGCTGCTACACAATTCAGGATTAATACTCCCTTCTGTATAACTCTGTGGTAGGCATGTCAATAAGTACTTATGAAGCCTTTCCCTGTGTACAGAGGAGACAGGGAAACTCATAAGCAAATTAATGCAGGGAAGTCAGAAAGGAAAATGGACATTTTATCTGTTCCTTTCTTCAATTCTATAAAATGAAATCAGATAAAGTATTTTATATAACTTCCTACTTTATTCATGACTACTTAGGCCTAATAAAATAATTAGTGACTTCATTTCAGAAGCAATACAATGTTAAAAAAATGTTTTTCTACATTTTGGTGAAGGTTTATTATTGAAATGTCCCTAAAGAATATGGGAATTTTGAAATCAGTGTGAAGTGCAATTATGAGCTCTTGTTAACCTAGAAATTTGATCACCTTGAGTGGAATGGTGTTTAAGCTTGCTTACTGAGGGAAAGAAAAGGTCAGAACATTCTCTTAGTACACCATTTGCGTGAGTTATCTCTAAGAAATTTCATGTTTGAAAAAAATGAAATGACTGTTTTTTTAACTTGACTGACTAGAAATGGAGAAAAGTCCCAAGTCCTTCATTTGTAATGAATGATACAGGTTAATCAAGTATTCAATTGGTTTTCAGGAAAATGTCAGAGTATCAACACACACACACACACACACACACACACACACACACACATGGAGAGAGAAAGATGGGGGGATGGTACATGCTGGCATTCACACCACATCAGAAGAGGTTTTTTTTTTTTTTTTTTTTTTTTTTTTTTGGTTTTTCAAGGTAGGGTCTCACTCTAGGCCAGGCTGACCTGGGATTCACTATGTGTTCTCAGGGTGGCCTTGGACTCGTGGTGATACTACTACCTCTGCCTCCTGAGGGCTGGGAGTAAAGGTGTGCACCACCATGCCCGGCTCCAGAGGAGTATTTTTGTAATTATTTTTTATTTGTTTTTGTTTTTTGAGGTAGGGTCTCGCTCTAGCCCAGGTTGACCTGTAATTCACTATGCAGTCTCAGAGTAGCCTCAAACTCACTGCAATTCTCCTACCTCTGCCTCCCAAGTGCTGGGATCAAAGGCGTGTGCCTCCATGGCCAGCTAGAAGAGTATTTTGATTCTTCTGAGATGACATCACTGTGTACCCACTAAAATATGGTGCCATTAGTGGTAGTATCCAGAACTGTTATATTACATAATCTATATAACTTTTCTCATGATTTCTGTGACATTTTATTTGAACTTCGCTTTCATTTTCCTACTTAAACAAACCACAAAACATCATCAACAAAAATGTAATCTTTCACTGACTGTACTTTCAGGGTCATGACACAGTAAGAGACTAGAAAATAAATGTCAGGATGGGTTGTGTGCTACCTATGCCCCTGTCTTTGTGTATAAAGCACCCATCTTTCAGGTGGTGAAGTCTTCTGAGAGTATAAGCACATTCTTCTCTGAGAGTCAGGGATTGAGATTAGAGCACCCAGCAGTCAGGGCTTACTAACTGGAACTATGCAATGAGTGTAGCAATATTTCCTATTCTTTTATGTCAGGTGTTTTTTAAATGGATAGGAACACCCTGAATGATTTCTTAAATTCCCATGTTATTCACCCCCCCAAATTCATCTTACTTTGTCTGAAAACATATATCAGGGATAAAAGAGACAGTCTCACTTCTAATACTATACCAAAGCAGTGCCACGTGCAAACAGAGGATGAGTAATCCATAGATCTGCTCCAACAATGGAGCCCATGCGAGTGTTTTACATCAGCTCTGGTCATTAATGGCTGAGCTCTCTGTTGAACACTTTCAGACGGTGCATGCCAAGGAAAGTCACAGAAACCAGAGGGAGCCGTACTTTCTTCTGTACTTTCTGTACTTTCTTCACACTATAGACTATATGTTGCCAATTACCAGTCATTGATTTGGATATCTCAATATCATTGTAATTGTCTGAAGTTTACTTATTATTTACAACTAGTTTATGGTTTAACTTTTTACTTAGTTCACTTGAATGTCTGCTTTCTAAATAAAAAAATGAGCCATGTTGTAAAATAAAAACAAAAAGGGAAGTATGTCTCAATTTCCAAGGGCTAGCAATGACTATCAGAGCTAGAATTTTCATTTTTTTTACTCTCTCTCCATTCATTTCATTCTTCCTTCTCTGACTCTCCTTTATTCCTTTCTTCCCCCCTCTCAATCATCTCTTTTTTTTCCTGTCCTTTTTATGTGTATGTGCATATATGGTGTGTGTATGTATGGGTATACATATGCCATGGTGCATATTTGGAAATCAAAAGATAGACTAAGGTTGATGGTTCTTACCTTCCATCTTGTTTTGAGTGATGGTTTCTCTTGCAGGTGCTTGCTGCTGTTAATGCCAGCCTAGCTGACCCATGAGCTGTGGGATTCTCCTGACTCTGCCTCCCATTGCTATAGGCAGGTTCTAATTGAAGACATGTGAGTTACTTGCATTGGGCTTTACTTGATTCTGAGAATCCAAACTCTGGTCATCAGACTTGCACAGCAAGCATTTTTAGCTATTGAATGATTTCCCCAACTTTAGAGTTCCCATTTTTATGTTTCTAGTTCCTTATTCCTTTTCTCCTCAAGGGTAAGATGTATGCCTTAAAGTGTCAGCCAGCAGGATGATAGAGAAGGAACAGACTATTATATTTTTTTAAAGTTTTAAAAAAATTTTAATATTTTATTCATTTATTTATTTATTTATTTATGAAAAAGAGAGAGAGGAAAAGAGAACAAGGCAGATAGAATGGGTGCACCAGGGTCCTTCAGCCTCTGCAAACAAATTCTCAACACATGTTCCACTTTGTGCATCTGGCTTACATGGATCCTGGGGAATCGAACCTGGGTCCTTAGACTTTGCAGGCAATCGCCTTAATGGCTAAGCCATCTCTCCAGCCAAGGGTTTCAACTTATATCTAATTCCTGGACTATGAGTTCAAGGGTTAGTTGTTTCTATATTTGTGCGTGTGATATTGGCTCAGCCTGTGCTGTAGATGAATTACAGCAGTTCAATTTATGTGTTAATTGCATTGTGTTCTATAATCAAAATGTTAGTTACATAATCAGATAAGAATAGTAATTTATTTTCTTTGTCAAACTCCCTTATCATCGAAAGGAAGTTGCATCTGATCACCTTTAGGTAGTAAATTAAAATTCCCCAGGATTAGTGCCATTCTCAGTGGAAGCATGCAGAAGGAAAATCATTTTTTTAAGAAGAAAATAATTGAGCTTATTTTGGTAAACTAAGGGACTGCAGGACTCAGAATTATTTACTGGATGTTTCATTTTCTTTTATTAGCTGTGTGTCCATTATCATTAGAGAGTAGATAATAACGACTTTAAAAGGGACCCTAGCCCCCAGATTGAGCTAAACTTTCTATTGCTCATTGCTTTTTAAATAAATTGTTGCAGAGGAAAATGCTTATCATTATTAAGCCAGCATTATTAATATTATTACTGAGCATGTTTTAAGTTTCTGTCTGAATTATTTATTTTATAGGTCAGGAAAACTAAGCCAAACCAAATCCTGACTAGAATGATACCACAATCCAGAGTTCTTCATTCCCATTTCAAATGGGGCATATTACTGAAAATATTACAGTCAAACTTACCAATGGCAATGAGGCCTCAAAGCCCAGTTGCCCTTTTTGTTTCACGAAAAAAAATGGCACAACTAAATTTCAGATGAGGAAGAAATAATACAATGTATTGGAGTATGGATTGTATGTGGAAACACATGTGACTGTCCCTACCTATCTCCAGTGGCACATTTGCCCAGATTTGTAACCATCATGAATTTTGCTAAAAACAGTGTACTGTCACTGGTTTCCTAATACCAGCGAACTATGGTTCTTGCTATTATTTCACAGTTGATGGCATTTTATTTGAAGCCACATGTGAGTTACTTTTGTTTGGCAAAACATAAAGCCAGAAGACTTGTGGTTCTGTTCACCTCTGCCAACACCATCCATGTGACATTGTACTCTCAACCCTAATCTCTCTGAGATCACTCCTTCTCTTTAAAATGTGAGGATTATAATATCCAGTTTGGGT
Source organism: Orientallactaga sibirica (assembly GCA_036365145.1). Taxonomy (NCBI): domain Eukaryota; kingdom Metazoa; phylum Chordata; class Mammalia; order Rodentia; family Dipodidae; genus Orientallactaga; species Orientallactaga sibirica. The sequence continues at coordinate 11,724,781 of JAEOAD010000019.1, read as the reverse complement.
TTGTGATGGAAGTAACTGCTCTGATCTACCTTATCCAGGGAAGGTTCCCTTAGAGGCAGACTTACTACATAGCAGTTTAGACTCCTTAGGAGGGTCGCTAAAATCAGACTGAATTCTCTCTCCCTTTGCTAATAAAAAAAAAAAAAACTTGTTGACAAGCATGCTAAGAACCTTATATACAAAAGACAGACTTTGACTAAGTTCATACAGTGAGTTAAGTATTATACCTATTATACACTGAGGGAAAGGAAAGGAAGCTCAAAGAGGCCAAATTCTTACAGGGATAATTCCAGGAGTGTGAGAAAGACTACATGGGCATGATCTCTTATTCTTACATAAGTCTGTAGACTTACAACTCTATTTATAAATGAGGTCATAAATACAGGTATTGTATATGCTTATTCATGGCAATGTGGAAATCTATAGCCAGGAATTTTGGACATTGTAGTTGAAATAAACCTTTCAAGAAGCTCTCTGGGAAAGATTCCAAACCTGTTAAAGAAATTTAGGCTGACCATCACTTCAGAGGCCCATGGCTGGTTTTTGAACTTCCAATGTAAGATTAATATTTCTCACTTTAGTTCTATTTTAAAATTAAATATAATTTATTTTCTTAAGTGGAAGTTTTCTATACTTTTCATTATAGACCATTGTTTGCTCTCCTTATCTAATATTTTATTCATTTATATTCTTCTTATACTAAGAATGAAGCCAAGTTAAAAAGTATTTTAGAAGTTTAAAATTCAAAGAAAAATCCACAAAACAGTCTCAAAGAATTAAATAGTTTCTCTAGGTATAAGTAAAAATTAATGCCCTGATGGCCAAAAGAACTAATTTCCTATCCCAGGCTTTGTAGGGATCATGTAAAGATTAGAGCAAAAAAGATCCAGTGAGTTGGATCAAAATCGCATCTTTTCATAGTTTATATTAGGAGGATGGACTTGAGTCATCAGCCATCCAGTGTGGCATAAATATTCCATTGCTTTTCTTAAGGTTATGCAGAGTCTTTGTTATGTAATAACAAAGATTTTTACTGTTCACTGTAACTTGTGTATTTTGTTCATCTATTGCTGTGTCAATAGATTAATACAAACTCAATTATGATTTCAATTACATGCATAGATATTGGAATGAGTAACTTTATATTAAAACAAATAAAAACCACATCTTAATCCTACAAATAAGTTATAAACTGTTGTCCAAATATCCTAACCTCAAAATATTAGCACCCAAATAATCTTTGAGCTAAATCTGAACAGAACTTCTATAAAATATAAAAACCATTTAAAGTCCTTTTTTTATTCCTGGGTAAATACAAAGAGTTCACAAAAAAATCCCGTGTCAAGAAAGGTTATTCACTGGGCGTGGTGGCGCATGCCTTTAATCCCAGCACTCGGGAGGCAGAGGTAGAAGAATCACTGTGAGTTCCAGGTCACCCTGAGACTACATAGTTAATTTCCAGGTCAGCCTGAGCTAGAGTGAAACCCTACCTCAAAAAACCAAAAAAAAAAAAAAAAAAAAAAAAAAAAAAAAAAAAAGAAAGAAAGATTATTCTTACATGTGATTGTAGAGAGCCCTCGTATCCTTTTTTCTTGCTTAAGGTGATCGGGTGACTATTTTGTTCTACTTGTTTTCATAAGAAATCATGATTTCTTTTAATGTGGCATTTAAGTTTTGATATGAATATCATTATAGTGATCAAAAATTGAGTTGTTTTTGTATCTTTGTAAAGAGAATGCATATACTAACCTTCATCTTTATGGAATAAATAATAAATGACATACATGATGTGGAACTGTGGAACATAAAAGAGCACTCTGAATGTGTCTAGATACTGTAATGATAAAATCTGTAGTGTCTCAGTCTTTGATCAAAGGTTGAAGTCAAGTGTCTTTGATAATGAGGATATGACATCTAGGATAATTCACTTTACTTTTTCATTTCTAATTTAATCACTTGAATACATAATATATAAATGGTTATAAATATAGTATGACACGGACATTTTACATTTCGTATTGTACATATGATATAGTTCTGATTGTCATATAGCTTAAGAAAATACAGTATTATATTTTTCATCTCCAAATAAGTTACAGTCAAATGGGGAAAATACATGCAAAATTGTGTATAAAATCCACCCAAGTGTATATAAATTTAACAGAAATGACTAACGTAAATTAAGGACAATAATACAGAAGGGGGAAAGGTATGATTACCATAGTTTGCTAAAAACCTAAAGATATTGTCATTACTATAACTTTGTCTTGAATGAGCTAAGTTGGACCTTGAGAGCTTGTTTGGGGGTTCTAGCAGGGGATCACAGCTACTCCTATACCCTTGACCAAACACTGATCCTCCTCTGTTTGGAAAGGTCATCCTTTCAACAAAACGACCACCTTCAGGAGGAAGGGGACACTAGCCTAGCCAGCCAGATCAGTCGAATCAACCCTGGCGATCAATGCAGTGACAGGTGTCATAGCCAGATTGCCCTCACATCTGTGAATGAGCAAATTTGGAATAAATTCATGGAAAGTTTCAGGGCTACTCTCTTCTTGAGCTAGTATAAGCCCAGTGTTCCTATTTCCTGGCCATGTGAGTTACTCCAAGACATGAAATCTTCTAATCTGTCAAAAGACCTGAAAACCTCGTTAGTTTTCTTTGTACAGTCGAAGTACCAGTTTAGACAAAGTTGGTCCCATGATATGGAGGGAAAAAGAAAGATACTTCATTAGGTATGGCTGCTAGAATTCAGGTCCTTAGAACTGGGTTGTGTCAGAAGACACTCAGGGGAAAAGTGAAAAATCAGCCCACACCCAGAGAAGTACAGTTCACCTTCTTGATTATTGTTATACTTTCCAGAGGCTGACAGAACAGTGTCTTCCTAGCTAAAACATTTACCATTACGTTATGTTGAACAATTTCAATAATAAAATGGGGGAGAAAATATAGCTGCACTAAATTACCTGCTCCCTGCTCAGATGTGAATATTTAATAGCTCAGTCAATGGCAAAGCAATTATAAATGTCTGCAAATAAAAATAATTCCTTATTCCTGGTGTGCTAACATATGTATCTGTCTCATTTGTCAGTTACAATAGAAATTTGCAAAGAGGCTTGGGGACTATTTGTCATCATTCATTATCCTCACAGTATACCCAAATCAGGGATCATTATCTTAATGTGATTTGTTTTTGTTTACTGTGGGGGTTTGCATATAGTGCCACCATGTTCAATGAGATAACACTTAATATAATAAAACAGTAAACATGGCTGGCTTCATGGGTGTGTGACCTGTGTCATACAGGGCTTCAAACTCATATGGGTCTTGTACTTGTCTGGATGCTGTCTTGAAGTGCTTAGTAATATTGATCTTGTATTTTGCAAATTCCAATTGGATAATGAAATATGAGCAAGAGTCAAACCACTCTTTGCTGTCCTATCTGCACTTAGTGTACTACGTGCCCAAACATTCCGGTGACATGGGATATATTCGAGTTTCACAAGACTGCAGGGAAATGGAGGGGAAGTATATTACATCTTCTTAGGGTAAGTGGGAATCTGATGGCCCTGAGAAGTCTTGCTATCCTCCTGAACTGGATTTGCTTCAAACAGAAAGAAGGAATCACACTGTAAGAAATATGAACAAACCCCCAAACCTGTGCCACATCCTTCCTCACTTCTGTTAAGTCCCTTGATCAGCCAGCCAACCACGCAGACGCAGAAGAGAAAGATAATATGACCCAACTGCCTTTTCTTTCAGCCTTTTCTTTGTTATTGACAATATGAAGATAGAGAATATTCACATACTGTGTGGGTGACCAAGAAATGTCATTAAAACATTTGCATTAGTTTTGTAGAATGATTTAATTGTTCCAGCAAGAATAAAATATATGTTCATATGTGAATTAAAAATATACACTGATTGCACAATTATGGCTATTGTACATATAAATTATGAATTCATATTTGTATATAAGACTGTTTTTTATTTGGGAGAGAGACACAGAGAGAGAGGGAGAGAAAGACAGAGATGGGCTCGCCAGCAGCCTCTCAGCTGCTGTGAATGAAATCCAGATGCGTGTGCCCCATTGTGGTCAAGTGCGGCATTGTGCCCTTGCATCACTTTGCATCTGGCTAAATGTGGGACCTGGAGATTGGAACCGGCGTTCTTAGGTAATTCAAAGAACTCTGAATACATGGAGAGCTTGATTTGAATAACTTAATACTGAACTATAGTTCAGTTAACCTTCTAAGTCTTCATTTCTTTATTTAACCAATAATCTATTGGCCACTTAAAAATATTTATTATTTATTTATTTATTTCAGAGAGAGAGAGAGAGAGAGAGAGAGAGAGAAATAGGTTCACCTGGGCCTCAAGCCACTGCAAACTCCAGACTCATGCACCCTTTGCGCACCTGGCTTATGTGGGTGCTGGGGAAATGAAATGGGGTTCTTAGGCTTTGCAGGCAAACACCTTAACCACTAAGCCATCTTTTCAGCCTTCTATTGGCTACTAACCCTAGCTACTATACAGTAAGGAATAAAAGAATCTTCTTTCATATAGATTGCATGTTAGAGAAGCAGAAAGAAATTAAACCAATGAACGAAAATGTAGAAATAAAGATGGATATGGGCTATTGAGAAAGAATAAGGTGTTTGAAATATTTAAATGTAGATGCACAGGATGGATAGACAGTAGATATGAAGGGATGGGGAAGTGGTGAATAATCTGTGAAGGTTATGACAGACATTAACACAGTCCCAACAAGAGTCACTGAAACACCATGATTCGTCCAAATTTAGTCTAATCTTCACCATATATACCTATAGTCAATGTGTATGTAAATGTTTATCAACACAGTCATTCATTTAGTGGTTTTTAACTGACCTACCAGAACATAATACAATTTCTTCCAAAACGTTCTCTCTCCTTGAATAGACCTTTCTCATACACACATATCAATTTCTAATGAATTTACCCAGGAGGTCTGTAATACGTGGCTGTCTGGCTCAGTTATGTTTCAGTGCATTCTGGTAACATGCTTACCCTTGGGCACAATAGCATTACAATTAAAGAAAGTTAGTGAAAGTATTTCCTTCCTATCTCTCATTTTCTTCTGCTTGTCACTAATTTTAACAACTTATGAAAACGGAAAAACAAGTCTTTCTTTTAGTTGTCACTTTTGCCTTCCCATTTCTGTCAATCTTGGCATCAGTATTGCTTTCGCTACTGTTTTTTTTTTTTTTTTTTTTTTTTTAACCTGAGACAACCTCTAGTATGGTCTTGCTTGATAGAGTCTCCATCTGACATTAAGTAATGTGTTTCTTGTGGAAGCATAGGTACCTGGGAGGGGATAGCATATGTAGATGGTCTGTAGGTTAGCTGTTTTAACAAGTCAAGCTGGTTATTGCTGTTGCTTATTCTACCTTGTCAGAAGGCCTTTTCTAACCTCATTCCCTAAACTCTCAGAGCCCTCAAACACACTTTTCAAGAGCAATGACTATAGGCTTCTGCCTGGCTTGTTACTCCCGCCCCATACATAATGACATGATGCATATACTATATTCCTTAAAGTAAGGTATTATAACCAGGCAACATTTGTTTTTCTGCTCTCTTTTTACTTCCACTTTCTTTTTTAAAAATATGTTTTATTTATTTATTTATTTATTTGAGAGATAGAAAGAGGCAGATAGAAAGAGAGAGGGAGAGAATGGGCCCACCAGGGCCTCCAGCCACTGCAAATGAACTCCAGATTCATGTGCCCCCTTGTGCATCTGGCTTACATGGGTCCTGGAGAATTGAACCAGGATTATTTGGCTTTGCAGGCAAGCACCTTAACCACTAAACCATCTCTCCAGCCCCTTTAACTTTCTTTCCTTGTTATTTTGCTGATGACAGAGATTTGTAACATATTGAGATTGAACTAAAGAGCCAAGCTGGTCTATAGTTGGCTTGAGTTTACCAGGCTGTGATTATGTGATTGTTGTTACAGTTGCTGTGCACTTTAAGAGTATACCTTATTACAGGGTATATTTTATTGTTTTTACTCTCATTCTGAATAAATTTCACTTTCCTGTGAAATTTGGTCTTCATAACTGTGATGGTCTGAATCTGTCCCATCCAACTTTCAGAGGTTGAAATTTAATAGCCAACGTGATAATATTAAGACAATAAGATATTAAGGGTGCGATCAGGTCATGCTGGATCTGCTCTCTTGTGTAAAGCCCTAAAGACTTCATGAAGCATCAGCACCCAGCTAACTTGTACGTCCAGCATGGCCATGTGAGGAATTGTGCTTCTCAGCACTCAAGGATGCAGCTCTAACTATGCAATAGGAATGAGAGGCACCTTTACCTTGGAATTCCTAGTCTCCACACCAGTGGAACAAATATTTCTGTTTGTTATAAACTTTGCAGTTTGTGCTATTGTGACATAGTAGCACAAAGGGGATACAGAATGATTTTATTTCATTTTTTGCCTTTCAAAGGGTTTTCAGAATAATCTACAGAAGTATTCACCTCTGACTTGAACTCTGAACATATCATAGGAACATTACTGAGAAGGTACAAATAAGAATTTTCTATCACCCTCTGAACCAGATTTATGTTGGAATTCATGGGACTATATGTTTTAACAAGACTGCCTCATGCCTCTCAATTATAGAGCTTTGAGTCACTGTTTCTGGCAACCATCCTTCTCAAAACATTTTAATTTTATTAGATGTATCTAAAATAATAATTGTGATTAATTGAATGCCATCCAAATAATTGAATGTGTATGCTATCTTTAATCTTCATAACGTTTCCAGCAAATAGCCATTATTGACATTTTACAGGAGAGGAAGTGGTATTGGAGAATGTGACCTGCTAAAGGTGAAATCACTGGAAAGTGAGCTGGACTGGAATCCAGCTGTCTTTCTGTCTATACTGTGTTCTTTCTCTTCATTGTGCTGCCTGCCAATGTGTGAAGCCAAATAAATAACTTCAGCTAATGGAATTCAATACCTGATATTGAGCTCTTGGTTGCTGAATAATAGAACAGGAAGAAGTCATCCATGCCATATAATTCAAGCCTCATTTTATTTTATTTATTCATTGAGAAAGAGGGCAGGAGGGAGGGGAGAGAGAAGAAGAAGAAGAAGAAGAAGAAGAAGAAGAAGAAGGAGAAGGAGAAGGAGAAGGAGAAGGAGAAGGAGAAAGAAGGAGAAGGAGAAGGAGAAGGAGAAGGAGAAAGAGAAAGAGAAGAAGAAAAAGAAGGAGAAGGAGAAGGAGAAGGGAGAGAATTGGCATGCCAGAGCCTTCAGCTGTTGCAAACGAATATCAGATGCATGCACCACCTTGCTCATCTAATTATGTGAATCCTGGGGAATTAAACCTGGGTCCTTCGGTTTTGCAGGTAGCCACCTTAACCTTGAAGCCATCTCTCCAGCCTATCAAGTCTATTTTTTACATCAAGATCATTGAGGGCTTAGAAAAATGTAGTTCAGATTAACAGAATAAGTTCTGAAGGTGAGCTAAGAATTTGGCATTGCTAGCTTCCTTTCACAATATTTGACCTATCCTGATAGTGTGAGAGGATCCTATGAGCCTGATACCATTTCTGCTAGATGAAAATGATACATTTATGTAAAATTCTTATTTATGAATTTACATTCTTCATTTCAAAGAGAATGTGAGTGGGTACCATAACTAAATTCATTGTAAGTGTTTTACCATTTAAAGCATGTTATTTATTTAAAAACTGGAAAAATTATAATACCATTTTCCATCATTTATGTAATACTTGCTAAGGTTTATATGAGTTATTTCCAACCCACACAAAATTTAGTATAGTCTTATATATAGTCTTAAACAGTGATACTAACATAAATTATGTGATTTATTCAAGCTCACCTCAATCATAAGAAGCAAAACAGGATCTCTTTAACAGACCATTTTGACTGTAAACAGCAAGTAATCTTATCAATTTTTTGAATAAAGTAATATACCCTCCATATACATAGGATTCAAAGTGTGGACATTTAGACATGGCATCTGTTGCACTATTGTTCTTTATGTTTCTTGCTATCTACAAAATTATTATACCTTCCTTTGAAATCAATGATCTCTTCACTAACCTTGAAATAATCCTTGAACAAGAAGCCTAGGCACCTAAATACTCAGGGGCTGTGGATTATCTCGTTGAGTGGAAATAGCTTTTGAAGAAAATATTACTATAAGAAAAACATTTCAGTTGGTCATAACTTTAAGACTCGAGAACTATTTCTGTATTTTAAACTAAAATTAAAGAGTTTAAAAGATTTACTTAAGCTTGTAAAAAAATCCTGGAAATTCTACCATTCTGAATAATGTATCACCCAAAAATAAATCAGAATTTTATAAAGTTCTGATATTTTAGTAATGTCTCTGTGAAATTGTTCCTTCATTATGCTCTGGTTGATTACACTGGCATTGATTTTTGCTATTCTTGAATAAGCAGAAAGAGGTTATGAAAGGTAATATCCTTTACTAAGACTTTTAAAACTCCAGATTCTATTAAAAGGAAAGTAGGCAGGACAGGGAAGTATTTGACAAGCAGCTATTATTATGTGAGATAAACACAAATTCAGCACTGTGCCTGGCATACAGTAAAACTCAGTAAATGCTACTTGCTATAGCTCCTTTTACTATTGGGCATAAGGGGATACCAAAGAAACCATTCCTGAAATACATATGACTTTTGTCTAATGTCTTGTGGGACTTGTAAGCCCGAAGGACAAGTGTAGGAACGACGCAGCTCTATGGAGTTACATGGCAGTATTTGGCTCTGATCTGGCTTTGTGCCCGTCATGGCAGAACCCTGGTCAATGGCCATGGAGATGTAATGTGACCTGCTGAAGAGACATTGCAGATGCCACAGTCTGTGCAAAGCTACTTGTTATGTATTAGCACTTTTCCTCCTGCAAATTCCACGTACTTCTAATAAATCTCCATTTTCTCCTTGCAAGGGTGCACCATATTTTCCTTTCTTTGTGAACTTAGGGTCCCAATCCCAGTCCCAGTGTGCTGTAACTATTCCTCTGAATGCTACAGCAGATGATCAGGTTTAACTCATTTGTCCCACATGTCATTATCTAAAAGGAGGAATTGGCAGGCCAAACATGCTGCTCACATAGTCACATCATTCCCAATTATTGTAACTAGCAATGGTGAAAAGATTCAGTTCAATATCCTGATGATTATTCTCAATGAGGGTTCATAACCCTTGCAAGGCAGTTTGCCAAAGCCTAGCGTATCACCATCTGGAGGGTGATGGCTGAATGCTGACCCCTGGCAGGAGACAGGAAGAATGGATGAGCACTGGTCTTGGTTGATTCCCAAGGGAAGCTGCTGATGAAGGTTACGTCCAGCTGTGATCTTGCTGTGACTTGCATAAGAAGTAGGTTGCAGAGGTTCCACCTCATGTGACAGTGAAAATTGACATGTGTGTAAGTCTGATAGTAGTTCAGAGGCTTTCTGTCTTGGACAGCATCCATTCTGGCATTTCTAGATGATGCCAACAAAGCCTCTCCATCACTGCAGCACTTAGCATATCTACATCGCACATTCAACATCCGAGACCGTAGTCTACTCCTTTCACATGTGCAATGGAGTGGCATAAATAGAGCTGAGAAAATGAACAATTACTAGGGTGAACTAATAAAACATTCTGGACAGTTGGTTTAGGACCACGAAGACTCCATTTAAATGTGAGCAATTAGTGATCTTAATTTGCATCCAAAACTCATCCAGTGTCTATGTCTTGCTCCCCACTTTCTCTATCAGGTAGGAGAGAGCTTTGGAAGCTTTTTAAATCTTCATTGTAAACAGAGTCATGTAGCAGAGATTTCTACTTAACTCCCAATACAGCTGACTCCCTCTCTTCTCCTCTCTCTCTCTCTGTCTCTCTCCATATATATATATATTCCTAAATTCTGTATTTGCTTTGTCTTCCTCTTCATGGCTCTTATAGGAATCTATGTCAATTTTTGCATTCATAAGTATTTATTAAAGAAAAAATTCTTAACCATCTAAAAGACAGTTGTGTTACACTACAGATAATAAATTGATTTTGACATTTGTTTCCTTCCTTAAGGTCTTTGCCAAGGTGGTTAAAATTTCTGCCTTAACATTAACCTTATTTCATTTTCTTTTTCTAAAGGGTTCCCTGTTTATATGCTGTAGTAGTTTGACTGTATGTCCCCCAATAGATTCAGGTGTTAACTTGGATTTCCAGCTAGCTGGCTGGAGGAGGTGTCACTGGGGGAGAATTCTGGAGTTCAGCCCTAGGGTGTCACTGGAGTGGAGCTGATTTCTAGACCTCAGGTATTCAGAACAGCCTGACCTCCACCTGGGTCCCTGCTGTTTGCTGGCCTGCTGTTTGTGCTTGTTTGTGGTGCTGGGTGTTTAGTGGTGTCTCTCTGTCTGGCTCTGTGAAGGGGGATAGCTGCTTGCACCATTATGAACTTCCCCTGGATCTTTGAGCTTCAAATGAATCCCTTCCTCCCATGAACTGTGTCTGTGTTTGGGAGTTCATCTCAGGAACATGGAGCTGACTACAACACATGCTAAGAAGGGCCATAATATGTTAATTATGATTTGTATCATGGCTGTGTAATTTCCCCATCAGAAGAAAATGATAAAGATATAGCCTGTTTTCCATGTCAAGTCTTCTATGATATCTACAATGAGTCCTTGGAAATTGCCTAGGTCACCCATCACTCAGTTGGGGTAATGTCTTATACAGATTTCACTTTCTATTGGCACACCATTTGCAATAAATGCACATCATAAAATATCTCCATGATTATAAGAATATAATATAATGTAATAATCTACCTACTTTTAAGTATTTTTCTTTAGAGATAAACACTGTGAAAGGGTAGCTTAAGTCCATTTGTACCATCATATCCATGAGGATTTCTTAACTACTTTGTTTTGAACAATCTATGGATCTTTCTGCCATCTTCAGCAACATCTCTGATGCTCTCTTACATGCCAGCTTCCATGAATATTCTTATGATTCTCTCATCTGTGCTTTTACTTCTGTTCCCATTCATTTATGTATTTCTTCTTCTGAACTTTACGTGTTGTTCTGGAAGTTCTAACTTGAGTCTCTAACTTTCTCATGATCACATGTTTATCATGGTTTCCTGTACTTTGCATTTTCTTATGTTATATACATCCTGTTTGAAATTCATTGTTGTATTTCTCTATCCACTATCAAAATCCACAAATCTAAGCCTGAAGTCACAAACCCCAAATGTCAAACTGTTGTCTCCTCCCACAGTATTCTCTCTTTGTGAAAAACTGATGAATACTACAAATGAGAAACTCAAGGAATGCTTATGAATATATGCATGAATATTTCCTCAGCCTGGGAAAACACAGGCAGGTTCATTGATATCAACTCATTTTTTCATTTTTGCTAGACTTTTCTCATGGCCTAGCTTAATTAGATATTTTATAACACATTTTTATTAAAATTAAAGGGCTTTCCCTTTTTTAAGGTTTTATTTTTACTTATTTATTAGAGACAGAGAAAGGGGAGAGAGAGAGAGAGAGAGAGAGAGAGAGAGAGAGAGATTGAATATGAGTGTGCCAAGCCCTCTAGCCAGTGCAAACGAACTCCAGATGCATGTGCCACCATGTGTATCTGGCTTATGTAGAACCTGGAGAATTGAACCTGGGTCCTTAGAGCTTTAACTGCTAAGCCATCTCTTCAGCCCATTTTTCTTTTCTTTATATTATACAAAAACATAAGTGATTAGAATTTTCTTAAAGAATAATATAGCATTTTCTTATTTTTTCATCTTTGGGTACCATATAACAAAGTCATTTTCTTGGTGGTAATGGAAAAAGATATGTTAGGATCCAATATTAATTCATTCCATAGTGTAGTTGGGATTGGGTATACCTTTTGGATCTGTCTGACATATAGATTTTATCCTAAAGTGTACTCAACAATACAGTCTGGTAACCACAGGCAATCACTAAATATTTGTTCCATGATTTTATGCATGGATAATCTTGTGTACCATAACAAGGTTAGTTGTGTGTGGACTGCTCTTCATGAGTCGCTGTCATTGACCTGTATCATAATGTGTGCTTCTTATTCCATATGTATTTTCTCATTTAGTCACCACTATAATTCTAGAACATAGTCATTGTTGCTATTATTTCTATCTAACAAATTTGGGAACTGAACCACAAGAGTCGTTTAGTAATTGTCCAGCATGTCATTAGCAAGCAGTACAGGCACAACTTCAGCTCAGGAATTTGACTCCACTGTCCCTGCTCTTAAGGAATTTATGACAGCTGCTCTGTAATAGACAACAGGGCTACAGATATTTTAGCAGGGGTAAAAATACACTCCTAAAATGAGTGTTATGGGTAACCTAGATAATTAATCCTTGACATTTCTGAAAAAAATAAATACACTTATATTTAGAAATCTATATCCACAATTGCATGAACAATAAATAAAAATTATTTATTGTTTTCTAAAATGTACAGTAGTTCAGTTTCAGAATAATTGGTGAATGATATTAAAAAGATGCCAAGATATAACCACCAATTAAGATGGAAGGGAGACAGTCATACAGAAAGTGAAAAGAGCTAAACTTTAAAATCATGGACTCTAGCTGGTAATCCCCAGGTCCAGAATTGGGTTACCTCCATAGTGAGCTGTAGCCAGGGAGACTCATGAGGTCCCCCAAAACAATGTAGGCCATTTCCAAAATATTTGATTACCTTCCAGAGCTAAAAGATAAGACCCTGTTGCTGAAGACTCCACAGGCTGCAGTCACAGGACATCAGGATACCATGCTGGAACTAAAAAAAGAAACTAGCTCCATCTTGGCTAGTCCTCATAGTGCTGGAGGCAGAAGTCCCTGCAGACTATCAAATCAACTAACTTGTCAATGAAGTACACACTTGTGCAATAGTGGTATACAGCCTCTTCAGGTAATCAACTGTTCTCTGATTGGACATGAGGTCTGCTCAGTGCCGTAGTACTCGTATTTGTTAGTGGAAACCAAGTCAGAATCCCATGGTCTGGAAACCAGACTACAGAAAGAAGCCCTCACTGCTCTCTGGAGAAGAAGAGTGGACTTCCACACCAAATAATAATAATAATAAAATAATAATAATAAAATAATAATAATAATAATAATAAAATCTCTGAAATATGTTTGCATACCCTTTAATCCAAGCTGCTCTCACTCTTGTCTGGAGAATCTGCTTTACTTTTCAGATGGCAGAGAAAATGAGAAAACCCAAGCTCCATTGATAAGACAAGAAAATAGCCAAGACCCTACCACTAGATGTGCCACTCTATCACATCTGCCAGAGCCCAGGAGAAATTGTAGAGGAAGTGACGGTCTGAATACTGCTCTTAATGCTAGACTGACAACCAGTTCCAGGGTAATAAAGACAAATAAGGTGATCAATCAAAACCCATCAAAGCAGAATCTGGAGGCTACAGAGAACTCAACACTAAATCAGAGTGTTGACAGGCTTTCCATAGCTCAAGAAACATTGCAGAGAGGGTCAGAAAGATTGGAAGAGCCACAGAGTGGGTGGGACTACCCTGAGGTACAGTTGCACCCACCCCATTGGGATTGATGGTCAGCTTCATAGTCCCAAAGTGAATCCCATAACCCCAGGCAACCAGGGCCAAGGTGATAAGAGATATATTTGCATCTCTCTTTCAGATGGATGCAGAACCTGAGGAGAGAATCAGCCCATCACATCTCACCAGGGCCCCAGCTGAAGCCATAGAGTTATTGGGGAAATGAGCAAGAGTGCTGCTTTATGGGTGAACCTGGTACCAACACAATGGTGAAGGAGATAGACACAAAGAACTCTCAACCCTACCAAACCAGATATCTGGAGACACAGAGACTCCCAAGACCTCATCACTGAAATAGACCTAAAATGAACCTAACATGGCTCAGGGAAATTCGTGGAAGGTGGGCGGAAAGATGGTTAGAACCATGCATTAGGTCATTATGCACAGAGTCATTGCCTTTCCGGCAAAACTGAGGGATACCCTCATAAGACAAGACCCACTTTACCCATGGGGGGAGGACAGGAAGAATGCTAATGATTGGTACCATCGTGGCTGTGTACACACTGTATACATTACATAACTAAAAAAAAAAAAAAAAAAAAACTGCTGCCTTCCATCTCAGGCCCTGCTGACCATGTTTTATTGTTTAGTTGCAGGCTACCTCCCCTTTAGCTATATGTCACAACTTTGTTAATTATTCTTTCCACTATCCAGTCAGCCCCTCGGCTTCTACTTTTCATGCCCTTGCAGTTTTTCCATTGGGGCACACTTGCTGAGGTTTTGCTCTTTGCATTTTATATGCTCTTACATTTTTACAAAGCCTCTCTGTAGGATAATCTGTATATCATCACATACATGACTTCCATATTAAAGTACACAGCAACAATTTGTAATTGCAATAGCCCTCAGATCCTGTTTAGCATATCAGACTTGGGACTTGTTATTATGAGGCATTCTGGTATTTAAAAAATATCCTTAAGCACTATATCAGATTCTAAAACAAATAATTATAATGCAAATTTCTTTCACATACCCAGAGAAGTCTAAAAGGGAATTCTTTTACCTATCTGGGCAGAAAAAATATTAACTTTTAAGAGGTTGATGTTCAAGAAATCCACATTGGAAAAATGCTTAGTTAAATAATGAAAAAATTATCAGTTGCAGTATGAGAAGTTATCCTCTGATTACTCCACCTCATGGTAATCACAGTCAAAAGGAGGAGATGCATAACCCATCAGTGCTTAGGGAAGATTGAGCCCCTCAACACTGTTCCTGGGTGAAGAACGATATTTTCACTGATTCAGCAGTACAAAGGCTGTGTAAAGTAGAATGTCATCAGGGTTTTACAAAAAGATAGTATCACTATTTATAAATAAATGCAACTCTAAGTGAAAGTGATTATATTTGCTTTACAATCTATATGGATTTTACTTACTGATACAAGGTAGAGTTCAACATTGTTTTATAACATAAGTTTTTTTATTTGACAGACAGGCAGAAAGATCTATCTATCTATCCATCTAGATAGAGAGAGAGAAAATGGGCACTCCAGGGCCTCCAGCCACTGCAAATGAACTCCAGACACATGTGCCCCCTTATGCATCTGGCTTATGTGGATCCTGGAGAGTCAAACTGGGATCCTTTGGCTTTACAGGAAAACACTTTAACTGCTAAGCCATTTTTCCATCCATAACATAAGTTTTAATATGGAAGAATGATCAAAAGATTGCAGAATGCTTCCTTTGAAGGAATATATGTTGGGTAGGGTTTTTGCAAACTACTCCTAATTAGAAATGGGAATCTCTAAATTAAACTTGACCTGGGGACTTTTCATAAAATGCTAGTTTATCTTGCTGCTCAGGTAATTGTTTGCTGCTTGAGGAAAAAAAAAAATCATTATTTTAGTATTGTAAAAAGATTTCATTCACTAACACCAAAGACTGTTTGTCTATAACCTACATAGAAGATGTCATATTTGATTGTGAGGAAAAATAAAACTAGCTATAGAAAAAAATCAAGTTAGATAATTGTAGCTGTGGAAATGTTGCTTGAGTCTAATATCATCTGGTTGGTTGTTTGTTCAATGCATCCAAAAGTGGTTTCCATTGAGACGATTAAGTAGAAGGCTTGAAGTGACATGGCTGTGTGTGCTGCTTACATGAGGTTTAATTGGTTCTGTGACTTACTTTGACATTTTATTTTAGACCTCTTTGTTAAATCACCTCACACCATGTGGTCAATCAACTTCCACTTCTGAATGTCTCAGAGTGCTTTTACTTTGTGATCTTTTGTGTATGCTGACTGGTCTGATAGCATCAGAGACACCACTAAATGTAAATGAAGCAAAACTTTTCAATGAAGAAGTGGGAGGAGAAGTAGTTGTGCATAACTAAAAGAAAATGAAATTTCTATTTCTGCTGTCATTGCTATCATCAACATAAATTCACACATGCACTTGCCATTTCTTTGTCATTGCTCTGTTTGAAGGAGCATTTATGTTTTGTCTACTCTTTCCTTCTTAAAAAACAGCATGTAGTGTGGACTACCATAATGTATAAGATGATTAATTGTCATTTTCATAAGATATGCTTGCTATAAAGTGAGAAATCCCATAAACTCATCAACAGAGAAAATACAAACAAATTAAATTTAGTATATATCACACTGCCAAATCTTTCTGCTTTTTAAAATTTATTTGAGAATGATAGACAGACAGAGAGAGAAAGAGGCAGATAAAGAGAGAATGGGCACACCAGGGTCTCCAGCCACTGCAAACAAACTCCATATGCATGCACTGCCTTGTGTATCTGGCTTACGTAGGTCCTGGGGAATCTAGCCTCGAACCGGGGTCCTTAGGCTTTATAGGCCAGCACTTAACCACTAAGCCATCTCTGCAGCCCAATCTTTCTATTTTTTTTTTGGTTTTTTTTTTGAGGTAGGGTCTCACTCTAGCTCAGGCTGACCTGGAATTCACTATGTAGTCTCAGGGTGGCCTCGAACTCATGGTGATCCTTCTACCTCTGTCTCCTGAGTGCTGGGATTAAAGGCGTGCACCACCACACACGGCTCAATCTTTCTATTTTTATACTTAAGGAGAACTACATGTTCAAGTGGACCAATAAGGCATAAAACTTCTGGCAATACAGAGTAGTTTCAGTTGGTCTGTTTCTTAATGTTTTGACCATTATAAAACAATATTATGCATTGTTGTATGCTCATCCTTATGAGGTACTAAATAAAAATAAGATCCAAGTCTTCAAAGTGCCTGGAAACTTTGTGGTCAAATAAGGACTTGGTTTGCTGTTAGTACCGCCAAGTGCTAAAATGTGTCTTGGTGGGGGAAGGGGAGACCAAAGGTGCTACAGTAATTCCGAAAAGTTGCTCAAATCTGAATTAGAATTTGAAGTAGGATTCAGAAACGTGGCATGCACAGTGGCCTGGAGAAAAAAAATTGAAGTAAATGCAGAAAAGCATAGTTGATCATGCATTGTCTGTCCAAACTACCAAGGCATGTGGTGGATATTGGAAGACTAAAATCCAGGTCTACCATACAAAAAAAGCCGTGTCACTTCTGTACGTATCCAGTGCCAAAGTTCACCTCTACAGTAGTCAATTAACTGGCATCAAACAAGGCTGAAAATCTCAAAGCATTGCAGTCACCATAATGTGTAGGAATGCCAAGATGAAGTAGAATTGTAATAGTCCTTCTAACTGTATTTAGATTTCTTTAATACCAGGCTAGGCAACATTTACTGTGGTAAAAACAATGTAGTTTAGTCTTGGCTTATCATTTTATATGGTCTGGCTCCCATAAGAAGGGAGAGTTGCCTTTAACTTGTATCTGTATGTAACATTTTTCAGTGGAAGAAAGAATTCCAAATGTGATTGCTCATCTATGGACTTTGCCTGATTAATATGAACACAGGTGCTGTGCTATTCCATCTATATGCACAGGACAATGTTTTGTAAAGACTACTTATGTCTAGGTACAGAGGTAGAGCATGATGGGCTGTTTGCTAAAACATCCACTTGGGATGGGTCTATACTACCAACGTGTAGGCAGAAAACAGGCCAAAGTTTTCAAAGTTTGAAAAAACATGGATAATTTCTGCATTATGCTGGAAGTGTAACTGGACATGAGCTACCAAGAATAATCCTGAGTTCAGTTCTACAAGATGGACAGGAAGGGTCACTTTTGTCTTCATGTATGTATGTATGTATGTATGTATGTATGTATGTATGTATGTATGCATGCATGAAACAGAGTCTCATGTAGCCCAGATTGGCCTTGAATTTATTATGTGTCCATTTCTAGGCTCCTGATCTTCCTGTGTCTACCTGCCCAATACTAGGATTATAGGAATATATCATTATTGTGTTTTGTATGTAAAGTGTTTAAACACTCCCCCACTTGTCACACTGCTTGGGAAGGTTGCAGAACATTTAGGAGCTGGAACCTTACTGAAGGAAGTAGGTCACTAGGGGCCAGACTTGTGTTTTGATAGCTTAGCCACACTGCCTGTTTTTTCTCTGCTTACTGGCTCAAATGTAGTAAACTGGCCTGCCATTCCTTCCCTATCATGAAACTTACCCTTGAAGTTATAGGCAAAAACAAAGCCTTTACTTCCTCAGGTTGCTCCTGGTAAGGCATTTGTTCCCAGAAACAAGAAGGAAACTGATCAAAGGACCCTAACCAGGCTCATTTTTGGATAGTTACATTTTTTTTCCTTCTCCTTTCTGGCTTTTCTTGGCCATATTTCTGCTAGTTCTTATGGCCCCATTGTGGTATTATATTGTGCCATGATAGCAGAAAGCAAACACTCAGGCACTCTTGAAGAGTTAGGACTAAACTCCATTGTTCATTGCCAGTGGTGTGGCTATAACCTCAGTAAGACTGTTTTCTTCTGTAAAGGTAATCAGGTTCTTGGTGAGGGTTAACTGAAGCAGCAAATGTAAAACAGCCAGTCCAGTTCATGGCCTGTTATAAGGATGCCTTGGAAGCTGGCTGGCTTCTGTCCTCCCTTCTTCTATCATGATTGTATCTCTATTTCTCTCTATCCTTTCTTTTTTTGCTTCCTCCCTCCTCTTACTCTGTGCTAATTATTTATATGCAAACTTTTCAAAAATCACCTGTAATTTGCTAGCTACTATGATTGGTGTGTGTGTGTGTGTGTGTGTGTGTGTGTGTGTGTTTAGTCATCTGTGAAGAGGCTTGATCTGTCTTTGATTATATGGTTATATTTCTGTGTTACTCTGGGGGAAAATTATACTTTGGTATTTAAAACAGTGTGTTACCTAGAAACTTTGGGTGTGACCCCATTACAACCATTCTACAGATATTTAAATTTCTTTCCCCAGGAGTTTCCAAGTAATGACTAGAGCCCAGGGAGCAGCACTGTGTAGGGGGCTGAACCCCCTGAGAAGCACTGTGGTTTGCAAAAGCAGGGAATTCCAACTTCTGCCATTTAGTGCCAGAAGTCAGCGGTCCCAAACAGCAAGATGCTGTCTTATTGCATAATAATTCTTTTCATATTAATCCTGGAAGGGATGGATTGTTTGCAGGGAGCTTTGTGGTCTGGGATGAGATTATCTGTTATTAAAGTGCTGTACCCAATGCCCTCTTTTCCTTACTCAACCTGTCTGCCAAAGCTGGAGAGCTTGTCTTCTCTTGAAGTATTCATGCCACAGAAACCTAATCTAGTGTAGCCTTTCTCCTCATTATAATAAGTGACTATTTGATAAACTTGGTGGAGGAGAGTAAAGACAGCTACTGAAGCTATGAAATAGAAAACTCCAAGTTAACTGGTTCACAGTCCCAGTAGCCAAGAGCCATCACTTTAGACATTCCCTTTGGTGCAGATCATGCAGCCACGATAGCCTTTGCTACTCTGAGAGTCAACCTTTATATAGTAGATCATGCATGTTGCTTCTCCTAACACTGTCCAAAATCAAACAAGATTTCCTGTGATTGAACTTCCTTCTCCTGCAACTTTCTCATTTCTTTCCTTACAGCAACATTCTCTGAAAGAATTTCCATCCTCAGTTTAATCCCCTTTCATTTTTCTCTTTTGCATTCTATTGAGATTTTTATCCCTATCACTTAACCAAAATTTCTCCTTTGAAGGTCCTATACTATTAAGTCAGAAGGTTAGTTCACAGGGATCAACACACAACATAGTCAAAACATTTCTCTTAGCTGACCACACACCTCTCCTTAAAACCATTTGTTTCATCACTTGGTAGCAGAACCCTAAGATCTCCTTGGCTTTCTTTGGACTTGTTGGCCTCTGCTCTCTGTGTTTTGGCTATCTAAAGTCCTTTGCATTGGAAATACTCATCTCTCAAGATGTCCTGATGCCACCTATTTTGTGATACTTGGAAACAAATGTTAAATGTCAGGATCTTCTGAGAGTTCTTTGTGGATTTTTTTTTTTGTACAAAAGGTATTATATGAATGAGTAGTAGAATCATATTTTATATATTTATGTTTTTATTTAAAAATAACAAAGCAAATTTTAAAACTCTAAAGAAGGTGTTTTTCTATAAAATGGCAGAAGGTATTTTCTTCTTCTCCTCCTCCTCCCTCTTCTCCTTACTTTTTATTTATTTGTTATGGAGGGAGGGAAGGAGAGAAAGAGAGATAGAAAGAGAGAAAATGGGGTTCATCTGGGCCTCTAGCCATTGCAAACGAACTCCAGAAGCATACGCCACCATGTGCATCTGGTTTGAGAGCTCTGGGGAATCAAACCTGGGTCCTTAGGCTCTTCAGGCCTTAACTGCCAAGCCATCTCTCCAGCCCCAGAAGGTATTTTTTAAAGCATTTTATATATGTCTTATATTTGCATCATATACGATCTCTTCATGGAGAAGTACCATGTAATATTTTATTGAATGCCTATCAGTTTTACATGAAAAAATATAGAAAATTGGTAATATTATCTAATATATAAAACAATCATATAGAAAGAATTTTGCTGTGATTTTTAAGGTACCAAGGAGAAGATCAGGAGGGGCCCAGTGTGATCGCTGATTTGACAAGGATTACAAACCTACTGCTGCTCCTGGTAGGAGTGAATAGAGGCAGCAGTGCATGCTGTCTAAGCTCCTTCACCTCCAATGCTGATCCACAGGCTTGCAGATTCTAGGAAAATACTTTATGGAAAATATTCCCAAGATAAAAATGCAATGTCCTACTGCCATTTTACTTGCCTCTTCACCTGCTTGTAAAAAAAAAAAAAAAAAAAAAAAAAAATAGCCGGACGTGGTGGTGCACGCCTTTAATCCCAGCACTCGGGAGGCAGAGGTAGGAGGATCGCCGAGAGTTCGAGGCCACCCTGAAACTGCATAGTTAATTCCAGGTCAGTCTGGACCAGAGTGAGACCCTACCTTGCAAAACCAAAAAAAAAAAAAAAAAAAAAAAAAAAAAGATAAAAATATGGAGCTTACACTCCATGGTTACAAAGAAGCACACTATTCTAACTTCAAGTTCATCATCCATGTGAGTTTAAAGAGACGGGTAATGAGTTATATGCAAGTTTTCAAATAAGTCACAATTACTGAACCAAAATACTGGTCCAAAAATGCAATGTGTCCTATGTTGCATTTTTCCTATTCAGACATGAACATACAATGTTATATTACAAGTGGGTAGAGTTAGGCCCATAGTTCACTATCATGTTCCTCAGGAAGCAGGATGTATTAAAACTGTGGTAAGGGTAAGATTTATAAAAACATAGCTCAGCCAGTAAAGAGTTTGTAGCACAAGCATGAGAACCCAAGTTAGATCTCCAGAACATTCCCCCTGCCAATCACTGCTCATCATTCTTCCACTCTTGTCTTCTATGCACAGAACTATCATATATACTGTTTTTAAGTAGAGTCTTTGAGTATTTCTCCTTCTGGTCGTGCCTGTTTCATTTTGTCTAATACATCTTTGTTATTGATTCTAGCAGGATTATCTCCTATTAACAAACTGAACAATATTCTAATGCATATGTGGGTATGTAAAATGGCATAGCCATTATTCAGATATTTTGAAGGGTTTGGACAAATTGCTAAGTTTTTAAGGAGCTTTCGTACAAAGCCACAGAACCCAGATTTGATTCCCCAGGACCCATGTAAGCCAGATGCACAAGGTGGCTCATGTGTCTGGAGTTCATTTGCATGGCTAGATGCCCTAGCATACCCATTCTCTGTCCCTGTCTTTACCTCTTTCTCTCTGTCTCTCAAATAAATAAATAAAAATAAAATATACATAAAAGAGAGAGAAATGGGCAGGTAGAAAGAGAGAGAGAATGAGTGTGCCAGTGTCTGTAGCCACTGCAAACAAACTTCAGATGCATCTGGGCCCTGGGCCCTGGGAATTGAACTTGGATCCTTTGGCTTTGTAGGCAAGCACCTTAACCATTAAGCCATCTATCCAGCCCAACAAAAAGCTATTTTGAAGGTTCACCAAAGATGTTTATAAAAGAACTACATTATCATCTAGCAAGCACACTTCTGGGCATATCTACAGAAGAACCAAGATACACACTCTTGTGTTTATTGCAGCATTATTTATAATAACCAAGATTTGAAAACAAACTAGATATTCATTTTGAATTCAGTCTTAATTTATAATCCATATGGTATTTTATAGGACCCTAAAATTTAAGCATATTTATAGAAAGGCCCCATAGTCTGTATTACTCGGGGACTAATGCCATTCAGAGAGAAAAGTTTAGAGGTACAGTCTGTACAGTGTAGCTATGCTGGTGGTGGGGGGAGGGGCAGATAGTTGATCTTTTTTAGTCTCTTGAATATGCTTTTGATACTTATTTGATTTCTTTCCTCTACAGAAGATGCAAAGCAAAGAAGCAGAAACCAATGACCAACTCCTGTCCAGCAGATGTGTGGGAAGAAAGAGCTGCTCCTCTTATCAGAATGGTAGGACATTTTAATTCTTACTAGATTATTCTGTAAAAAACAAACAAACAAACAAAAAAACCAGCTTGCTCAGAATGCTCCTCAGCAAATGCTTTTGTAAAGAGTTTTCTCCTTTATTAGCAACAACACATATTTTGCCAGGACACACAAAGCCATGGAGTAGATTTAACTGCTTCGTTGCAAGATGGGGCATTGACAGTGTTGTACTGATGGAAACCAGAATCGACCGTGACAAGTAGCTCCCAGAGCGGTTGGCCACTTCAATTTGAATATTTCAGCCTTTGGTGTGGGAACCACTGTTTATCTCACAATATCAAATTCTACCTCTCAATAATGGATAATCCAGTATCATTCTGTGAACCTGTGAGAGCCACAGAGCTCTGTCTGCATTAGAGAGATAATCCCTTGTATGTGATCCAAGAAGGTGCATCTGTGAAGACCTGGACAAACTCACGACTGGTTCCTGACTAGAGAATTCTCAGAGCCTACATGGCTTAGGGCTTAGATAACTATCCATTTAATAACAACCAAATCTGTCAGGGTGCAGGGTGAGGCTTTGCCACCAGAGACATGTGGGGCCAACTCAGAGAATGTAACATCCTATGTGGTTAAAGGTTGATCCATACTGAAAACTCCTCTGACTTAAACTGTAAACTGGTGTGGATTGAATATTAAAAGAATAGTCAATTGGTTATAGTTATCACAGACTAAGAAAGCGGCTCTAGAATCAAGCTATAACTTTTTGAAAGTGCATTATAACTCCTTTCTTTTGATTACTTGTTACTTCTGAACAAATGACTTCTACTTATGTGTAATTCCTTAGACCAGGAGGCCCAAGGCACTGATAACCACTGTCTAACTTAAATTTGAGGCAACAAATGTTAGCAAAGATGAACTCATTCTATTTGAAAATCCCAAGAATAAGGCTACCTGGGCTAGCGTGCACAGGCAGAGTTCAGTCCTTTGTACTGACTCTGGCTTTGTTATGACGAGAGCTTTCTATATCATCATCAGTATCCCCTTCTGCTTTCAGGACAGGATGAAGTACTCTGCTTTCTTATTACAACAATTTTGCTAAATAAAGGCTCTATTTGGCGAGGGCACCTATTATCCCAGTGGTTTATGCTGGAAGCCAGAGAATCATAAAAAAGAAAAAGAAAAGAACAGGACTGTTTCACAGAAGTCACAATGAACCTTCAGTGATGATGCCATCTTTCCATTACTTCGTCTACATTTCATCTCGATGGTCACCCATCCCCTGGGTCTCTGAAAGGCTATTTCAACTTCTCATTTCTGGTCCTTCTCAAAGCAATGTTAACTTTTTTTTCACTTTTAAAAATTAAGAACATACTTTATATGGATCTCCAGCTATCTCACTGACAGAGGTCTAATATCTAGAATCTACAAAGAACTCAAAAAACTACACAATAAAAAAAATTTAGCAACCTAATCAAGAAATACAAATGGCTGACATGCATTTAAGAAAATTCAAATTAAAACAACTATGAGATTCCACCTTATCATTAAAAAAATCAAATGACAACAAATGTTGGCAAGGATGTGGGGAAAGAGGAACCCTCATTCACTATTGGGAATGCAAACATGTACAACCACTATGGAAATCAATGTGGAGGTTTCTGAAAAAGATGAATAGAGAACTACCAACAGACGTAGCTATTCCCTTACTGGGCATTTACCCTAAATGCTCCATACTTCACATATGTGCTCAACCATGTTTATAGCTGCTCAATTCATAATAGCTAAGAACTGGAATCAACTCAAGTGCTCATCATTGGGTGAATGGATAATGTTAACTTTTTGATTATACAAGGTTTCTAGGAGATTCTCATATTTTATCAAAATTTCTGTATTTTAGCTTGCTCAAATTTTCATGTTTCAGAATCATTTTCTGTCTCTGATCATAAATTGTCTTAATCATGTTACACATACTCAAATTGTCCATGATCAAGTAGAAGTTTAATTATTCCTTTTGCAAAAAAAAAATGTTACAGAACTTTTCTCACTAGTTTTAGGAGTCTATTTCCTTTGTGGATTATACAAACGTTGCCAGTGTTGTTGCAATTTATTTTTTTAATTATTTTAACAGATATTAAGGGTATCCACTGTCCCACTCACATCTTCATATACTATATATTTATTATAAGGTCTGTAGGACACTCTGTGTTATGGCCTTCTCATGCTGCCTTGATTGAGAGATGCCAACTAGCAAGTTGATAACTGACTAGAGTACTTCCTTCATCTTAACCTGCAATGTCTTCATTAGAGAAAGAAAATCAAACCCCATAGTACTTCCTCATTTACTCATCAACTATGCCTTGAGTAACAGGCACTGTGCTTGTGCTCAACAGAGAATGATGGCTTGGGAGAATGGAGCAAGTTACTGATTAGGAGTTAACATTTTCTTGGGGTTTTCTGGTGAAAGTTTAACTCCCATTTATGTTGTTGTGGCAGACATTAACGTTTCCTTTTCCAGAGTCATTTTACTTTTTTTCCCAAAGCACTCCAATTTCACCAAGTATAGAACAATCAATTTCTTTGGAAAAGTATGACCTGACAAATGCTTTGGGAGACAAATTGAAATGTTGTCCTACTTCTGCTTGTTGATGATTGACTTACAGATGGATGAGTGAAGCTGTTTGGCCCAACAAGGTAGTTAGGTATTCTGCTAGAAGTGCTGACATGAAGGTTGACCAATTCTTTACTAATTTGTAGGTTTTTCTGTGAAAACATGATATTTACAGCTGCTCTATTTGCTTTAAAATTGTAAGTGCAAGGATATCTTTAACACACCAAATAACGTCAAAATGGAAACATGAGATAAACAAGAAGCTGCAGAAATAATTACAGAACAGCCTACCTCTAGAGTTCTTACTAAGAGGGACAATAAGTGACTATTTCTTAAAATCCTTTTTTATATGTGTGGTAGTTTGAATATATGTCCCCCAATATATTCAGTGTTTTTTTTTTTTTTTTTAGTTATATTTTGCATCTGCAATCACCTTGCTAGAGGCAAGGTCACTGGGGGCCCCCGGTCTTAAGGTGTGGTGATGGTTTGAGATTCCATTGTAAAGATATGCAAATGTGCCTAGCAGGAGTTCCTGAAGTGTGCTGTGTGACCTTTTGGCTGTAGTTTTGCTCTGTGTGCTGTGGTGGCTGGTTGGCTTTTTCTCTCTCTGCTTGGCCCTGTTGAAAGCAGGCCACTTCTGCCATTATGGAACTTCCCCTGGGTCTGTAAGCTTCAATAAATAATATCCCTTCCTCCATAACTGTGCCTGGTCTGGAAGTTCATCTCAGTGAACCTGAAGCTGTCTGCTACAGTAAAGTGGTACTGAGGAGTGTGGGGTGAGATGAACCAGATCGTGTGGATGTTCGTCTTTTGGAACCTTTTTTTTGGAGGAATGGGCATGGACTTGGTGCTTGCAACTGAAGATGCCTTCTGGAGTGGTAAGCCAAGTTTTATGGACTATTCTGATGAGAGTTTGAGAATGCTAAGTGCAGACTGTATTGAACTTCAAGGCTTGGCTTATGAGCTTTCTAAGGGGAAGGAAAGACGGCAGAGGACTTTGTTGGAACTGGGCTACTGGCATAAGGGATGGCTACTTTCCGCTATCCAGACCCAGAAAGTTTGATCAAGGTTAAATTTGTAATGGACTGATGTGCTTGGCTAAAGATATTGGACTGAGATTTTAAGATTTTAAGTTGGAAAACCTCAAGCAAGTTAAAAGCAGAGGCACTGAGACAGTTTTAGGTTACTGGAGCTGCTATTGTCAATGTATTAGCAATCTTAAGGAAGGTGGAAGGAAGGTGGCCTGACTTGATTTACATTAAAACAATGGAGAGGATGCCTGAGGAAAGACTGTTAAAAATGCAAATTCTTGGAAAGAGCTGACTGGAGAAGGAACCTGCTTTTCAAGGCTATGATTTATTTTGTCCCTGGATTAAGAATATGGCTGTGTCCTGCACACCTGGTATTAGTTTTGGAAATATGAAAAATGCATGGAGTGGTCATGAATTGCACACGGTTCCAGGAGCCGCTGCTGAGATGCAGCATGAAGGCAGGGCATGAAGTCCCTGAGGAATAGGCTGGAAGAGCCTTTTGGAAGATGGACCGTGGTTTGCATGGAGACCTGAAGATGTTTTGGATATACCAGGACTGTGCAAAAGGGCTACCATGGAGTGTAGTGTTGGCGTGGGATGAAAGTTTTCCCTGGCGACTCTGCCCAGCTGGAGGGGCAGAATTGGAAAACCTGGAGACTGTTAGTCTCTGGTTATATTGAACTTGAACTGCAGAACTTTGATGACGGCTGATGATGGCTGAGTTTGCATTGTTTTAGTCTCTCCTTGCTATTCCTTATACAGTTAAAAATGTTTACTCTGTGCCTTTATATGTTGAAAGTATTTAACTTGTTTGATTTTACAGGACTCACTATCTTAAGTTGATCAAGACTGTGAGAACCTTTGAAATTGGACTGAGTACAATTTACAATGTGTGATAGTTATAAATCTATTGGGGGCCAGAAGCTAAATATATTGGGGGCCAGGGGCGGAATGTGGTAGTTTGAATATATGTCCCCCAATATATTCAGTGTTTTTTTTTTTTTTTAGTTATATTTTGCATCTGCAATCACCTTGCTAGAGGCAAGGTCACTGGGGGCCCCCTGGTCTTAAGGTGTGGTGATGGTTTGAGATTCCATTGTAAAGATATGCAAATGTGCCTAGCAGGAGTTCCTGAAGTGTGCTGTGTGACCTTTTGGCTGTAGTTTTGCTCTGTGTGCTGTGGTGGCTGGTTGGCTTTTTCTCTCTCTGCTTGGCCCTGTTGAAAGCAGGCCACTTCTGCCATTATGGAACTTCCCCTGGGTCTGTAAGCTTCAATAAATAATATCCCTTCCTCCATAACTGTGCCTGGTCTGGAAGTTCATCTCAGCCAACCTGAAGCTGTCTGCTACAATATGTTCAGGATATACATGTCTGTTTGCATGAGTGTGGCACCAGAGGTCAATGGTGAATGTCTTCCTCAATCACTATCTGTCTTATTTTTTGAGATGGAATTTCTCACTGAAGCCAGAGTTGACTGAACTGGCTAGACTATGTAGCCAACAAACCACTGGGATTCTCCTGTCTGTATCTCTTGGGTTGGGATTATAAACGTGTGCTGTCATGTCTGGCTCTTCCATGGATTCTGGGCATCTGAACTCAGGTCCTCATGCTTACTCCACAAACACTTTAATAATGGAATCATCTCCCCAGCTCTTCCAGTACTTTTAACAGGGTATTATATTACAGATAAATAATTATAACTATATATAACGTAACAATGTCTCACATTCAAATAATCTCAAGCCATTGCTTCAATTTTTTTGTGTTTCCCAGCATAAGCTGAAAATGATAAAGTGTACTATGTCTATCAATAACCATAACTGGACTAATCAATGGAGCCACTTTATGATAGTGGAGAGTTAGATAAATTTTTATTGTCTTTATGTAATTTTTGTGTCTTTGTACAATCTGTATCTATACTCATATTGATACATCTCTCCGTGTTTTGATGTCTTACAGAAATAACAAATTTAAGGAATCTTAACACTTCTTACATTGTTTTTCAATGCCTGGTCCTTGATTTTATTTCACTCTGAATTTTATCAGTTAGAAATGTGACTGTCGCTAGAAGATTGTTAGATTTTAATATTCAAATGTCTTGAGAATATAATTTATTATGTGTGGTAATAGATGCATTAAGACCATATTTGTGAATATTATCTTTTAAAAATTTTTTTGTTTATTTATTTTATTTATTTGAGAGTAACAGACACACAGAGAAAGATGCAGATAGATGGAGAGTGAATGGGCATGCCAGGGCCTCCAGCCACTGCAAACGAACTCCAGACGCATGTGTCACCTTGTGCATCTGGCTTACGTGAGTCCTGGGGAATTGGGCCTCTAACCGGGGTCCTTAGGCTTCACAGGCAAGCACTAACTGCTAAGCAATCTCTCCAGGCCCATCTTTTATTTCCTGATATATATTTGAGGGAAATAATTAATGAAATGAAAATACCTCTTTAAGAAAAAAACGAAAAAATTTTGTGAAATTATATTTACATGTCTTGGCTTAGATAAATGAAATCAAGGGAAAACAGTTGCATTAATGAAAAAATAGCTTCTAGATATAATAACTTATGCTACAGTAGAGCTTGAGATTATATTTTCAAAATGAGATAATAAACTACAATTAAGCTAATTTATATGCATCATATTCTGTAGGGTTTTTATCACTTATATTTATAAAATATCTTTTCTATGCACTATTATCTGAAGAACAACTTTGCCTTTTTTTTTTTTTTTTTTTAATATTTATTGACAACAAAACATACTTACATACCAAAGGTGCGTATTTTTCCCTCCCCTCCCCCCTTCCCCTTTAGAACTCCACTCTCCATCATATCCCCTCCCTCTCTCCATTAGTCTCTTTTTTTAATATGATGTCATCCTCTTTTACTTCTACTATGAGGGTCTTGCGGAGGTATTGTTAGGCACAGCAAGGTCATGGATATCAAGGCCAATTTCTGTCTGGGCAGTTGCATTGTAGGGAGTCGTACCCTTCCTTTGGCTCTTCCATTCTATCCGCCCCCTCTTCCGCAATGATCCCTGAGCCTTGGAGGGTGTGACAGAGATGTTTCAGTGCTGGGCACTTCTCCATCCCTTCTTCTCAGCACTATGTTGCCTTTTGGATCATCCCAGTGGTCATCGCCATCTGAAAAGAGAAGCTTCTCTAACCAGAAGTGAGAGTAGCATTAATATGTGAATATGAGCATTAAGTGTAGTATTTTCGGGCAGCTTGGTGGGAATAGTATATACATTTAGATAAGGGCATGCTTTATACCCCTAAGGCTTATGACCTTACCTACCAAAGACTTTACTTAGTTTTTTCAGTACCAGGTATGTATTCCCTCCCGTAGAGAGGGCCTTTAGTCCAATTATAGAGCAGTTGGTTACCCCACGAGTAGACATGCCACTATTGCACCCGTTCAGTCTTTGGGCCTGTCTGGCCAAATTTGAATATTCAGCGTCCACTGTTTTCACTGCTGATGACTTCTGTCTCCCATACTCTGCATGCAGTGCAGCTTTTTCCAGCTTTCAGTTGGCTGGTCTACAGGGAGAAGGTTTTCTGCTCAGCACCAGCTTGCTTTCTCAGTGACCTTGCCTCTCAGGCAAGAGATGTCTTCAGCAATAGGGTCTTACTGTCTGTTTCTCAGGGAAAACCAAGGGCTTTGGCAAAAGCCTTTAATGTTTTGGAGGCTACCGGGACCTCCTTGGCCAACAACTCACTGGAAGGTATCCCATCCCAGGTACTGAAAATTTTCTAGTAACAGTCTACAGCTTCTAGATGTACCATTATTCAAAACAGTAGTTTTACATAAGTCTTATTCACAATCTTTTGAAATTAGATTGACCCTCCCCTTGCCCTTCTTTTATGTATTCTCTACCCATGGCCTTGGTTAGGCCATTCCCCTCCTTGTAATCAGTCCTTCCACTTACATATGTGCAATACCATACACTTCAGTCCTTCCCTTTCCTCCGTCCCTTATAGCCTTTTACCAGCTTACTGGTTTCTGGCACCAATTTTTGGTTCCAGTTCACACACAAGTCTGTCTATTTGTAGCTAGGATCCACATATGAGAGAGAACATGTGACGTTTGGCTTTCTGAGCCTGGGTTACCTCACTTAGTATAATCCTTTCCAGATCCATCCATTTCCCTGCAAATTTCATAATTTCATTTTTCTTTACTGCTGAGTAGAACTCCATTGTGTAAATGTACCACATCTTTATTATCCATTCATTTGTGGTGGGACATCTAGGCTGCTTCCATTTCCTAGCTATTGTGAATAGAGCGGCAATAAACATGGTTTTGCAAGTATCTCTAAGGAAGTGAGAAGAGTCTTCTGGATATATGCCTAGGAGTGCTATAGCTGGATCATATGGTAAATCTATTTCTAGCTGTCTCAAAAACCTCCACACTGATTTCCACAATGGTTGGACTAGGTTACATTCCCACCAACAGTGTAGAAGTGTTCCTCTTTTTCCGCATCCACGCCAACACTTATTGTCCTTTGTTTTCTTGATGGAAGCCATTCTGACAGGAGTGAAATGGAATCTCAAAGTGGTTTTAATTTGCATTTCCCTGATGGCTAAGGATGTGGAGCATTTTTTCAGATGTTTATATGCCATCTGAATTTCATCTTCTGTGAATTCTCTATTTAGTTCCATAGCCCATTTTTAACTGGGTTGTTTGAATTCTTATTATTCTGTTTTTTGAGTTCTTTGTATATTCTGGATATTAATCCTCTGTCAGATGTATAGCTGGCAAAGATTTTCTCCCATTCTGTAGGTTGTCTTTTTGCTCTACTCACAGTGTCCTTTGCTGTACAAAAGCTTTGTAATTTCATAAGGTCCCATTGGTTGATTAGTGATTTTATTCGCTGAGCAATTGGGGTTATATTCAGAAAGTCCTTACCTATGCCAATATGTTGAAGGGTTTCCCCTACTTTTTCCTCTAGCAGGTTCAGAGTTTCAGGTCTGATATCAAGGTCCCTGATCCATTTGGATTTGACTCTTGTGCATGGAGAAAGACAAGGATCTATGTTTATCCTTTTACATACCGATGTCCAGTTTTCCCAACACCACTTGTTAAAGAGACTATCTTTTCTCCAATTAATATTTTTGGCATTTTTGTCAAAAATCAGGTGGCTGTAGCTGCTTGGATTAATATTTGGGTCTTCTATTCTGTTCCATTGATCTACCTGTCTGTCCTTGTGCCAGTACCATGCTGTTTTTGTTACTATGGCTTTGTAATATAACTTAAAATCGGGTATGGTTATACCACCTGCCTGATTTTTGTTTAAAAAATTGTTTTGGCTATTCGAGGTTTTTGTGTTTCCAGATGAATTTTAGGATTGTTTTTCTATTTCCGTGAAGAAAAAGCTATTGGGATTTTAATAGGGATCGCATTAAATGTATAGATTGCTTTTGGTAAGATTGACATTTTCACAATATTGATTCTTCCAATCCAGGAGCATGGGATGTCTTTCCATTTCCTTGTGTCTTCTGTAATTTGTCGCTCGAGTTTTTTTAAAGTTCTCATTGTAGAGATCCTTCACTTCCTTGGTTAAGTTTATTCCAAGGTATTTTATTTTTTTGAGGCAATTGTGAATGGGAGAGATTCCTGATTTCATCCTCTGCACGTTTGTTGTTAGTATATAGAAAAGCTACTGATTTCTGTGTGTTTATTTTGTATCCTGCTACATTGCTAAAAGTGTTTATCAGCTCTAACAGTTTGCAGGTAGAGACTTTAGGGTCTGTTAGGTATAGAATCATATCGTCTGCAAATAATGATAATTTGATCTCTTCCCTTCCGATTTGTATCCCCTTTATGAGTGTCTCTTGCCTTATTGCTGTGGCTAAGACTTCCAGTACTATATTAAATAGTAGTGGGGAAAGTGGACACCCTTGTCTTGTTCCTGAATTTAGAGGAAAAGCTTCAAGTTTTTCCCCATTTAGTATTATGTTGGCTGTAGGTTTGTCATAAATAGCTTTTATTATGTTGAGATATGCTCCTTCTATTCCCAGTTTCTGTAATACTTTCACCATGAAGGGGTGTTGGATTTTGTCAAATGCCTTTTCTGCATCTATTGAGATGACCATATGATTTTTGTCCTTCAGACCATTTATATGGTGTATTACATTTATGGATTTGCGTATGTTGAACCATCCCTGCATCTCTGGGATAAAGCCTACTTGGTCAGGGTGAATAATCTTTCTGATAAATTCTTGTATTCTGTTTGCCAGTATTTTGTTGAGAATTTTTGCATCCATGTTCATGAGGGAGATTGGTCTATAATTTTCTTTTTTGATCTGTCTTTGTCCGGTTTGGGTATCAGGGTGATGCTGGCTTCATAGAAGGATTTTGGTAGAGTTCCTTCCTTTTCTATTTTATGGAAAAGTTTGAGAAGCATTGGCGTTAGATCCTCCAGGAATGTCTGGTAAAATTCAGCAGTGAATCCATCTGGGCCTGGGCTTTTTTAGTTGGGAGACTTTTTATAACTGCTTGAATCTCTGTGGTTGTTATAGTTCTATTTAAATGGTTTATCTCTTCTTGATTTAATTTTGGTAGGTCATATGAATCAAGGAATTCATCCATTTCTTTCAGGTTTTCAAACTTAGAGGCATATATATTCTTAAAGTATGTCCGTATGATTTTCTGAATTTCTTTGGTATCTGTTGTGATGTTGCCTTTTTCATCTCTAATTTTATCAATTTTTGTCTCTTCTCTCTTTCTTTTGGTCAGATTTGCTAAGGGTTTGTCAATCTTGTTTATCCTTTCAAAGAACCAACTCTTTGTTTCATTGATCTTTTTGATTGTTTTTTTGGTTTCCATTTCATTAATTTCTGCCCTAACCTTTATTATTTCTTCCCGTCTACTAATTTTTGGTTTGCCTTGTTCTTCTTTTTCCAAGGCCTTAAGGTGAAGCATTAAATTGTTTAGTTGTGAACTCTCCAATTTCTTAATATATGCACTTAGGGCTATAAATTTCCCTCGTAGGACTGCCTTCATTGTGTCCCAAAGGTTTTGGTATGTTGTATTCTCATCATCATTTGATTCTTTAATTTCTTGATTTCCTTTTAATTTCTTCAATGACCCATACATCATTCAATAAAGTGCTGTTTAGTCTCCATGAGTTTCTGATTCCATTGTGTATATTTTCTTGTTGCTGATTTGCAGTTTAATCCCATTGTGGTCAGACAATGTACAAGGGATTATTTCAATTTTGCTGTATTTGTTAAGATTTGATTTGTGTCCTAGTATATGGTCTATTTTAGAAAATGTCCCCCTAAGTGCTGCTGAAAAAAATGTATATTCTGCAGCATTTGGATGGAATGTTCTGTAAATATCTGTTAACTCCATTTGTTCCATGGTATCATTTAATGCAGATGTCTCTCTGTTTATTTTTTGCTGGGTAGACCTGTCAAGTGATGAGAGTGGGGTGATTGAAGTCCCCACTACTATTGTGTTAGGAGATATCTCTGACCTTAATTCTAATTGTTTGTTTGATGAAATTGGGGACCCCATGTTAGGGGCATATATGCCTTTAGGTTGTAATGTCCTCCTGTTGGAGGGTTCTGATGAGAGTTTGATCAGTATAAAGTGACTGTAGTAGTTTGAATATATGTCCCCAAATATATTCAGTGTTTTTGCTTTTTTCTAGTTTGCATCTGCAACACCTTGCTAGAGGCAAGGTCACTGGGGCTGGTTCTGCTATCCAGTGCCCATGGTTTGATCAGATTAAATTGTAAAGATATGCAAATGTGCCTAAAGATATCCTGACTGAGATTTTAACCTTTTGGCTGTAGTTTTTGCTCTGTGTGCTGTAGTGGCTGGTTGACTTTTGGTTAAGCTTGGCCCTTGTTGACATGTGTTTAGTCTCACTTCTTAAGGAAGGTGGAAGGAACTTCCCTGATCTTGAGCTTCAATAAAACAATGGAGAGGATCCATAACTGTGACTGTCTAGAAATTCATCTTTTGGAAAGAGTGTTTGCTGGAGAAGGAACCTGGTTTTCCAAGGCTCTGGGGTGATTTGAACCTGACCGTGTGGATATTTGTCTTTTGGAACCTTTTAGTTTTGGAAATATGGGCATGGAATGGTCATGAGTTGCAACTTCCAGATGCCTTGCTGAGATGAACTAAGCCAAGTTTTATGGAGATTCTGATGAATAGTTTGAGAATGCTTTGGCAGAGATTGAACTTGGTTTGCATGGAGACCTGAGGTTTTTGGGAAGGAAGGACTGCAGAGGACTTTGTTGGAGTGCAGCTGTTGGCATAGGGATGGCTACGTTTTCTATCCAGGTCTGCCCAGCTTGATCAAGGTTAAATTTGTAATGGACTGATGTGGAACTAAAGATATTGAACTGAAATTTTAAGATTTTTGATGACTTGAAAACCTGAAGTTTGCATTGTTTTAGTTTCTCTGAGACTGGTTAAGCTGCTATTCCAGTTAAAAATTAGCAATCTGCCTTTACATGGTGGAAGGATTTAACTTGTTTGATTGACAGGACTCATTAAAACAATGGAGAGGATGCCTGAGGAAAGACTGTTAAAAATGCAAATTATTGGAAAGAGTTGACTGGAGAAGGAACCTGTGAAGGTTATAAATTATTTTGTCCCTGGATTAAATATGGCTGTGTCCTTCACACCTGGTATTAATTTTGGTAGCATGAAAAATGCATGGAATATTCAGTATTTTATTAGTTTATAGGAGCATCTGCTGAGATGCACCATGAAGGCAGGGCATGAAGTCCCTGAGGAATAGGTTGGTTTGAGAGCCTTTGGAAGATGGACTGTGTGTTGCATGGAGACCTGAAGATGTTTTGGATATACCAGGACTGTGCAAAAGGACTACCATGGAGTGCAGTGTTGAACTGGGATGAAAGTTTTCCCTGGCGACTCTGCCCAGCTGGAGGGGCAAGCTGCTTTGGTAAACATGGAGACTGTTAGTCTCTGGTTATATACTGAACTTGAACTGCAGAAGTTTGATGATGGCTGATGGTGATTGAGTTTGCATTGTTTTAGTCTCAGCCTTGCTATTCCTTATACAGTTAAAATGTTTACTCTGTGCCTTTACATGTTGAAAGTATTTAACTTGTTTGATTTTACAGGACTCACTATCTTAAGTTGATCAAGACTGTGAGAACCTTTGAAATTGGACTGAGTACAATTTTCAATGTGTGATAGTTATAAATCTATTGGGGATTTGCTAAATATATAATCCCAGGGGGTCGGAATGTGGTAGTTTGAATATATGTCCCCAATATATTCAGTGTTTTATTTGTTTATAGTTTGCATCTGCAATCATTTTAGAAAAGGTCACTGGGGCTGGTCTTAAAAATGTGATGGTTTTGAGATTTGGATGTAAAGATATGCAAATGTGTCTAGCCATTTGTTCCATGAAGTGTGCTGTGTGACCTTTTGGCTGTTTATTTTTTTGCTCTGTGTGCTGTGGTGGCTGGTTGGCTTTTGAAGTCTCTGCTACTATTGTGGAGAGCAGGATATTCTGATCTTTATTCTAACTTCCCTGGATCTGTTTCAAAATAGCCCCCATGTTACTATATGTTTAGGTTGTAATGTCATCCTGTTGGAGTGTTCCCATTAATCAGTATAAAGTGACCTTCTTTATCTTTCCTCACAAATGTTGGATTGAAGTCTATCTTGTCAGAAATTAAAATAGCAACCCCTGCCTGTTTTCTAGGCCCATTTGCTTGAAATACCTTTTTCCAACCTTTCACCCTAAGAAGGTTTCTATTTTTATTGAGAGATGAGTTTCCTGGAGGCAACAGATGGAGGATCCTGCTTTTTAATCCAGTCTGCAAGTCTGTGTCTTTTGATAGGGCATTGAGACCATTGATATTAAGAGTTATTATTGACATATATGTGTTTATTCTCACCATTCTTCTTATTTTTAGTTTTTCCTGTTTTCCCTTTACTCACTTGTTTTAACTGTTATTTGAGTATGGTTTATTTTTCCTATTTCCTGATGTGTGTTCTTTGCTTTCTCCTCAGCATGAATGATTCCTGCAAGTATTTTCTGTAGAGCTGGTTTAGTTGCCAAAAATTCCTTTAGCCTGTCTTTGTTGTGGAATGTCCTTATTTCTCCATCTATTTGGATAGATAGTTTTGCAGGATAAAGTAATCTCGGTTGACAGTTTTTATCTTTCAGAACTTGAATACATTACTCCAGGCCCTTCTGGCCTTTAAAGTTTGTGTTGAGTAATCTGCTGTGAGTCTGATGGGCTTCCCTTTGTAGGTCACTTGCTTTTTCTCTCTAGCTGCTTTCAATATATTTTCTTTGGTTTGTATGTTTGGTAGTTTAATTATAATATGGCGGGGAGAGGTTCTTTCCAGGTTTTGTCTGTTTGGTGTTCTAAAGGCTTCCTGTATCTGCATTGGCATCTCTTTCCCAATTTGGGGGAAGTTTTCCTCTATGATTTTGTTGAAAACACCTACTATGCCTTTGGAGTGAAATTCTTCTCCTTCTACTATCCCTTGAATTCTTATGTTTGATCTTTTCATAGTGTCCCGAATATCCTGTAATTCCCATTCATACCTTCCTATTATTTTGTCTTTCTCTCTGTTGGACTGTATTAGATCAGCTACTTGGTCTTCTAGCTTCGATATCCTGTTCTCTCCTTCATCCATTCTACTAGAGAGATTTTCTACAGAGGTTTTAATTTCACTGACTGTGTTCTTTATTGCTAGCATTTCTGAGTGGGTTTTCTTTATTCTTTCTATTTCCGTATTTATGTCTAGTATTGACCTCCTTATTTCATTAAATTGGTTTTCTGTGTTTTCTTTGAATCCTTTGATTTCTTCTTTGAGGTCTTTGAACCCTTTCATTTCCTCTTTGAGTTCTTTGAACATAATTATAATCATTCTTTTGAAATCTTTCTCGGGGATGTCCTCTAAGTCAGCCTCACTGAAGGTCATTTCTGATATATTAATACTTTTTGGTGGATTTATATTGTCTGGATGTTTTGTGTTTCTTGTATTGTAATGTAGAGATCTTTGCATCTTGAATTAATTTAATGCTTGGGTTTTCTAAATATCTGCAGTAATGTTAGATGTATCAATCAATCTGATATTATATGTCTTCAGTGTAGGAGTTTAAGGTGTTAAGTGTGGTTCTTAAGGCTCTCAAAGTAATCACAGAAGTGACCCTTGCCTGCTATGAGATTATCAAGTGGGGTGAATGGAACAGAATACAGTCAAGATCCAAAAATTTAACTCAACAATGTACCCCTTCAATGAAATACAGCACAGAGTATTTGTGCAAAAGCAGGTATTATGACAAAGTCACAGTTCCTAAGGATATGTGTTAGCCCACGCCCTTAATCCTGTCAGCTGGGAGGCTAAGATTTCTGATCTGTAGAGAGTTCCAAGGTCAGCTTGTGATCAAGAGAGACCCTTCCCCAATGAATAAAACCAAATTACCTTTTGGAACGGGTTTGATCACAGCTATGCTGCCCGGCTGCTTGGTTCCTTTGCTGTGACGTGGATTCAGGAGGTCAGCTGCGTTTGTGGGTGTCTGCTTTCCCTGCGCCTGATGCTGCTGGCGAGCTCTTTCCCAAGTCTCTGTGCTTGCCCGTTTGCACCCGTGGTGGGGAGGGGAGGCTGTGAGTGGCGGCTGAAGTCCGTCTGTTCCTCTCACGCGATCCTCTTCCTCACAAGCCTCTTTGTTTGTCTCTACTGTCCTCCTTCCACGCTTCTTGAGATTGTGAGGAGGCGGTGTGAGTGGAAAATTCTCCTCGCCTGTCTTTAAAAGTTCTGCGGATCAGCTGTCTCAGGCGGCGCCTAGCTGCACCGCCGCCGCGGCAGCTGCGGCGGCTGTGGAGCTGCTTCTTTGGGCTCCAGACGCTCTGGAACTCTCCTACTTCTCTGCTGGGCTTGAAAGTTTACTATGTATCTCACTTTTTAGTAGAAAAGTGTATTTTGCTGGGGTTTGTTTTGCTTTTGTTCGCTTCCCTCTTTTGGCGAGGTTCCTATGTCGCCATCTTAACCGGAAGTCCCCAACTTTGCCTTTTAAAGAATTTCATTTAATTGTTTCTAGTCAGTTTTAGCTTCATTATTAACCCAATTTTGTTGCTGTGAAATGAAGAAAATCTTTCATATGGACATTTAGAAAAGGTACTAAAATATCCCTCAATTTCTGACATAAAGCCAGCATTTGATTATTCTTCCTGCTTTTCCTTAGAATTTAAGTTAATAAACTGTTTTCTTGATATCCAACAACAGAAATGTGAACATTTATGATCAACTGATGAGGTAGTATTAGGGCCAAAATTCATTTTTTGAGCATAAAAATTTAGTTGCTTAATAACTTTTTACTAAAATCATAATGCTCACCCTTTAATTTTATAGAATCAGACACAGACCTCATTTATCTATTTATTTGCATTTAAAATCTTTAAATTTTATTTATAACAGAAGTAGTACCAGATGTTATGCAGGTTAGGTCATGAATGTATTTAGTCCTCCTTCTTCCTCATATTATCCATTCTTCTATCAAAATCTCCCCAGTGGGGGACTGTAGAGATGGCTTAGTGGTTAAAGCATTTGCCTACATAGCCAAAGGACCTCTGTTCAATTCCCAGGACCCACGTAAACCAAATGCACAAAATAGCACATGTGTCTGGGGTTCATTTGCAGTGGTTGGAGGTCCTCGTGTTCCCATTCTCTCTCTCTCTCTCTCTCTGGCTATCTGCCTCTCTCTCTCTCATAAATAAATAAATAAAAATAAAATATTAAAAAAATCTCCCCAGTGACAACAGAAGAACTTGCATGCATTGTAGCTGGAAGGGTTTTATGACTACCCATAGCATCTCTGAACCTCAAAGGGAGAAGGAAGTTGGGTTACGAAGAAATCCCTAGCTTCTCAGTCGTTGAGGAAGAACAGAGGATATTGAGACTCCTGTTGTCAGCTCCACACTCACAGTGAATAGTCCTGGGCAAGCACAGCTCTTCAGTGGCTGTCCATCCCATCCAAATGCCTCTTTGAAATAAGCTTCCTTGGAGTACTGCTTGTTCATGTAGCTTAAGATGGATTATCCATGGATATGTACTTCAAAAGGTAAAAATAATACAGTCCTTGGATGTGAACTACATGGTTTCCATTTTGAGCACTAACTAGCACAGTCCAATAGCTACATCACCATGTTATACAACTTTAGTACATTATACAAGGACCTGAACACTTTAGGAGAATTGCTCCTTCTGATTGAGTATTTAGATATTAATTAAATATATCTGGATGCTTTATATCAACTCATCTAAAATTAAACTTATGATCTGGTATTGGGGTATTAGTTAAATTTGTCTGGATACATTCAATCCAACTAATTTAAAATTAAGCTTATCATTATGTCTTATAACCTCATTAATTCATTCCTTTATTAAACAAATATTTATAGAGTCGCACACATTTATGTCAGGCAAATGTAAAATGAAAGGATTTTCCTGGTAGTAGATAAAACAAACTTTCTTCTCAGGATTAATTTTGGATACACTATAGGATTAGGTTGGAGATATATTAAAATTTAATATGATGGAAGTAGCACCAAAACTTTTGTATGTGAAGCAGAGCAAACCAATACAGTAGGATAGGGGAACAAAAGCTAGTGAAGACCTCAGATATGACATTTGATCAAAGATACCATTTATTTGGTCCTTGGTATATGCCATTTTGCCTTATTATTTATTTTACTCATTCACTACATTTGAATTTATGGTCTGAGCTGTAGGCAAGCTGTCTATATTGTTTTTGGATGAAACAGTTAAAAGTCATTTCCAGTCTGGAGAGATTGCTTAGTGGTTAAGGCGCGTGCCTGCGAAGCCATAGGATCCTGGTTTGACTCTCCATGCCCCGTGTAAGCCAGATGCACAAGGGGGCGCATGCCTCTGAAGTTCATTTGCAGTGGCAGGATGCCCTAGTGTGCCTATTCTCTCCCTCTTTCTCTGCTGTTTCTCTCTGTCTGCCTCTTTCTCTCATTTAAATAAGTAAATAAATAAATAAATAAATAAATAAATAAAAGTTGTGCCCCACCACGCCCAGCTTCTTAAACAAAAAAAGTCATTTCCCTTAACAGGTCCACAATCTACTATCTAAAACCCAATTTGTGTCTGTAGTTTGCCTAAAACAAGGAGATAGGAGTAAGCATAGAAGAGAAATACTGGTGAATTCCCAGGGAGATAAAATGAGGAAAACACTGTTTTGCATGAGCATCCTTGGACAAGTACTAAGGATGTGAGACTCATACAGTTTTCCTCTTTGCTCCTTGATTGGGCCATGAAAGTTTGTGGTTAGAAGATAACTGTTCTATTTTTTTTTTTCTGTCAGTTAGTGACTGCTTTCCTTTGAATTGTCCTGTAGGAGAGACAACTATTCTTATACAAATTAATCATGTCTAAGACCACAAGCAATTTTGCCTTTTAATTCTCTTATCTACCTGTACCAGGAGACTAGTCTCCTACTTCCTCCTTTCCCTTATTCTATCAGTAACCACATTATGAAGAGGTGACTTTCTGTGCCTCTCCATCATTCTAAGCAAGTATTAGGGACATGTGAGCAATGTGTGTTTAAATGAACAAATAGCTAAATGAAAGACCCTTTCTGGCTATTGAATTTAGCATTATTTAATTCCATGGTAAAATAGACTTTTCATGACCAAAAGGATCAGAGAAGTGGAGAAAATTTTAAGTGGTATATTTTAAAAAAGCATTGAAAAAGATGTGTGAATTGGTTTCCATGATTATTTTCATTAGAGTAATGGAGCTTCCAATTCTAGTGCTTGACTAGGCACACATTTTTTAGGCAGGTTAGAAAAAACAATTAAAAGAAGTAGATAACGATGTGCACAGAATATTCTGTCTATTTAAATACATGCAGAATTGTGTTCTTTTGTGATCCCTTTCAAATCTCATGTGTCTCATTTTAAAAGGAATCATTTCAGTTCTTCTTTCAGTCAAAAGATTAAGCCACTAATTTTCCAAGGGAGAAAGCCCCCAAAGCCACATAGAAAATTTTAATCCTGCCCTAATATAAGCTGAATTCTCAAAAATGCCTGCCTCTGAGGTAAACAGAACCCATTAAAAAGTAGTTATTAAGGCCCATGAACAGAAAACAGTATTAGAAGTCTAAAAATGATAGCTTTGGGGCAATGGAGCTCATTGGAAGTATAGTAGCAAGAACAACAAAAACAAAAAAGGTGGGGAGAGAAAGATCCATTGGTACAACAAAGGATTATGATGAAAAATATAACTAATTAGCATTTACATTGTTTCTTTCAAGAAAAGTCTCAAGAAACTTCAAGGGACATGTAAGGGTGATAAAAAGAAGCCTCAGGGTAGGCTACCAGATGGGATAATACACACAGTGAAAACACGCAAATATGGAAGCAATACTGTGTGTAAACTGATTTACTGCCTCACCATAGTCTCCCTACGTATATTTGATAGCACATGTAGTACTGTGGAAGGTTTTAAGGTTTAAGAACATAGTGAGTATTGCAGAAAGTACTATTTATTACCTTATAAGTACAACTCTAAAGTCATGTACAATTGGGTCAAGCTTAGAAATACTGTGAATATTGTGAATGAAAACACACACAAATACCATGTCAACTTGACTATTTCTCAATGGGTCACCATTGAGAAGTAATATCTGTCTATATGTGATATATCTCTCTACCTACATACCCACACATATAGTGTATAAGAGTTGCAGATAAATGAAATGCACACATACAGAAATATATATATATATATATAATCTCACATATTTAGTAGGATAGATGTATGGAGTAAACATATACATATATATTATAGTAGTAAATCATGTATGATTGAGTGCTTTCAGGGGATTAGAAATGCATGACACATTGTGATGCTGGTGTGCAAATTTATGTGATGTTTTGCTAAGGTCTGATCCCCATAACAATCTCCAAGTTAATACTGAAGAATCATAATGGAGTTTATAAGTAACACAGTGCATATGTTCTCTTCTGATAAGGTTTATTATTTTCAATTAATGGAGTGAAGGATCAGCCTTGGTCTCAATTCATAAAATCCATCTATTGCATTGACAGTTCAACATAAACGGTTCACAAACTAATGCTTGTGTTTCCAATAAAGAATATAAATTGAACACTGATTAAGCTGTATGGACTACTGATGAGTTTCATGAATCTGAAAATAACTCTTGCTATGTACATTCTTACTGTCCTAGAGAAAGCTTATCTTTCCTTCAAAAGTATATGTCTGCATTATAAAATTTAGGAGTTAACAAGCTCAGGCACATTGCCCTATACAACCTAGTCTCTGGAGTGTTTTAGAATTTGAAAATAAAAATGAAAGTAGTAACACCACATTAGGAGCAAGGGAGGTGATGACTCAAAGACTGACAGATCTCATCTGATTCATGCACTGCTAGACTCTGAGAGAAAGTGATCCTAATTTCCATATTCTGTATACTTAGATTTCTGGATGTTAATCTGTATATTAGCATTGTATCTTTGAAATATATACAATCACACACACACACACACACACACACACACACACAGAGTTTCTCACCATTAAATTAGAAATTCAGCAACAGGCCAGCTACTCCCTCTATTTCCTGAAGACCAGCCACAAAAAGAAAGAAAGAAAGAAGAAAGAAGGAAAGAAAGAAAGAAAGAAAGAAAGAAAGAAAGAAAGAAAGAAAGAAAGAAAGAAAGAAAGACACAGTAGCCAGATGCATGCCTTTGGTTCACCCATGATTTTTGTCCACCTTACTTTACTCACTTGTGAATGGTTCTCACCCATTTCTTGGCCTATACTTTAAAAAATATATTAAATTAATTAATTAATTAATTAATTAATTTATGAGAGAGAGAGAGAGAGAGAGAGAGAGAGAGAGAGAGAGAGAGAGAAAGGCAGATAGTGAGAAAGAGAGGATGGGCATGCCAGGGTCCAGCCACTGCAAATGAACT
Organism: Orientallactaga sibirica; assembly: GCA_036365145.1. Lineage (NCBI taxonomy): Eukaryota > Metazoa > Chordata > Mammalia > Rodentia > Dipodidae > Orientallactaga > Orientallactaga sibirica. The sequence goes on along the minus strand of JAEOAD010000019.1, from coordinate 11,681,670 downwards.
CCAGACACATGTGCCCCCTTGGGTATCTGGCTTATGTGGGTCCTGGGGAATTGAACCAGGGTCCTTAGACTTCACAAGAAAACACCTTTATTGCTAGGCCAATTCCTAAGCCCCTTCTTGGCCTTTTTAAAAACTTTTTTTCTGAAGCTCTTTAATTATAAGCTGCCTGACAACTCAAATCTACTTCTAAGACAGTCAGAGAAGTGTTTGTATCTTTTCTTACAGATGTCTTAGTAGCACTGTCTATCATATGCTCCTGAAATTCTACCACTCCTTTTTTCCTATGAATCCTGCCTATATTGAACATCACAGCCTTTGTGATAGTCACTCTCTGCTCCCAAACCCTAACAGCATGATCACTGCCATGACCTCCAAGATAAGAATGGCAGTTTTGGACTTCCTATAATCATGCCCTTGGTTGATTCTTTTCCAAAATAATTACCCACTGGATTTGCAGAAAGTTTATGGAATGAGGACTCAATTTCAGTAGCTGTGATTTTATGATCTCAGGTTCTGTTCTTTGACACAACAGCTTTTATTACTTCTGATAAGTCCTTAGAAAAAGGTGGCATTCTCAGTTCTTATGTAGACCGTGGCTACTTGGATGCCTTTATTCTCCTTCAGTCCTGTGCTCTCAAATGGTTGGACTTGAAAGAAGTTTAGACACTGTATTCTAATACAGTCAGAAATGCCAAAAAAGGGCATGTGGTAAGAAAACCAGCTTGATCGATACTGGAAAACATTGTGAAAATTGCCACGAGAAATATAAATTACAGAACAACATTTTTAATTTCTTTTTTAACTCTGATATCCTGGTGCACATTTATCTAACAAGGATTTAGACCCTAATATTTAATGAATAATATAGAACTGTGACTTCATGGCCAGTATAGAATACACACATTGTAAAATGAAGGACTATAATGTTAAAACACAGAGAAAGGACTAGTAGGTATTTCCACAACCTACAAAGACTAAGATGTTCTTAATTTAAAGGGTGCTAGGAACTAAACTGATGCAATTAAACTCAGTGATGTCTGCAGAGTCTACAGTACTCTGTGAGACAGACAAATGTCTGAATTATATGGAAACAAACTAAAATACATCCCCAAATGGATATTCTGTGGAACTTAGAATAACATATAATTTTGAAAAGAAAAGTGAACCATCTCAAAACAAGACTCTACAACAACATAAGTGAGAAGATGCTATACTCAGTTTACAGAAGCAATCAAAAGAATAGAACCTATAAAGTGTATAATAATACTACTATAAATTAGGTCACTGAGGAATGAGCACAGAATCATGAGAACACAGTAATGGCAGATATAGTTCTTATTCTGAGCCTCTTCAGTTCCAGCAGCCTGAAGACAGGCCTCCGGTGTGAACAGGTATACTGCACAATCACTCCTATGTGTTCTAGATGCTAAGGATATGGTTTACACACAAGTGCTTTCTGTCTCAAAAGTAGTAGAATTTTAATGCTACAAGTCCAAACACTTTTTAAGCTGCAGATAAGTGAACAGAACTATCAATTGGTACTGATTCTAATATCTACGTAGATGAAAAAGTTGAGGGATTTAATGAAAGAATAGTAAAATGAGAGAAGAAATGAGACTTGTATTTCTAAAATAAATCTAGAGGTCAGATTCAAAAAAATAATTTATTCAAGCTGTGTGTGTACATACTATATGTGGTATAGTGTGTGTAGTGTATGCATGTGTAAGGCTTTTCCTAAGTATCATGTGTCAACTTTTGAAAGGCATAGCAGGGTTACATAGGTAAAGGCAATAAGATTTTATCCTTTGGAGAAGGAGTAGTACACATTCAAACTTTCCATGTGGTTCAGGATGATGGCAATATCAATTAGCATAGGAAGATGATGTTGAATGTAGTCACTAGGGCATAGAGGGCATTTCTTGTTATAATGCAGATGTTGGATTTATTTTGTAGGCAAAGAGTAACCACTGAAAGATTTAGAGCAGGGAATGACATCATAAGGTTTGCACGTTGGGAGCCAATTCTGGCTGCAATGTGAAGCACTGGCTAGAGCAGAACAACATAGAAGACCAGTAAGAAGCTCTTGAAGCATTTCAATGATAAAACAATGTCTGTTAAACTGATAGGATGAAAGTGGGTGAAGAAATACAACTTACCAGTGAGGATTCTTGTATTTGGTGGTTTTTACCTGGTTAGGTGCATGTGTGTGCTATCTGTGTGAGGTTTAAACAAGAGAATCAAATTTTAAGGGGAATGAAGTGATCTTAATCTTAATAAACTAGAATTCAGTTTGTTTGTAATCAATAGAATACTATCATGGAGAGGATCTAGAGCCCAAGACAACTATATCATGTGAGTGTGCTAGTGCTGTGTAACAAAATACAGGTGCTTCTTTCTTGCAATTTACTTAAGTACCAATAAATACAACATTAGTTGAAAGCACTATCAGTCAAAGACTCAATGGACTTAATGAACATCATAGTTAAGCAACACAGTATGCTGTAGATTGTTCATGATTTACCCTTGCAACCACAAGACTGTTGGAAAACTGTGGTTCATGTCTGCGGCTCACCATGGTAAGAGCCCATCTGACCACTTGCCACTAACTTGTAAAAAGATTGATGTTCAAATTCCAGTGTGTACTTAAATCCTTTTAAATCCTTACAAAGTTAAAAAATCCCTCAAGCCCCACATAAGTCAATTATTCCTTATCAGAGATCAGATGGCTTAATTTTCTTTCTCACAATTCCAGAGGCTAGAAGTAAAAGATTAAGGTGTCAACTAGTTTCTAAGACCTATCTCCTTGCTTTGCAGGGGACCTTGTTGCTGTGTTCACACATCATCTTTCCTCTGGACATGCATATTTTGGTCCCCCTGGGTGTTCAAATTTCCTTTTATAAGTACATCAGTAAGACTGAATGAGGACTTACCTCAATGGTCTCATTTAAATTTAACCATCTATATCTAGGACCAATCTCTAAATACCATCATAGTTTCAAATACTAAGGACTTAAGCTTTATTTATTTATTTATTTATTTATTTATTTATTTATTTATTTTTATGAGGTAGGTTCTCACTCTAGCCCAGGCTGACCTGGAATTCAATATATGACCTGGAATTCAATATATGTTCTCAGGTTGGACTCTAACTCACAGCGCTCCTTCTATCTCTGCCTTTCATGTGCTGGGATTAAAGGCATGCACAACCCCATTTGTCTCTAAGTACTAAATTATAACATATGAGTTTTAAAGGACAAAATATAGCCCATAATGATCTAATGTATGGGTATATCTAATTCATTAACTATAAGTTGTTATTGAAGAAGTATGATAGATAATATTATTGAAGGAGAATCTAAAAGTAAGGGAAAATGGGGTTCAGAATGAATGACTAAAGTTTTTTACTACACAGAAAGAGGTGTTAAAAGAGCCATCTACTTCAGGGTGGGCCGAGCCATTGAGGCATTTCAAGAGGTAGAGATGGTCAAAGGCTTTTATTACTCTGCAAATCTCCCTGTCATGCTTGAAATGGACCCATTATGTTCACCAGCAAACAGTTTATTGATATTTTTACTGAAACTGATTCTGGAATAAAATTTGAGATTTTGAATGGAACAAGTAGTAAAAAAAAAAATTCCCTTAAATTAGAGTAAACTTTTCCTTTAAGTTAATAAACTATGTTAGGAATAAAGGAAACGTTGTATGAGGACTCGAAGAAATATTTTCTCAATGGGTGTGTACCTTTTACAATGAAATAACCACTGGAGAGAAAGTGGGTGACATATCACAGGAAGAGAGAATGGTGAAAAAGAAAAGTTACTGATAAGGCAGGGGAAGATAAAAATAAGAGAAAATAAACTAAAACTAGTTAATAGTACATCAAGGTTTGCTTTGTGAAGACAGAGATTAAAGTATAGATGAGATGCAGAGAAACTCGCACATGAGAGTGGATAAATAGTTCAGGTTAGTAGACAGAATTTGGATAATGAGGATTAACATCATTAATTCATTATTATTTTTTTTTCTATTCACATCCAGTAAACCTGGAGTAGAGTAAAAGTATGCCACAGGGACCCAAGTTGTAAGGTTGTAAGTAGGAGTGACAGATCAAGGGCCAAAAACATTACATTAATAAAATAGTGGTAAAGAGTGCAACACTGCACAAACATGAGTAGGAATAAAAATGAGGTTAGGCTGGGAATGATAATATAAGATTGCATATCAGCACTGGAGAGTCTAGAAGTCAAAGGAGATGTTTGAGGAGGGGAATTATGTAGCAAGAAAAAATAATTTGGGGGGGGGGGCTGGAAAGATGGTTCAGTGGTTAAAGTGCTTTCCTGCAACATAAAGCTGAGTTTGATTCCCCAGTACCCACATAAAGCCAGGTGAATAAAGTGGTGCATGCATCTTAAGCCCTGCCATGCCCATTCTCTGTCTCATCTATATCTTGTCACTTGCAAATAAACAAACAAAATATTTTTTAAAAAATTTAGGCTAAAAATTGGTAAAATTAAGATACCAGAGGGTATATTTAAAAAAATATTTTATTTTTATTTATTTGAGAGAGAAAAAGAGGCAGGGAGAGAGAAAGAAAGAGAGAGAGAGAGAGAATGGGCATGCTAGGGCATCTAGCTGCTGTAAATGAACTCCAGACCTGTGTGCCACCTTGTGCATGTGGCTTACGTGGATGCTAGGGAATCAAACCTGGGTCTTTTGGTTTGCCAGACAAGCACCTTAATGGCTAAGCCATCTCTGCAACCCCAAAGGGTATATTTTAATTTGATAACCAATCTCAAATTGAGGCAATGTCAACAGATGGAGGGAAAGTAATGAAAGAAATGATTGTTGGAATACAAATTTTCTTCTGAATGGCAGATAAACAGAGATGTAGAAACTCTGGAGGATTGTGAGACTTGCTCACAGAGGGACTTTCTGGGTATGGGAGGGTGGCAAGGAGATGAGGCTTGAGAGCATCCATAGTGGAAAGGCTTTCCAAGTTCAACTTGGAATATACACAATGACAGAATACCTCTTGGTATCTTACATTCCTAGTTTCTGATTGTCTAGGAGGTGACTCTCCACTACCAAGAAAGTGACATGTGACTGTTGCTCAGTATACTGGCTTACATACTGTTGTAAGAAGTATTTGTTGAATCTCTTCTTTGACCATACTTCTAGCAGATAAGCTTGGGCAACTTGTTACCCAGTACACTCAGTAGACAAATTCAAAAGGAATATCATGATCTAATAAAAAAAATGAGAAAAATTTACATCCATAAAAATATAAAGCAGTTGGAATGAGGAAATTTTTGTACTTTCAAGTGTATGAAAGTTTAAACCTATATAGTTATAAGCTTGCTAAAAGAATGGGAATTTTTTTGAAAGCAATATTACCAATGTTTGATACCCATTTTAGAAAGTCATACCATGGAACTGTTGAAGAGATGGTAGGTCATACTTTTGTAGTAAATCTCTAATTTCACTCAAAAAAATAAATCAGACTCCTGGGAACACTGGAGGGATTTTTTTGACAATTGGAGGAATAAGGATCTACTTAGCTACAAGCCCTGGAGCCCAAGACAAGCTGAAAACTCATCTCTCCATCTTTGGGAGGTTGCCAATGTATGATTTAATGTTACCCAAGGTCTGATAAATCAAAAACCTGTCAGGAAAACAGTATGAATAGTACAGATTAGCATGTATTTCACATCTTTGTATTTAGCCTTCTGGAATGACTTAGAAAATGAAATTCATGGGACTCTATGATTATGAAGAACGATACACTGGTCTAGATGAAAGAGTAAGTTGGAGAATTTTTTGAGTCAAAATGGGATGTAATCAGTGTCTGTTAAGGGTTATAGTCCCACAGAAAGCCATATGTCTAATCAGCATATCCTTTTCTTATAGGCAGTGGATGCCCATTCCCCTTTTATTAACAGATTCAGGTAGAAGTGGATGTAAATTTTACTGCTAGTCTTTTTTAAAATTTATTTTATTTATTTATTTATTAGAGACAGAGAGAAAGAGAGAGATAGAGAGTGAGTGAGAATGAGCACACCAGAGCCTCTAGCCCCACTGCAAATGAACTCCAGATGTATGTGCCACCATGTGCATCTGGCTTACACGGGACCTGGAGAATTGAACCTGGGTCCTTAGACTTCACAGGCATGTGCCTTAACTTCTAAGCCATATCTCCAGCCCCTGCTCCTAGTCTTTTATTACTGATGTTAGCATTATGTGTGTTAGTTTATGTGAATTTAATACTGAAATATATTTCAAGGTTGTTACTATGGAGCAGTATGTGTCAGAAGAGTTTTAGGACAGGTTAGGATCTGAAAGTTCCCTCCTAACCTCTCATTACTGCCACAGAATGCATGCACAGTTTATGACAGCCACACTGAGATGACTTGGCCTCTAGCAAATTCTGTTTCTGTTGTTTGCACCTCAAGAAGCTAAGAATTTGAGAATTAGTGAACTCCTTTTTCCTCTTCAAATTAGAGATAGCAATTTCAGATGAACTTCTGATGGTGTGTCGCCATGGAGAAACCTGCTATGTGAGCTATAGAGTCGAAAGCTTCTGTTGTATCTAGAGTACAAAGCTGACAAAAAGTGGGAACAATATTTCAGCATCCACCATTGTCTCTTTTAAACCTCTCAATTAATCTAAATTCCCCTGATTATGATATTCTAGCAGGTTAATGTCAGAAGCCAAGTAAATGGACATTTTATATTCCTGTTTGTGCGGTAAATTTGCCCGACTAGGAAGAAGCAGAAGGATGAAACTCAAGATATTTTACCTTACCTACAATTCTACCTATAATTGTACAATAATTCATGACTGCTTGAGTTTCAGTGTTAAGCCTGTGAGCTAATGAGGCTAAGACATCATTATTTTTCACCATCAGAAAAGAAGAAAGCTGAAAAAGTGTTTATTAAATGCTATTTATTGGGTTCTGCTTATATCCATTTGGAATGTCTTAATATTTTACAATTATTATGCCTTCCATAAAGAGAAAGAGCTTCGCCAATCCATTTATACACTAAAGTAGAAAGCATAGACTGTTAAAGTTCTTCCTTTGAGAAGAGCATCTTAAGAACAGGATCATCTATAAAACACTTTAAAAAAGAACTGATCAAATTTTGCAAATGATCCCAGCTAAAGAAGAATGCCAGTGCAGCGAAAGGTAATAATGAAATGATTTGGTAGCTCTATCATCATAAATATCAACGAGCACTGTAATTTTAATGTTGCTGAAATTGGCACTAGGGCATTATTGATTTTCTGTATCATCTAATGGTTTCCTGCAAATATCTTTCACAAAAGTGCGTTATATGTCTTCTTAATAATCTTTTCTCGAGTCATATACCATCAAATCCTGCAGAGTACTATTCATTCTGCAGTAAGTTAAACTCATTAAGCATATTGCTATTAAAATTTTATTAGACCTGAACTAATATCCTCAAACTGATGCAATGTACTTTTACTATTTAACCAACCACCTTGATTGTTTTATAAAACATTTTAAAAATCTGAAAAAAATAACTCTGAAGGGATAATTAGCATTCATGAGAGTTTTATTTATTTACTTTTTGGCATCTTTAGCACAGGGATAATCATTTTAAAGGCTGATTGTTGTAACGGCTTTCTTTTCCCAGGGATCCCTCCCTCTTTATTCCCCAGTTCTTTTCACTGGGGCAAAGAAAAATATTCTTATCTCATGACCTATGTAAATGTGTTTCAATTTTGTTCAATTCCCAGCTGCTTTACATCTTGACATAGAAGAATTACTGCATAACACAGTTTTAGAAGGATAGAAGATAGAAGATAATTACTGAACTTTATGTTACTATTGATGTGTGAAATTTTTCAAGGAAGAAAATCCATTCATTTTGATAATATAGGTGCACCAGTTAAATGTACAATCATGTCCCATGAAAAATTTATTCTTAACACAGAATTCTTTTCCCTACTAAGCCATTATGGGAAAGTGTTTCAGTGAATTTTGATTTTATCTGAAGTTATGAGATGTACATATTTAATGTCTGTGTGCTTCCTCTGGGTTACAAAGGTACAGTAATAAACATTTTAGCTAATGAGGTATTTAGTATCTATCTGTTTTCTGCTTCTATTTGGGCCATCAGCATACAAGAGTTCCTTTGGCATAAATGTCATCTTTACCTTATCACCCCATTGATGCGTGTTCTTTGCATATCAAAAATGCTGAGAACAGTCTAGTATCAGGCTGGGCTATTTGTTCTCATTTGATTTCTCTCTTCTTTCTCTACAGTTCAATAAACAGATAAGTTTGGGCACATACACATTTGCTGAGAAGAGGCATGGACAGGATTACTCAGAGAAGGCTAGCTAGATGTGGTTGAAAAACTGCAATACTTTTACATAAAAAAAGAGAATTGGGATATTTCTTATGTTGTCCAACACATTTTAACATCTCTCTCAACAAGAGACTATAGTCTCACCAATTGTGACATTTATGAGATTTGTAGGACACTGGCACTGATCTGACCCCATACGCTGTTGAGGGGGTGTTCCTTGTCTGCTTTCTCATTCCTGAAAACAATTAGAGATGCAGATAGAACAGAGAAAACATGTCAACTCATACCTGATCCATGAGTGTCTGCAAGGATGCCAAAAGACTTTTATGTGTTCAGCCTACAGAAAAGTCACAGAGCTTCTACTAGAATTGTTCTAGAATTTCTAGTTTTGGAAAAAGTCCCCAAAGTTAAGAATTCTTGCAAATTTAACAAGTAGCCATATTAGGTTTTTTGACTTTTAAAATGAGAAATCAAAATGTGTACATATCACTATATGCAAAAATCTTGCTCTACCAAGGTGGGGGTGGGGTGGCCCTAAGCTTGAAATTATTCTGCAATTCTGCTAACATCTGAGGAGTAAATGGATGGTAAGAGTTAAGCTTGTGATATATTTCTTACTTTTGTATACCTCACAGTCTCTCTCTCTCTCTCTCTCTTGAGTATTCTTTGCCCCTCTTGGGCAGCTTAAACCAGTATTAGATAATCTAGACTTATTGAATTAATTTGACCAAAATTTCTTTTTGAATCTAGTTTCCTTTGTACTGAAGCTTTTTCTTTGCCTGTGAGTTACCTAGAGAACAATATCTGGATGGCAAGACAAAAGTGGCAGATCGAGGTGTCATTCTCTGATGGTATTTGTGGTTTCAGTGGAGGAGTCTCATGAACTTAGCCTAATGAAGTTGGGTTTGAGTCTAGATGGCAGGAATGAGGTATGTACCTGTAGGACCATATGCATGTTTCACTTTCAAGTACACTCACTTCTTGAGAAAATAGGCAACACACTTCCAATCTGCAGCTCCCAGGGCAATCTGTCCTTCATGTGATGTGATCTTGTTTCATTTGAGTTGAATTATTGATCTGTTAGATTTGCACGATTTTTTAAGTAAAATAAGTGCACTTTTTACAGTTGTATCTTGAGGAAGTAGTTGAGTCATTGACACATGATAAGTACTCACAGCTGATCAAGTACATTTTTTATTCCTAGGTAGTAAGATTTACTTTTTATCCTAGTTAATACTGGTCATTCTGATAATAGTGGGCTGGCTTGATATATCCATATGACAATAATTGTCAAGCATGATTGACCTATAAAAGCCCTCTAAATTTCCAGAGATTTACATGAAGAATAATTTTCTTAGATGTAATTCTGTCCTTCCCTCCATTATTATCTTTCATTTGTTTGAAATTTTATTTGACTAATCAAGAACTTAATAATTGGAATAATAAGCTATTTGCAACAATATGGACCGTGATTGAAATATTGCCTGTAATTACTAATGGAGAAGAAGCATTTGTACTTGATTAGATGTGCATGTTTATGTGTGCTTATCCCATTTGTTATTTGAATAATTGTGCTTGTAATAAGCAGACATAACCACAGAAAGATCCAATCTAGTTTGATCATTGCAGAACTATTTGAAGAAAAAGAGATGGGATGTGTGAGCCAATTATCGTAAAGAGAATGGAAAGTAAATGACTCCAGCGATTTCTTTTACATTAGGCAAAGCAGTACAGAAAACCTCCCAATTTTCCTTCTTCCTCCTTAACTAATTTTATGTTGCCTTTATTGCCAGCAAGTCCTCAGGCATATACAACACCTTTCTTCATACCCTGGAGGAATGAGAGCTGTTGACAATATTTGGAAGGAGGTAAAAAGCCTGAAATCTGTTCTGTGTTATACAGGTATGCAACTCAGTGAAATAAAACCAGTTAATGAGGAATTAACTCAATTGAAGGCAATGAAAAGTGCACTGATAGCTCAGATAAAAGTTGTACGTATAAAACAAATTAAGCTTGGGTATTGCTTAGGAGAAGTAAATATGTCACATTCAACTTCAATCCCTGGTGTGTTTTGAAATTTAGAGCCACAGAAAGACAACTGTCAACCACCCCACTCTGATAAACAAATCAAGCTTTTATCATTCCATCATACCATTTAAATATCCACTTGTTTACACTGCAACTCAAGTGGCAAATAGTAATTTACAAACCAGAGCACCACTGGCATCCACAGTGAGAAGTTTAGAATTTGGGTGTCAGGGTGTTACGACTTGATTAAATAAAACATATTGTCTATTGATCTTGTAAAATAAAAAGAAATGTTCACCCAGACAAATTTAACTCAAGTTATTTACTATCTCTGAAGACAGTATTACATCACATTTTTCACAGGATGTGGTCTGGTAATCTGGTAAATATTCATCTACCATTGGGTTTGAACATTATAACAAATTACCTATCTAAAACTGGCTATCCTACAAATCCTCTGCTTTAGAATAGTGATTGAATCACTAGTGTCATAACCAAGGAGTCTGGAAAGCCATAGATGAAACAGCATTAAAGTTTTGGAAATGAAAGAAAATCAAGTACATAAATTTGGTGTTCTTACTTACATAATTTTCCTTGGCACAGGCTCTTGTAGCTGAGCATGTGTTTGAAAACCTACCTTACTAACCCAAAATATAGAAAGCTTTATGCTTGTCTAGTGTTAGTTTGATATGTACATAAGGTTTAATGATAAATATGTATTTTTGGTGATTTTTTATTTTTCTTTTCTTCACTTTTTTCTTCTTTTTACCTCAGTTCCTATATCTCTCTCTCTCCATCCCTCTTTGTCTTCTTTCCTTGGAATTAATTTGTTATTCAATAAATTTTACCATGGCCACAGCAATATATTACATTCAAAAGATATACATTTTGGTCATTTGCATTAAGGTTTAACACACACACATAGAAGGAAACTTCTTGTATAGTTAAGGCTGAAATAAGCAGGTGTATCAAATAAACATAAGCAGTTATTTATAAATTAAAAGCCAGTCATTATGGTGAGAAGTTTTTAAAAGAAATTGCCCAATAAGAACTAAAATACTAATGCACCTAAAGAAATAGCCTAATAATAACCACTTAAGGTTCTTAAGTGTGTGTGTGTGTGTGTGTGTGTGTGTGTGTGTGTGTGTGTATGTACATAAGTTAGCCCTCAAATATTCAAACACACACACAAGCATGGATGTCTTTATTGAAATGGGGACTTTAGTATTAGAAGGGAAGCCATGAGAGTTCATTAATGGTTAGGATAATTTTTTTTTTTAACTTTTTATTTTATCTTATTATTATTATTTTTTTTTTTTGGAGAGAGACACAGAGAGAGACGGAGAGAGACAGAGAGAGAGAGAGAGAGAGAGAGAGAGAGAGAGAGAGAGAGAGAGATTGAGAGAGAGGGAGGGAGGAAGACAGAGACGGGCGCGCGAGCAGTGTCTCAGCTGCTGAGAACGAAATCCAGATGTGCGCGCCCCCTTGTGGCCAAGTGAAGCATTGCGCCCTTGTGTCACTTTGCATCTGGCTAAACGTGGGACCTGGAGATTGGAACAGCTGGAGATTGGAACCAGTGTTCTGAGGGTTAGGAGGCAGGCGCCTTAACCCCTAAGCCATCTCTCCAGCCCCGGTTAGGATAATTTTTAACTTACAGTTTCATTTCTGTTCTATGCAAATTCCCTACAACTGTCTTTTAATCACTGGGTGAAAGTGCTTTAAAGTACACATAATGGCCAGTGGACTCATTTCTGATTCCTGAAAGATAGGACAAAGCTGTATCTGAAAGTTAAGAGACACTGCAATCTGTGTTTTCATTTACACCTCTCTTGTATTAGTTTGTATTAAGCTGTATCAACATGGCATTTAATCTGATATAGTAAGTGAGCAGTTCATCATGTGTTACAGAAAAATATTACATATGTGTAACAAATGCATTTATATGAGCACACAGAAATGTAGAGAAATATAAACATTGAAGTATTTGTATAGTTTAGATTGAGGAGATGATAGTAAAGTAGTGCAGGGGTAAATGGTTATGTGTTTCCTTGTATGTTATGCTTTTGTTGTTTTGTGTAATTTGTTTTACTCTTATAAGTAAATAGTAATTCAATACAGTGATTGGAAGGGTTTGGGGGGAGCGGTTATAAAGGAGGGGAGTGGGAGGGAACTACACAAAACTTATGACAGCATGAATCAGTTATCATAAAAGCCTTCCTCCTAGCTAGTTAAAACAATCTTAATGGGGGTTTTTCCAGGGCATAAGTACTATGTAGGAGGCAGGGAAAGCTTAGCTCTAAAATCAAAGGCTCTGGCTGGTACATCCCAGTGCCAAAAATGGGTTACTCCCCACAGAAAGATGTTTGTCAGAGACATCCATGAGATCTCCTAAATAGTACAGGCCATTGCCAAAGCAACTGGTTACCCACCAGAGTTAAATGGTAAGACACTATTCCTCAAGACACCATAGGCTGCATTCACAGATAAAGAGATGGAGCTGAAATTGAGAGGGAATCCAGCACCCTGCTGGCTAGCTCTCATAGTGATAAGAAGTGCTAGGCAAGCTGCTGGGGGATCCTGCAAAGTATGAATCAACCAGCCAGGCAAGATGCACATACCTGTGCAATAATGACACACAGTCTGTGGGGGGCAACTGCTCTCTGATTAGATATGAGGCCTACTCAGTGAGACAGAACTCATACCCAATACTGAGAACCAAGTCAGAATCCTATAGACAGGAAGGTCATTGACTCTAGAAAGCAGCTCTCGCTGTTCTTTGGCTAAGAATATAGGGTATGCCCATCAATTTTCTTAATGAATATTCTTATTTCCTGTCATTCATGCTACTCTCACCCTTGTTTGGAGAATCTTCTTTTGATAGAAGACTGTGAATCCCAGGGAGAACCAAAATCCATCAATACAACAAGAAAAGATAGGCAACTGCCAAGAATGAGATGAGTCATGTCTATTACATGTGCCAGGGCCCAGCAGACATTACAGAGGAAGAGGCAATTTAAACATGAGTGTTGCTCTCACAGTTAGCCTAGCAACCTCCTTCAGGGAGATGGTGATAGACACTGAGAAGACTAAAAAATTCAGACAATAAAGAGAGCTCAAGACCAAAGGAGACTTGTAACAGGCCTGCCAAGGCTCAATACACATGGCAGAAGAGGAGGAGGAAACATTGAAAGAGCGACAGGGTTAGAAGGAGTATCCTGAGGTATTAGATCCCCACAAAGACTGACTGGTGCATTCATGACCCCACAGTGAATAGCAATAACCCTACTGTGGAGGACCCTCAATGGCATGGGGTCAGGAGAGAGGGGATATAAGAATATAACCCAGTGGAAATGCGGCCAATATGCGATATGTTCTTACTGTAAGTTCATAATAAAAAAGTAGAATAAAAGAGAGTAATTCCAAAAAGTTAAAGTTAAAATTTAAACTGATTTCAGTTTTTTAAGTTTTGTGCACCATAGAAACCATCATAACACACCATCCAACACAAAATTGTCACTAAATTGTCATGAGTTGTCATATTTTTTTAGTGAGCCTTATTTTAATTTAATTCTTGCATTTGAAGTACTCTTCAATGACATCCTTAGCTGGAGATTCCTCTCCATAGCCCATAACAACTACACAGCTGCACCAAACCACTCTACTTGGTTTCCTCTTTCAATCAATTTTGCAGAGGTCTACCCATTCCCCTCATTTCTTATTGTCATCAACATTAATTAGGTTCATTTGGTGCTCATAGCAAAAGGTCTCCCCCAATTTGATATAATTTTAAACATCCTACTGTAGTAGTTTCTCTTTGGTGTGAGAAACACCTGACAAAAGCAACTTATGGAAGTGTTGTGTGGTGCTATTCTCCAAAAAACACTATTACTGATAATTGTGTCCACGGGGACCTGCAACCAATCATGAGATACTCTCCAGACTGGGCCTGTTGAAGTTCTCCCCCAGAATGAAGGTTGAAAGAAGGATTGTCAGACCCACACTAAGATCTCAAATAAACTGTGTGCCAGTGGTACACGATGATGCATGAAGTCTTGTGGCTTCAGTGGGAGATAGAGTATATAGAGATTGGAAGATCAAAAGATGGGAAGCTCCAAGTAACCAGCAATAGGGAGGTCATCGTCCATGCTGGCATGAGACTTTCTGAGGCTATAGCTGCTTTGGGGTCTCTGTGCTCCTGTATGTGACTCCTTACTCTATAAGGAAGCCCCATAAAAATCATCTGATTACTGGGGGGAACTTTGGTGGCATTGTCCATTTGTCTGTTTGGGGTGAACTGCCTGGGGAACCAAGCTCCTGTAGGATTCTCCTTAGTAAAAGTAACACGCAACATGGAGAAGGGTTTACTTTTCTTTATAGCTCAAGTGGGTACATTCTATCATGGTTAGACAGACATGGCTCGTGGTACAAGAGCATGAAGACTGTGGTCATATTGTATCCATAGTCAGGAAGCAGAGAATAATGGAAGCTAGGGGTGGGAGGAGCTAAGCTAGCTTTTTCCTTTACATACAGTCCCCAGGACCCCAAATCATTAAATGCCACTGTCCATGTTTAGATGCATCTTCCCAAGTCAATTAACCTAATCTAGAAATCCAGTCATACATAGGCTCAGGGATTTGTTTCCATGGTGACTTTTAATCCTGTCAAATTGCCAACCAAAGTTAACAGTCACACCCCTTAGTTCATTTCATAAAGTTAAAAGAAATAAAACAAGGGGGGCATAGAGTCATTTTGTGAAAAATAAATTAATGCATTATTTTATTATTCTGTGGATTTAAAATCTTTGCTGGGGCTGAAGAGATGGCTTAGCGACTAAGGCATCTGCCTGCTAAGCCTAAGAATGCTGGTTCCAATCTCCAGGTCCCTCGTTTAGCCAGATGCAGTGATGCAAGGGCGCAATACCGCACTTGTCCACAAGGGGGCACACACATCAGGAGTTTGTTCATAGCGGCTGAGAGGCTGCTGGCACATCCATTCTCTCTCTGCCTCTCCCTCTTTCTCTGTCTCTCTCCAAAAATAAAATAAAATAAAATCTTTCCCGATTGATGAAATTTGGTCATAACCTATCATGTTTGTAACTTTTCATTTTATATCTAGTCAACTGATATGGAGTGAAAATGCATTTCAGTAAAGTAGTTTTATTTCTCTAATACAGTCTACTGGGAAATTGCGTCCAGAAACTAGAAGAGCAAAAAATTAAGTTAACCTACACATACCATCACATATAACAAATTTCCCCGTCCAGATCCCATTGCTCATGGGATATTGGTCTATCACTGTAGAGGAACCTATTGTATCAAAAGTGACATTAGGCCCAGAGGTTCTGGAGAGCTTAGAGAATTGATGATTGTCACTAAAGTGGTTCTGGTCATTGTCATTGTTTGCCACTCTTGATAGTCATACAGTAGTGAGGCTGAATCTCTTCCTAGGTCTCTCTGCTCAGGACATGAAAGTATTCAGATGGATGACTGTATCACCAATCATTTAGCATGTGAAAGGCCTTTGGAATCCATTAAAGATGAATAGGTTTCAGTAACAGGATCAGATCTTTAGCCTACTCTTACTTCTAATCTATGAGTTTATTTTTGGTGGTATGTTCATTTTGGAATGATCAGCTACACAAGAAGCATCTTATTTATGTGGTTGACAGAAGTAAGAAATGTGAAGAGTAATTGAATGATATTTTCATCTTAGTTTAGGAACAACACTAATGATATGAAAAATGAACAGATCTCCCTATTTGATATAAGACCATCCACTTCTGCCCCTCACACATAGTAAGTATCACTCAATCATGTGATCTTTGGAAAGCATGGCTACTAGAGAGAGAAGCAATGGAGAAGCAACACTGCAGAGAATTGTGCCATGAGGAAGCTTAATTCCTATAATCTTTGTTTGCACATTTGCATATAATGCGTTTTTAAGGCTTTCCTGACAGTTCTTTCATAATCATTGGTTAAATAATTTTCTTGGGAGATATACTGGGATATAGTCATGGCTTAGTTTCACAAAGTTTTCTGCAAATGAAATGGTGATTATTATAATGAGACATTTTCCTAATTAAAAACCAACACTATTCTAAATGTTTAGGGAATATTTTGTATAAGATTGCAAATCTTAATAAATTATATTTTTGGAATGCATTAAGTATGGGGTATAATTTTCTGTGGAAACCACTGTATTCTAAGAAAGGTATGTATCTTCTATGTAGCAGGGTAGCCTCGAACTCATGGCGATCCACCTATGCCTGCCTTCCAAGTGCAGGAATTAAAGGCATGTGCCACCATGCCCAGTGGATGAATTCTTTATGGAGGCAAAACTTTTTCTCTCTTTTATTAGGGCTTTAAAGATGATTGGTCTTAACATTAAGTTCTCTAAAGCATGTTAAGAGGAGAAAAAAAGAAATAAGTATATTCAATATTTCCTGTGTGTGTGTGTACATGTGTGTATGTGTAGAGCATGTGTGTTTGGTGTGTGTGATCTGTGCTGTATGTATGTGTGCCTGCAGATGTGCGTACCCATGCACATGTGTGTGGAGGCCAGAAGAGAACATCTTGTATCCTTCTCTTATCTGATGTCTTTCCTTCTGTGGCTGCTTTCATCAGTGAATCCCAGTAATCTTTGATCACCTCCCTCCATGGGCTAGGACTACTGACATGCATGGCCATACCCAGCATTTTTAAAAATATGAATTGTAGGGAGTTAGTTGATAGTCTGCTGTTCTATAGGCCCCCATGGTTAAGAAACATGCGTATACCACTATGCCATCTCCCCAGTACTCAATGTGCTATCTGATATAAAAATTTTAGTATATTTACTAAATGTACTTTGGTATATTTGCAGTTTTTAAAAAGTACAGGTGAACTGATTTTTGATGTAAAATATTGGAGAAATAGATGTTTTTGTCTCAAGTTCTAGAACAAAGAAGTCCTCTTTGACAAATTAGAAAAATCAACTCTCCTTTATTCCCACTACCTAATGCCACTATTTAAAGTTAGATTTCTTGAGTCAGTCCATTCATCTTCACAAACTATATTAAAATAAAAGTACCTTCTCTAAGTGTCATGTGAAACTCTTTTCTATACAAGGTGCAAGTTGAGAAAAAAGAGATGTTTAATATTCTTTCTCCAGCTCCTCTCAATTTCTAAGAAAAACCCTTTTGATAGTTCCCACTTAAATGCTGATGGGGATAACATTATATAATAGCCATGTATTTTTCACAAATAAATCATTAAATCAAGTCCAAACATACTGAATTTCTTTATTAAATCTACAGAGCATAACATAACAAGTTCTTCCTGAGAATTCATAATGACTTAACACTAATACCATAGATGATGTGGAAGCAAGCAAGCTTAATTCCTATAATGATCTGTGTTTGCACATTTGCATATAATGGGTTTTCAAGGCCACCCTGGCAGCCCTATCATAATCAATAATAATGGCACAGTTCATGTTTTTATAGCAGATTAAGGCTAAACAAACACAATGTAAAAGTTACTTCTATTCACATCCAACCAACTGGAAAGAAATAGGAGGTCATAATATATAGGGAAAATAAATGACCCGTTCTTAACTGAAGATTTCTTTTCACATTTCCTTTTGTTTTATTTAGAGAAAATATTTTATAATAGGAAGTGTTCTTTACATGATCAGTGCTTCTCATATGAAAATTAAAAAGGAAGGGTACAGGAATTTGCTTAGAAGGCTGCATGTTCAATGGTGACTGTTTTTAACTGAAAGAACTGCATTAGAATTCCTTATCAGAGTTGTAACTTGCTTTCCATTTGAACATTAATTATCAAGTCTAAAGTAGTAGAAGCTGAATAATAAATTAAAAATGACAGCATAACATGCCAACAAATCATTGTGTTCCTTGTAACACAATGCTTCGACTATGGCCATCCATAGTATTTCCCTTACACCCAGGATACAAAACCTGTAGGGAAGATAACTTTTCTTCCTGGTTTCAGACACAGTTAGGAAGTCCAAAATGCAATCTTTCTTATTATAGTTGCCTTGTAGAAAATAGATTTTTGTTTGAATGACTCATTAGATTGACATACAAAGCCAGTTGCAAATTTACTTAGTATTTTTCTCATGGTATGCAATCAACGGTACAACATAACATTTTAATCAAAGAAAACTCTCACAATTGCAATGTAAATGTATGAGGCAACCATGCATTTACCAGTCATTTGACATCATTGTATATACAGAATTTTAAATGTGTTGTGTAATTCTACACAGATTCTTCTGTCCAGGTGGTGGCTTTGATATTACTATGCTTGTTGAAGTTTGAACTCTGGTCATGGACCACGTGGTTACATCATTTGCAGCAGCAGTTATGACTCAGAGTCAAGATTAAGAAAGTGTTCAGAAATGGAGTCCTTTGCTCTCAGCTCTATTCTGAGATACATCCCCAAAACATACCATATATAGATTTTTGTATAAAAACATAAATGACCCACAAGGAAATAATAGCCTTTTAAATTTTAATTATATCATTCTCTGTTTCAATAAAAACACACAAATAAAAAAATAAGGGATATGGTTCAGTATTTAAGAGCATTGGCTTTCAAAGCCTCCAGGCCCAGGTTTAATTTTCCTGCACACACTTAAATCTGATGCAAATTGATGCATGCATCTGCGCTGCCAACACACCTATGACCATGGATGTGGAGCCAGGAGAATTTGTAGCTCACAGGTCAGGTAGTCTGATGTGTGTATGCAGTCTGGCAGTTCTTTCATGGGAGCAGGAAAACTTGACTCAAAGAAAATGGAGCACAGACACTTTGAAGTTATTCTCTGATCTCTACATACATGCCCATACATGCATGCACACGCACTAATAAGTAACTTAAAAAAATCTTAAAAGTATCTTTGGTTACCTAAAATGATGTTTATTTCAATCACATATGTAATGGTCTACCATTTCTGCCTAAAACCTATGTCAGCCAATAAGCACCATATATATTGAATTTGCCAGGTTAAATTTAATTGAGTAAAAGTCATAAAATTGCTCATCAATTTCTATTTCTTTTTTTTTTTTTCTTTCTTTCTTTTTTTTTTTTTTTTTTTCAAGGTAGGGTCTCACTCTAGCCTTGGCTGACCTGGAATTTACTATGTGGTCTCAGGGTGGCCTCGAACTCACGGCGATCCTCCTATCTCTGCCTTCTGAGGGCTGGGATTAAAGATGTGCGCTACCACACCTGGCTACCTATTTCTATTTCTTATGGCTTGTTATAAATGGTAATTTGCATTGAATATTTAAGAGTCAATAACAGGATTTCTATACATGTTGGAGATGTGGCAAGAATAAGGCAGACTATTTCTCGCTCACTTTGAACTTTTAAGTACCACCATTCATAGCTCTTTCCTCTTGGAAAAACAATTATCTCCTGTGTGAAATATAAAGAGCCCATATACATTTTCCTTCATATGAGGGTGATCACTTATACTGGTCAAATTCTGTTGAAAATGTGGGTTAGGTATCAGTTAATCAGTGTTCAGATAAGTTAGCTAATTTTAGTTCCATAAAAACTGAAATAGTATTAATAGGAAAATTCTTCAGAATGTGCTATAATGGTCAAGAAGAAACTATAATCATATAACTCTGCATACTTCTCTTAGTATATAAGGCAAAACATTTGCCTACAGGCAAAAATTAAAAGAAAATGTACCTCCCAAACAACACACACAAATCCAGGTCCAGCCCCAAACAAGGAATGGAGTTACTAAGGGAAAATGATTGTGTGTGTTTATCACTGACTGCATCTACTAGAAGCAAAAAGTTATGGGCCTGCTCCTAATAACGTAAGCTCCTATTATTCTTTACTGTCTTTGTCTCTATTTTATACAGCTTTTGTGTACTTGAGATGAGCACTCTTCCATAATTAGTAGTAGGAGCACAAGGTACTGAGCTTCATTCCTATTCCTACCTGGTCCAGTAACAATGTCTGTATTTCCTACACAGTACAGCTGTTCTTTTCTCCTATGTGAAAATCTCCCAAACAACAGAATGATCGTTCCCCCGAAACTATGTTCTGTTCTGAGCTAGCTTTGTTAGAAAGTTATTTGCCTGCACTGTCCTGGCAAAAAAAAAAAAAAAAAAAAAAAAAAAAAAAAAAAAAAAGTTTTCAGGGCATGTGAGTTCTCTGCATTTGCCTGTGTGGCCCTGAGGCTTCCAGTAGTTTACATATCACATCTCTTGAGGAAGCTGCCAGATTGTTTGCTTTATCCATCTTCTGGTTGCATCAGTGTATTCTTAGGGTGAATAGGAGAGATGAGTGTGGTGTTCATTTTGCACAAGGTGAAAGGAATGAAAACATTCCTGCTCAGCCACAGGATAAGTCATATATAGTCTGCACACACAGATGCACATGGAAACAGAATTTATGAAAAGATATGTAGCAAATGGATATGCTTCATGGATAAATGTCTTCTGAGTGCTACATGCCATAGCTTTTCCACAATGTATAATAATTATTTAGTTTTTTCTGACCGTGGTAGTTTGAATAGATGGCCCCAAATATATTCAGTGTTTTAGTTGTTTGCAGCTTTCATCTGCAGCCACCTGACTGGAAGCAATGTCACTGGGAGGATTTTAAGGTGTGGTGGAGGGTTTAGGATTTCACTCTAAAGATATGCAGAGTGTGCCTTGCTGGAGTTCCTGAGGTGTGCTGTGCTTTTGGCTTTTGGCTTTGTTCTCCTTGTTTGGTCCTGTGAAGACAGGCCAGCTTGTTCTGCCATTATGAAACTTCCCCTGGATCTGTAAGCTTCAGTAAATATCCTTTCCTCCATAACTGTGCCTGGTCTGGAAGTTCATCTCAGTGAACCTGAAGCTGTCTGCTACAATGACTTTATTAAACTACATGATAGATATGCAGATATGAGTCTAAATGTTAATCTCTTAAGCTTGTGTATTTAAAACTATAAAGAAAAGATACATTTCCACCATTTAGACATTCCTTTACAGTGACAAATTGTCAAAGGAAATAACTGTCTGTAGTTCATTTTCACAATGCCTGAGTTGTCTAGTTCACAGTCATGTGCACAGGGATTACTAAGTGTAGTCTGAACATGCACTTGCCCCAGACTATGTCCTGGAGTTTTCTTGCACATCCATCTTCTGAATTTTGCTGAGCTGAGATTATTAAAACATATGATGCTTATTAGCATACCGCAATTAATATCAAAGCAAACCAGAGCAGCCTTATGCAGGCATATGTGATTCATGTATGTGACTCCTTTTAGTATTACCTACCAACTACAGACAATCCATAACTGGACAGTCAATAGAATCTTTAAAAAAAATCCCCACAATGGTAATGTATTTCTATGGAACCATGAACTAAACACAATTTCAAACACAGGAAAAAAAAAACAAAACAGGAAAGTTGGTGTTTGAGGATAAGTAATTATGATATGTCTTTTGTTCTTTCATTTTTGCTACGGTATTAAATTAATTAGGTGCACAACTGTAAATAGATAACTGCAATCATAAGTATAGGCAAATAAGGACACATTGAGGTTTTTACATTTATAATTATTCCAATGAAAATCGCCATTTTTTCTTACATTTTACTTTATAACCTAGCCTCTACTAGATTTTAAAAGTATCTGTGCCATGAAAACCATATTATTAACAGCATTAACCAATTTTAAGTGTACCAATCAGTAATTTTACCTTCATTGATAGTTCACTTTTAAATTTAAAATTAAATGTACTTTGAGTTGATATATAAACCACCAAATTATACATTATCATTATATTGGGATGCCATTTGATGCTTTAATAATGTATACTCAGGTTACAAATATCTATCCCTTTAAACATTTATAACATCTGTGTGGGAAAAGCATTTAAAATCCTGTGCTCTACTTTTTTTGAGACAAGAAGGACATATTTGTATTTACATTAATTCTACTGTGATGTTTCAGATATCTTGCTCCCATCTACCCATTGATAAGTCTTTCTCAAACCCTTCTATTTTCCCTGCTCCCCAAATCTCACTACCTATGGTAGACAATATTCTGCACACTACTTTTATGAGATCACTGTTTTTAAGACTTCACACAGAAGTGAGATCATTCTTGGCTTTCTGTGCTTGGTGTATTTCACTAACAGTGACCTCTCTTTTATCCATGTTGTTGCAAATGACATAATTTCACTCTTTTGTAAGGATGGATGGTATTCCATTAAGCATTTGTTTGACATTTTAAAAATCTCATCACTTGATGGACACAGGCAGCTTCTGTGCTTGGGATCCAAAAGCACATTACTGACTGAGCCATATCCCCAGTTCCATATTATAGTTTTTATTGTCTTCAATAATTAGTGAAGTTGATTTTTTTTTTTTTTTCATTTGCCTTTTGGCCACTTGCATTTCTTTTCTGTTTTGATTTTTGGAGAAATTTCTATTTGGGTCTATTTCCTGTTTTTAATTAGGTTGTCAGGTTTTATATGTATTTATGCTTATTATTTTTTAAAGGATTTTCAAATATGTTTAAGAGAACAGTAGTAGGTATGGAGCAATCTAAAAATGAGTTTTAAATCAATTTTTTATGTACATTTCTCTAGAAATAATTGAGCACATGCATTTGCTGGACATCTCAATGTCCCTCTAAGAAATATATCATTACAATTAAGACATTTCCCCAAATGTTGTATGTAAATAATTTTATTGATTTACGAGTCATATTTCCTTCAGTTATTCTTCTACCGACATTCTTTCTTTGTTTAGTGACAGGAGTGATCACCACAGTATTATAAGTATCTTACTTTTCCAGGCAGTAATTAGGAATGCAACACTGGATAAGTAATGGTCTGTAAATTACTGTGAGTGTCCCAAGGATCTTGGAGATCACACATTTTTCTTTGCAAACTTTTTTTCCCCTTTGATTATTATGCCTCATTTATGCTATCAAATATAGTATTCATCCTATTTTATAGCTGATGCTGCCTCTTTTAGAGTAAAGTAATTTAAGTTTATTTACTTCCAAGGGGGAGAAAGTAATTTAAAGAACTTTAAAAATATTCTTCTAAGCCGGGCGTGGTGGCGCATGCCTTTAATCCCAGCACTCAGGAGGCAGAGGTAGGAGGATCGCCAAGAGTTTGAGGCTACCCTGAGACTACATAGTTAATTCCAGGTCAGCCTGGACCAGAGTGAGACCCTACCTTGCAAAACCAATATATATATATATATATATATATATATATATATATATATATATATATATATATTCCTCTAGAAAAAAATCTAACTTTTCTTTACATAATTATGAAGGTGGACTAACATATGTTGACCTTATGAATTTATAACTAACTCCAAGAAAACTTTATTAAAAAGATAGTTCAGGGAAATTCTATACTTTAACTATTTTATTAATTAATTGTGCAATATTGGATGAATAATATATCTACACCATCATATTAAAAAAGAACTAGAACAAATGGATGTTAGTTAATACTTGCTGTCAACTTGATGGGATTTAGCATTCCCTAGGAAAACCACTTCTGGGCATGCCTGACAGCATATTTTAGAGAAGTTTAAGAGCACGGTATTCCACTAAGCATTTGTATGATATTTTAAAAACCTTTTTAACTTTTAAAAATTGAATGTGGGTAGGAGTTAAAAAGAAGAAAGTGAGCTACTTGGGCTGCAACTCACTCTGTAGCCTAGGCTGGCTTTGAAATCAAGATGATCCTTCTACCTCAGTCTTCCAAATGTTGGGATTAAAAGTGTGAGTCACCACACAGGGTTGTCAATTATTATTATTAATTATTATTATTATTTTAGTTCTTAATGACATTTACATTTTCCATGTGGGGAAAGGATACATTATAAAATCTCCCTCCTCCCTGTCATTCTTTCTGTCTCTCTCACGTTACAATTATTTACTGTAAGCATCTGTGGACTATTTTGTTCATGTGTGCAGGTGTGTGTGTGTGAGTGTGTGTGCATGTTTGTATGTATGTAGGTGGATGCACTTGTGCACATATACTTGTGGAGGCCAGAAGTTGATGTTGGGTGTCTTCCTCAGAAAGAGGGTCTCTTACTGAACCTAGACCTCTCTGATTGGCCTGATAGCTATCCAATGGGTCTCTGCTTCCCCAGTGCTAGGATTGTTGGCGTGCAATTATAGCAGTCACACTTGTTACCATCTCCAGCCCTAAATCATTAATCTTTTGAACATTACCCTTTTGCTTATCTTAGAAGATTTTTCTTTACGACTATGATTTTCAATTTTAACTATATTCCTATTACAAAAATACTAAGGGATTAAAAAAGTCCCATCAGTGCTAATGTGTAAGTAATGATGCATTTCATGGATAATAACATATACCAAAATGAAAATAATGGAAGACTAAGTATCTTGAATATAACTGAGAAAGAAATTCTGTTTTGTGGTCTAGTCCCCAGTGCTGCCAGTAATCAGTTATATGTCTTTGAAAGAGTCTCATAATTCTAGGGTCACTTTTCTCCACATTCAAGTAGAGGTCAGGTTGTTGTGTCTTTAAGATCTTTTCTTCCTGTGTCAATCAGTCTATGCATCTGCTTATTTTTATAATCAATGCAATCAATTTGTTATGCAACCATAACATTAATGTAATTAGAAGGATTAATATAATTAGAAGGAATTTTACTTACATTAATACCATGTTTTTAATAAAAGGACTTTTGAAAAATTAGAATGCAATTAACAGCTATGTTGTAAGACATTGGTTAAAGTTTACTTGCCAGTGCAGTTAGAATAAAGGGGTGTTTTAAGTTTTGGAGTGGCCACAGTAGACAATATATAGTGTGCTTAGGAGTTAATTATCTGGGGCTTTCAGATCTGCAAAGGCCCTCTTGCTCTTTAAAAGGCTTGGGGTAAGCATCAATTTTGGAAGGAAAAATCAGCCAAAAGTTGTTACTATATGAGAGTCACCCAGCCAATGTGGTGACTCAGCCGCCTCCCACCGGGCAATGAGGCATGTCTACCACTAATGGGCTAAGTTCCTCTCAGTGTGTGCTTACTCACTTGCCTGGCCAGCTGCTTCTGCTCCTTCCAGGACTCCTTTCCTTTCTTCTCTCTGTTGAGTGTGCCCTTACTTTTGACCTTCTTGCTTTTCTTCACATACTCATCTCTGTTTTGCGATGATACTGTTAATATTTATTTCTCTTTATTATTTTATATTTCTTCTACTTACTGATCTACAATTACTTCTTGTTTCTTTTTTTCATGTTACCCCATGATTAAGACTCCACTTCTCTGTATTATTTTTTACATCCCCCATTTTGACTGGGAACTCATTTATTCCAGACAATAATTATTACCTTAATGTAGTGATTCATTTCATTGTAAAGTTTACTCGTGTCAAAACAGGCAGTTTAAGATAGAAGAAAAAAGAGTTTGTTTTCATTTCCTAATTTAGAAATATGAAATTTTCCATTCACTTTTTGTTCAGTTAAAAAGAACTAGCCAGGAGTGGTGGCGCACGCCTTTAATCCCAGCACTCGCGAGGCAGAGGTAAGAGGATCGCCGAGAGTTCGAGGCCACCCTGAGACTACATAGTTAATTCCAGGTCAGCCTGGACCAGAGTGAGACCCTACCTCGCAAAACCAAAAAAAAAAAAAAAAAAAAAAAAAACTAATGACCATTGGTAATATTACTGTACTTGGACATGACTAGACTACAAAATAAGATGCTTTATACATCTAAATGTATCAGAAGAGTTCTGTCCACATCTAAAAGCATGCCTGACCCTATGAATATACCAAAGATATGTGAATAATTTTTATGTACTATGTTCAGTGCTACCACTAGACTGGTTAATAGTTGTGAATATATTTCCAAGTTAAGTGAACATAAAAGTATAAATACCAAAAAATTCAGAGTTCAAAATAATTTAAAAGAAATGAACATTTTCAACAAATTTTCATTATCAAATGTTTCAGAAAGTACATTAACAGTATGCTACCAAACGGTAATTAGACCAAAACAGTAAGTTATACGTAGAAATAAAAATATCCCTTTTGCACTACAAATCTTTCAATAAACTCATTCCATCTCATTTTTAAGAAGATGATGTCATGGGCATTATTACATCTGAATGTATACAGAAATGTAAGCTGCTGGGGAAACTGAAAGAGCATTGGTGAGGAGGGAGGGCAGCACACATGTGTTATGCCATGAAGAACTGGACAGCTAGTATCAGTGCAGTTGCTATGGGGGAGACTGCTTTCCAAATGTTTCTCCCTTGCTCACTCAGAAGCACAGAATCTCATCTACTGTGTTAAATGGGTCACATATGCTTGTGGGAAGAATCACTTGGACCAGATTGTTGTCGTGTCATGTGTGGATTACAACATAATTCCAGCAACATTCCATTTAATTTCCAAGTGCTACATTTTTATCTTTCTAAAGAAAATGATTTCTTGGTCTAGGTCTGCACCAAATAAAAGCCACATCTTACTGGCTGATGATTACCTATAAGTACCTCTTCTCATCTTATCAATGCAAGGGTATCAGTTTTTCTAAAAGAGCGGGGACATTCTGTGTCCACTGAGTTTGTGTATTTTAGGGTAAGATGCCATGCCATCAGACATGTAACTATGTGTTGGCTTCTCATTTATCATGTAGCTAGATGATAGTTCTGTTTTTATAGCAATAAGGCCCAGGGCTTCAGTTCTGTTCAATCTCTTCATTACATTCTGAAGACTAGAACTACTTCTGAGCTTATATCTGTTTTACTAAACCAATTTCCTGAGTCATTTAACAACATATAACAGATGCCCTCTGAATGTAGATCATTGCAGTAGGCACAGAAAGGCATTAAAGGCAGATATAGAACATATAAAACATTTACAGGGAGGAAGAAAAGAACAACTTCATGAGGAAAAAAAAAAAACAGCAACACATAAAACAAAGTAACTGAAAACCCATTCAATAAATATTCATTATCTATTGCTGTTCAGGGGCTGTTAACCATTGCGATACAAATAACCAAACTTGAGTGTGATTGTAGCCTATACATCTAGACGATGCTAATGATGAGGGCCCAGAGGAATTATCAGGAAAAGGTATTTCTTTTTTTTAAGATTTTATTTTTATTTATTTATTAGAGACAGACAGAGGCGAAAGAGAGAGAGAGAAAGAGAGAGAGAGAAAGAGAGAGAGAGAGAGAATGGGCCTGCCAGGGCCTCTAGCCACTGAAAACCAGCTCCAGATGCATGTGCCACCATGTGCATCTGGCTAATGTGGGACCTGGAGAATTGAACCAGGGTCCTTAGGCTTTACAGGCATGTGCCTTAACTGCTAAGCCATGTCTCCAGCCCAGTAAAAAGGTATTTCTAGTAAGGAATTATGCAAATGGATACTAGAAACACATAACTTTGGAACTAGGCTTTGACCATAAATAATATTCTTGTGTGTGTGTGTGCATGTGCACACACAAGTACACATGCCAGGGCATGTGGGTGGTCAGAGAGCAGCTTCAATTCTTGTGCTTCCCTTTCCACCTTGATTGAGGCAGGGTCTCTTACTGCTCCCCAATGCATACACCAGCAAGCTTCCAGGGATTCTCGTGTCTCTGTTTCCCATCGCTCAATAGAGGCACATTATGTTTACTGATGCTTTCTACAGCATCTGGCTTTATGTTTGTTCAGGGGATTCAAGATCATGTCTTCATGTTGTTGTGACAAGAGCTTCATCCACTCAACCATCTCCCCAGCATAATAATAAAATTTTAATTAATATAAAATAAGTGTTTTTGAGAGTGATATGCATTTATCAGTAAATCTGAAGTGATCATGAAGCAATTGAATGGTATAATATGTGCATCTTATCTTTGTGGGAATAACAAAGGGATTGTACTCATAAGGAACACTGAATCTATTATCTGGACTATATCTTATAGGCATAGCTTATGAACATAGAAATTAAATATAACCATTTCCTGGTACTTTGTTCTTTTCTAGGGGCTTGAAAATTGCTTTTTAAATTATTTATCCTAGCAGTTTCATTGGTAAAGTGAATAGGTCTCTTTATAGTATCTGCCTTTCTAAAGTACTTTGATTTTATTTGATAGTACAATCTGGCTACAAGATTGAGACCTCAGAAATGGAACAAAGTCCTAATATGTGATGAATATATTTTCCATTTCAGTGGATAGTATCCCAGAGATGGAAGGCTTGTCCATTTATAATGAGCATTTAACTCTTAATCCTCAAATATCCAGAGATGGAAGGCTCACCCATCTATAATGAGTTTTTAACACTCTCTGTTAATCCTTTTCACTTTCCTTGATATTTTGAAATATCTGCACAAGACATTAAATACTTCTGCAAGCTCTCAAATTTAGTATGGTGTGTCCCTATAGAGATTTATCTCAGTTCTTAAGAATTAGGACATAAGTTGGCTCAACTTTAAATATCTCATTTAAAATATATGTGCTATTTATGAAAGTTCATATTAAGATATTTTATGATGAGGTGGAATGAGGAATTAATACATTATTTTCCTACTTGAAAGTAAGTAGCAATGATGATATATGCAACTATTCTATATTAATGTTATAAAATAATTAAATGTTTTTCACAAATATTCTTTGAATTCACATAATTAAAATGGATGCGACATAAGCATTTTTCTATGTAGCAGTTAGTTTTATGTTTTACCTCTGGTTAAGATATTTAAGATTCTTCCACAAAAATCCTTGAATTGTTTACATTAATTCAGAATTGAAAGGGTTTCTATTTTATTTTCTTCAGTGCTGGGTTTTGAACTTGGAGCCTCATAAATTCTAGGCAAGCACTCTTATCACTGAGTTATACCCTGAGCTAAATTCATCTATTTCAAAAAACAAAACAAAACAAAACAAAAACAAATAACAAAAACAAATAAGAAAAAAACATTGTGATTGTTACTATTCAGTTTTCCAAGTCTGTATTGGTCTTTAGAAGGACTTGGGCTTTTAATATGTTGAAATCTGATTTCCCAAAAGTTTAAAATAATATGCCATTTGTTTTCTTAAAACCCTTAATACATATTAAAAATGAAATACTATATAGTTTAAGATATAAAGATCTACTGTAATAAAATCATTAAAAAGTGACAAGAGTTTGTTCTTATAGCTAAGAATTATATATTTCTATAATTATTTTGAGAAATATATGCAAATTTAAATATATTATATGATGCATTTAACCCTACAAATTAGAACACCCCTTGTTTTCTACTTTATATTTAGAAATGATAGCTTATCCTATACAACCTACTGTTCTATTCATTCTAATTATGCTAACCTTACTCATGAGATGAAAACTTCATTTCTTATGGTAATATTTTCAGTTCCTTAGTCTCAAATAAATACTTATATGTTGGAGACTGAATAGCTATACAAAATTGTACTTTATTCTGTAAAAGATTTCAGCATGTGTTATTTTTGGAAATTGTTATGTATTTAATTAACAAACATTTTCCACACTTACTGTATGTAATGCTCAGTCAGTACTGTTGAACTGTGTACGTTTCTGTGACAGAGCCTATAGAATAATATGCTATATAAGCTACAGAGTGACAAAAAGTAGAAATTGTAGAACTGAAATATTTAGTATAGAAGTAAATATTGTCAAAACTACAGAAATTGTATTTTTTTTTCATAACAGAACAGGACTAAAATCGGTTTACTTGGCTTTTCAGATGTAAAATATCTGGTCAGTACTTTAACATGCTTGAAATACAAACAGGTTTACAATATCTGCTTCATAGACTATGTGGTATTTTGAATAGAAGACCCCCAATATATTCAGTATTTTATTAGTTTGTAGTTTGGATCTGCCACCACCTGGCTGGAGGAGGTATCACTGGGCAGATCTTAAGTTGTGGTGTTGGGTTTGAAATTCCAGTCTAAGGGTATGCAAAGTGCCTAGATTCACTTGGAGTTCCAGAAGTGTGCTGTATGGTGTGTCTTTTGGCTTATGTTTTTCTCTCTCTCTTTTTGGACTTGTGAAAGCAGTCCAGCTTCTTCTGCCATTATGGAACTTCCCCTGGATCTGTAAGCTTCAGTAAATCCTTTCCTTCCATAACTGTGCCTGGTCTGGATGTTCATCTCAGCAAACCTGAAGCTGTCTGCTACAGACTGGTATGATTTAAATGAGATAATGTTAATAAAAAGTCTTGTATGAATGATCAGAAAGTTTATGCATGTCCACTGTCATAAACCTAGTTTCTCTTTTAAGGAGTTGCAGCATCAATCAGGGGAGAAAAAAACAAACAAACAAACAAAAAAACACCTTCAAAAGTACAATAAAACATTACTTTTTCTTTAAAGTATTTAAGTATAGACATATAATGTGTTTTATATAATAAAAAATTAATCTATATTCCAAATGCAACGAAGAGGTACATCTTGATGCAGACATCTGTTTAATAGAAATATTAATATATTTGACCCTGGGTTGTATTTGTGATATATATAGAAAATGTTTAGAAGAAATGGCAATAGTCAGCTCTCATAAGCATAGGGAGAAAAGAAAGCATTATAAAAGAGGCTCTCAGCAGTAAATGCACAGAAATATTTTAATTAGATTCCTACTCAATAAAATACTTTTGCTATATGAACTTAAAGTAGATATCAAAAACCCAGCAGCCATGAGAACCAAGAAGACTTAAAAGCTGTAATCTTATTAGCGAATGGAATGACAATGGCTGGCTTTTCAGGCTACATCTTAGTAGGTGGATATGAAAGTGCTGTGCTTTTATTTCATTCTTTCTCTTTCCTTTT
The DNA here is from genome assembly GCA_036365145.1 of Orientallactaga sibirica. Classification (NCBI taxonomy): domain Eukaryota; kingdom Metazoa; phylum Chordata; class Mammalia; order Rodentia; family Dipodidae; genus Orientallactaga; species Orientallactaga sibirica. Next base: position 11,650,517 of record JAEOAD010000019.1, on the reverse strand, counting down.
TCTTTTTTTCATTATCTGCTATGCGTCATAATGCAAAACACTGGCTATTCTTTCCAGGAAATTTTTATAATTGGATTTTTACATATCAACTGTGCCAAAAAAGAAAAAAAAGAGAAAGTACTTAGAAAAGTTTTAATACATTTCTCACTTTCAAAGGAATATTCAATGTTTGAGGACCCAATTTACCCACATTTTGTTTCATGCCATTGGATGTTCCCAGCAGTGGGGTTTTAAGGTTTATCCATTAGTCCATTGCAACAATGGAGCAATTATCTTGAGGTGCTTCTCCAAGCCCAACAATATAGACAATTGAAGTCAGTGGGAGATGGACACAGTAAGAAAAGGGTGGGGGGGACTTGAAGAACATGTCCATTGTTATTTACACAAGGTCATATATTTATTTTTGTCTCTAAAAGTATGTCCACACAGTTGGAAGATCTAGTAGGAAATCAATCTTCCCTGTCTGTCTCCAACGACACCGAAGGGCAAAGAGCTTTTTGGAACAGCCATTCTAGGGAGATCATCTTGTTTCATCCCCCCATCTCTTCTTTCAGCATTGCAGGGTTAGCAGAGGGCTGTGAAAATGACAGCCCCTGGTGCCAGATCTACATTGATTCTAACTTATTGGATTTATTGAGTTAACTAAGCAACTGGTCTCAACAGAGCCCTGGGGACTTCAATCTCTAATTCTCCAGTTCATTCAATAGCAAATATTCATTGTAGCAATGCCATTCCTTAGCTATGTCCCTTTTTCTGTCTCCATTCTATAATCCCCTCCCCTATAGAACAGTGTATCCTAGGTAACAAAGACTGAAAACTAGGTCTCCTGTACAGCATCTTTTTGGGGAAAAAACCAGATGAAGGACTTAACACCAGGGATTATTAGTAGTAACTGAACTCAGAAAACAAGTAATGTAAATGTATTCCTCTGTGCATAAGTTTTTGAAGAATTTGCGCTATAACTTTAGCCTGTTCTCTTAGGAAACACATTTATGCAAATATAAATCATTTAAATGTATGGAACCCTATAATGTGGATAAATAAGATTTACAATGCCTCTTATGTTTATGATGGATTTTCAAGCAACACAACCATTTAATGAAAGGGTTCAAGAAGTCTCTTGACATTTGCTTTTCTTTATAACATGTATTTATTAAACTCAAATATAACATTCACATTAACATCACACACACAGGTAAAATATGAAATTGCTAGAGAGGAATGATGACATATTTTAGGGCTTGGATGTTGGTGCCAACATTTCATTTAGGATATTTATATGTGTCATCTAAAAAGGACAATAAATTTCAGTGAAGGCTCAATATATTACAAGACATTTCATCAACACACTCCACAGGGTAAGGTAAAACCAGAGGGAAGGAAGAAATACTGCTGAATAATCAATCTTTGAAAGCATTCAATGTTATTAAAAAAAGCTACATTTAAACTATCCATAAGTGTAAAAAATGAACATGTCAGAAGTGGTATGATGCATATGTGTTGATGGGGGAGTTAAATGGAACATTTGCCTGATTTACATTTTCTTTTCCTTCCCTTTTCTTCCTTATTTGGTGTGAAGACTCTTAGGAACTATAGAAATGATCCCTGAAAGTATGGTCTTCACTATTAGGTAACCCCAAAACAAAAGTAAATAGAATGGCATTACTGATACCAAAGATTTTATTGAAACGCCATCCCTGGAAGATAGGGAAACCCCTTTGTGTAAGTTTGAAGCTTTCTATTATTTCTAGCGTTTGGGTTGGCACAGCCTAACTCCTCCCATGACTCCTACATGCAGCAAGATAAGGCAGACTGTTTTTTATATTTTAAGGAGGGGTGAATTGAATTAGCAGAAGTCATTATTCTCCTGTGTTGTTGAAGGTCACAATGAAGACTCTTCAGTTTTGAGCTGTCTTCATGTGTCTTGTATTTCATCATGTTAGTTCACAGCATGAATCTACAAACTCCACCATGTTCAAGCCTTGAAAAGGGGAAATAACAAAACAAAGAAGGGAGGCATGACCTTCTTTTTAGAAGTTGACCTTGCCTTGGCCTCTGGAATTTGAGTACTGAGGACCATATTTTAACTCTAAGGAACAGAGGGGGGCTGGTAGGGATCTTCATATTGACTGGAAAGAATCATTTCATTCACTATAAAAGACCAGCTACATTGTTCCTTAAGCTTTCACCTTTGGCACTTAAAAAGTATCCTATTAAAAGGAGACATTTCTGGCTAGAGAAGATGGCTCAGCAGTTAAAGAATTTGCCTACAAAGCCAAAGGACCCCGGTTCAATTCCCCAGGACTCACATGAGCCAGATGCAGAAGGAGGCACATGCATCTGGAGTTCATTTGCAGTGGCTTGAGGCCCTGGCACACTCTCTCTCTCACTCTCTACCTCTTTCTCTCTCTCTTGTAAATAAATAAATATATAAAATATATATTTTTTAAAAAAGGAGATATTTCCTAAAATTCCATGATAATGGAAGACCTGACTGAGTATGTGTTCCTCTGGAGTTATTATTCTTGACTTTCATTTGCTCTATGAATAAGGCAGAACAAAATATACAGGATTCTCTCCTTTCTACATCTCCAGCCAATGTCATCAATGCTGTTGTAACATCTTACTCAAAGCTTCATCTGGAAATGCCAGGGTGTTTGTATATGTTTGCAATGGAAGCTCTTTTCAGGATATATGATGCTGATACTCAAAGGACTAATATCATTATATAAAATAACATTATGAGAAGCCTGGCATTATACCTGACACCTGTAAACCTAACCTGTAAACTTGGGAGACTGAGGCATGAGGGCTACATGATGACTTCCAGAGCAGTGTGAGCTACAGTGTAAAATATTGTACTGAAAAAAAAAATCCACAAAAAATTATGGGAATATCAGCTTTCATCAGAATACCACTAAAGTGAAATTTGGCACAGTGACAAGTGACAACCAGTATCTCTTTGGTTTTTACTTTACAAATATCTCTCTTCACTCCCTTCTCTGTCTTTCCTTCCACACCCCACAAACTCCCTCTCCTTCTGACAGGCATGAATTATAAATATGAATAATTTCTGCATCTTTAATACTTTTCATGTTCTTTCATTTCTGTAAATCCCAAAGCAGGTATGAAGCCCCTGTTGGGTGAAAGTACTTGTTTGAGTTCCAGAGAGAACTTTTCATCTTGACGAATAGAGGGGAATGTGTAAGCCTGCTCAGAACGCAGCACTCTTTACATATGGGCCCTTTTGTGATCAAAATATTAGGGAGAAAATACTTTCTATCAGTGGAGAACCATGGTTATGTTATCTCCACCCTTCTCCTATGAGAAAACAACATATTCTGTTCAAGGGTAGAATTTAGGCATCACATGCATCCAGTCCTAGGGAAAATAATCTTGAAAACTGATAAAGAAAATATATATTTATTAGTTAGTTATAACAGTCAACTCCATTTTCCAGTGGCAGGGAAAAAATCATTCTGCAAATTCATGTATATTATAACTGTAATGACTCTAGTCAGACTTCTGGAGGATATGGGGGCATTATCTTAAAATTATGACACCAAAAGCAAGTGCATTAGCTACTTTTCTAATTGCACTGTGAAAATACCTGACAGATGAACTTAAGGGGGGAAGTATTTACTCTGGTTCACAATTTCAGACCGTGGGGGAAGTCATGGAAACTGGAAGGGTTCAGTGTATGGTGGCAAGAGCGGACCGTCGTAGCCCTTCACATCATGTTCCCAGGAAGGAGGGAACTCAGGCCTGCAGCAGGGCCTGGATATAACCCTTCAAGTATCCTTAATGACCTAGTCCTGCAAGTAAGGCCCTATTTCCCAATGGTTCTACAGTGTCCCCAAACAATGCAACCATCAGGGGACCTTGTGTTCAAATCTCAAGAGTTTGTGACTGACATTTTACATCCCAAACATAACAATATCTGTCCTTTATTGTGGCTCAGTTTCTCCTATAGATATCCAATCTCTGGAAACTCATAGAAAGTGATAGTCACAGAATGTCCACATTGACATATTTTACAACTCACTATGGTTTTGTTTTGGGTTTTACACAGGCACTAAAATGAGAGAGATAAAAATGGCTCACGGACAGCCGTTACTGACACACATCTAAAAAAATCTGAGAAAAGATCCTCATCTTCACTTTAGCAAATTCTTAGCATTGACATTGATATTATTATAGCCACTTTATTTTCATCCCTCATTCAAATGAATCTAAGATCTCATTTCAATATATCAGCTCTTGGTTGGTTTGCACTATCTCTTTTCTCAGCAGTGTTTGTGTTTTTGCAGAATGGTTATCCGCAATTTCTGACTTCTCTGTACTGCACATTAACTTTGAGGAAAGCATTCTCCTGGGATTTCATTTTCAGACTCTTAGGAAAGGCTACGGAGGAGCTAATCTCCTCAAGCTAGGTCCTAGAACTCTCTGATGGTTATCGCTCTCATCAGATAAGGATAAAGACACTTCCAGCTCTTAAGTCATCTTATGACATTTGAGCAGCATGTGTCCCAAATCTGGCTTAGTGGAAATTTAGCATATATGGATTCCTTTTGCACCTCTGCAGTGATTAAACCAAGTTAATCTACTTGTCCATGCCCCAAATAAGTAGTAGGATGGCTAGAGAAAATGCTGCCTTAGGTTAATGGTGGTTTCAGCCATGGGTAGAAATGAAATATTTTTGTTGCTTGTGTAATATTGTTGATATCCACAAAGGAATTACATGAGACTTGTACATTATCCCTTGAGTGGATGATTGCCTCTCTGAGGCGGAAATACAAATTTCTTTTAAAAAACTCATCAGTAACAACGGTATTTTTCAAATCCATTATCAATTTTAAGTCTACTCAAAACTTTATGCCTTAGCAAGAGAAAGGTTGTGATCATCTATGTATTTTGAAATTAGAAAGCTTTCAGACTTATCAAGGAAGGAAGAGGCAGGGGTAAAACTTGAACTTTTGCATTCTTTCAATTAGCCTCACCAATTAACAAAAAAATACTCTTCTTGGGGCTGGAGAGATGGCTCAGCAATTAAAGATGCTTGCTTACAAAGCCTGCCAGCCAGGATTCAATTTCCCAGTACCTATGTAAAGCCTGATACACAAAGTAGCATATGCATCTTGAGTTCCTTTGCCATGACAAGAGGCCCTGGAATGCCCATTGTTTCTCTGCTCACAAATAAATAAAATAAAAATTACTCTTCTTTAAAAGTCTAGAAAGAAAAAGAAAGAAAACCAGGACATAATAATAAAACCCTATTCCAGGTTGCGAAGTTTCAATTAGAATACTCCCAAGAATCATTTACCTTTAGCAAATATTTGTCTTAATGCTTTAAGTAAGATTATACTGTAAACAAACTCTAATAATTTTTAGCCTATACCATATGTTCTGTTAAGGATAGCCACAACTTTCTACTCATCTTTGGTTCCAAGAGCAGAACAAAGTGTGGCACACAGCAGGAGCACAATCAACTTTGACACTGGGTAAGGTGCATTTTCTCTCCAGTTCCCCTATCTAGTGAAGACAGAGAGTAGTCAAAATCATATAAGGACTAGTTTTCCTGTTCATAACTCTACAGATAGGTAACTATAGAGTAGCAGAGTGTTGAATTTTCAGAGGACTTATAAGCATCATGCAAAAGTGTGGAAGAGCTATGGAGTTATGTGTTATATAAGAGAGGAATAAATTGTCAGTTTAGATGATTTGAGAAATGCCTATCCCTTAAACCTTTTAAAAAATATTTTATTTATTTACTTATTTGAGAGTGAGGGTGGGGGAGAGAGAATGAGATTGAGAATAGGTGTGTCAGGGCCTCTAGCCACTGCAAACGAACTCCAGACGCATGCGCCACCTTGTGCATGTGGCTTATGTGGGTCCTGGAGAATCGAACTGGAATCCTTTGGCTTTGCAGGCAAACGCCTTAACCACTAAGCCATCTCTCCGGCCCTCTTGAGCCTTTTGTGTGCATGCATGTTTGTGTGTGTTCAGATGCATGTATGTATGTGTGTGCTCATGTGTGAAGGTAAGAGGACAACCTCAGGTGTCATTTCTCAGGAACAATGTCTATCTTCATTGAGATAGGGCCTTGAATAGGCCTTGTGGTTACTAAGTAGGCTAAGTTGGTTGGTCAGGAAGCCATAGAGATTATCCTTGATCCATCCACTCGGCACTGGCATTACAGGCATATGACACCATGACTGGCATTTTTACATGTGCTCTGGGAATTAATTTTAGGTCTTCATGCGTTCAAGGTGAGTTCTTTTTTTTTTTTTTTTTTTTTTGGTTTTTCGAGGTAGGGTCTCCCTCTGGTCCAGACTGACCTGGAATAAACTATGTAGTCTCAGGGTGGCCTCGAACTCACGGTGACTCATGGTGACTCACGGTGATCCTCCTACCTCTGCCTCCCAAATGCTGGGATTAAAGGCATGCTCCACCACACCCGGCTCAAGGTGAGTTCTTTACTGATTGAACTATCTTCCCACCCAAATAACTTCCTTGGCAATGTACTTCATAGCCCTTTATCGACAACTCTGTGGGGCATAGTATCATGATATCAGACATTCTGCTAAGGCTCCTCCTGTTGCATTATGATATTGGCATAGCTTCAAATATGTGAGATCCCAATCTCTTCATAATGAAACGAGTGCAGGTTCATTTGGTAATAAGGAGATATTGGCAAACACAGCAAAAAATATTCTAGTTAATCACACATTTTAACCACTATCTAGTTGACATGTGCCTGCTGTGCTAATTGCTTCATTACTTAATTATGCAAAAATAATCACATTCATAGCAAACATAGCCCATGAAGCATTATTAAAATACAAAGAACCATGTTCTACACTCTTTAGTGCAAATATAAATACTTCATAATGAGGAAGAACACTTTTATATAACAGTAATGAGAATTTTGTGGCTAGCTTGAGTTTTCTTTCAACATGACCTCTGCTGTCTGTGGCTTGGGTCATACAACTTGCCCTAAGACCTATCACCTAAAAAGTAGGAGGGTTTGCTTTGTTTTTCTCGTACAGATTGGTTATATATTCCTTCTCTAATGCATAATTATTGATCACTATCCATTTGTAAAATAAAATAATACATGAATAAGCAAGTGAATAATTAGGCCAATAAATATGATTCATCAATGTAGGGTAAGATGCAGAATTAGAGAGGCGATCCAGGGACCATTTTACTGAAAAAAAAGCAGTGAATTCTAATGTAGGCAGGCCATATCTATACTTTAAGAGCTGAGACATAGGGCCCATGGACCAGGACTGCTTTATATAGGAACAACCCCAGGCCTGGACACACCCATAAGTACTGTAATTTGAACTCTTCCCATCTATTTGTTCTTTTTTTTTTTTTTTTTAAGATTTATCTGAGGAAAGCTGGACATAGTGATTGTGTTAGTTTGAATTTATGTCCCCCTATAGACTCAAATGTTTTATTAAAGCTTGGAACTTGGATTTCTAGCCACCTGGCTGGCATAGGTGTCATTGTGGGCACACTGTGGGACAACAGGGGATCATAGGATATCAGTAAGAGGCTTGGGAATAATCAGTACAGTTTTAGCAAGTTGGTGAGGTCACAAGCATAACTTCCAGGTTCTGAGTTGGTGCTGCCAATTCCTGAGCTCATGAATGTGGTAACGGAGTACTTCGTAGTTGGTCTTAATTAATATGAAAGGTGCTTGTGATATACAAGTTAAGCTTACAAGCTGTTAGTCAAGACTTGTGGTATTTTCTAGTAATACTCTTATAATCTTATATAGACTTTTCATGTATTCACATCCTTTTCTCACTGAAACCTGTGTACAAATTTTGGAGTAGGATAGTATTATAATACATATTTTATAGCCCAAATATTTGTTTGTTCAATGTCCTCAAGTAACTAAGGCTCAAAGATGGAAACATATTTCTTACCTAAGTTGGCACAGGAACCTAGAACACATAGCCTCAAGTTTTTTATACATAATTTTATTTTTATTTATTTATTAGAGATAGAGATAAAGAGATAGAATGGGTACTCCAGGGCCTCTAGCCACTGTAAATGAATTCCAGATGCATGTGCCACCATATGCATCTGGCTTATGTGAGTATTGGGGAATCAAACCTGCGTCCTTAGACTTTGAAGGCAAGTTTCTTAACTGCTAAGACATCTCTCCAGCCACAGCCCCAAGTTTTATACTTGATTGATTAGATCTATAGTATACTGTGTGAAATGACAATATCCTATAAATTCCAATAATGCCATGGTGTTGTGACTAATCTGAGAACTGCTGACATTTTCATGACTATGCTTCTATGTACCGGACAATTATTTTTCTTGTACTTAAATATCGTCAAGATTCTTATCTAACCCTTAGATATCAAATGCTTGCTATCCCAGCCAACTTACAACTTGGAATAGTCTCTAAAGAGCTTAGTCTTGGTCCTATTTCAGGCTTATCAGTTTATTTGGTGATAATAAAAAAATTGCCCTTTTAATTTTTGAGATAGGGTCTTGCATTGTAGCCTAGGCTGACCTCAAACTTGTCATCCTCCTATCTTAGCCTCTGAAGTCCTGGGATCATAGGTTTTCAACATGACATCCAAAAGTTGCTGTTTTTGAGGTTGTTACTGAGTTATTACAGTTTCTCATCTACAGATCATGTGATTAATTCAAAGTAGTAAAATGGATGAGAACACAGGTGATGGCATTTAATTCTCTGTGTTCCTACCTTAGTCCACAGAATATAAGAAATTGTGAAAAGCATCTAAAGTTTCATAAATGTAAATAATCTGTAAAGCAGAGAATGTCTACACTCATGAGTTGTTTGGTGGGAGGAGTAATAAATATGATAATTCTGATAAACACTATATATAAATGTGTGTGGTGTGTGTGTGTGTGTGTGTACAGACATGGCTGTTAGTATTGTGGTGAGCCAACATGAATTACATTTTATTGTCATAGCAAACAGCATGTCTCTCTCTAAATATTTATCGTTCCTTCCAAATCATCCATGAAGTGGTGGCCTTATACTTGCTTTCCCTCCAAATAAATACATTGCACAGTCAGGTTGTACCTTGCTATCATGATCCTTGTTTTAAATGTGGTTTCCTCTACAGTTAAAAATATCTTCACAGAATGGAGCTATCATCTCTTTGATTCTTTATGTCAGATTTGCCTAAACAGAAACTTGTAACCAATATCACTATTTGCTAAACATCCCTAGGGAAATGAAAACCAGTTATGTGAGCAAAAAGGAACAATATGCTATTTAGTCTCAAATGAAAATAACATCTTTAGCTAAATCCACTTAAGTTACACTTCTTCTGAAAAGGGTAAAAGGCACATCTCTGAATATGAAATACCAGGAATTCAAGGTTTTACATGTGTGACCTATCATGGGTAATCAAGCCTACAACTGTGAAGTTAGCAGTGAAATTACTTCTCTGGAAGCCTGACTTGCCAAGAAGATTGCATAAGGTTTAAAGCTCTCCTCTGGCCATCATTGGGTATTCACCTCAGTTCAATGAGAGAAACTTAGTCTTGCTCAATTAGGTGACATCTTTTACATGTCTCTGAAAATAGCTTCTAGACAGCTAATGAGCAGACACTGACCTCTACGAAGTAGTCCTTCAAAGCTCCAGTGCTCCTTCCAGTAATAGTGGTGTGATTTGTAAAACCAGCTCTTCTATGACTGGTTCCTCATCTAAGAAATGGTAAACAACACCTTGTGATGTTCTGAGGAGTTTGTGGCTTAATATGTATATTGTGTTTATCATATTGATGACACTATTATTTAGTATTATATATATTATTGTAGTATTATATATTATTATAATATTATATTATATATAATAGTATATATATACTAGTACACTCAATTTTCAGTTTCAGGTACTTATAGCCAACCATAATAAAGATATTAGTATTTCTTTGTAAGAAAGAGATCCTCATATTCCCATAACATTTACCATAAAATATATTCTTAAAATTAATCTATTTTATTATCAGCTATTGCAATTGATCTCACTATGGCTAATTTAAAAATTAAGCTTCACCATTGATATTTATGTAGAAGGAAGAACATAGTGTATTCATGGCTTACTGAATCCCTTTTTCTCAGACATCCACTTGGGGTCTTGAGCATATCCTATGTTGATAAATACTTGATTTAATAACTCCAGGAAAGTAAAATATATGTGGAAAATGAAATGTTAACCAAATATAACTTTCTTCTCTCCTTGTGAGAAATAAAATTCATCATATATTAGTAATAAAAGATATATTCTGAATGGTCCTCATACTCTTCAGATAACTCCAGAGAGAGTCATTTTCTTTCTTTCTTTTTTTTTTTTTTTTACATTATGTACTTCATCTCTCTGAAAAAAAGCAATAATTGCAACTTACAGGTGTTGTCTCTGGTTTTCAAAATTCATTTTCTTTAAGTACTTTCAATTTCTTTGATGAAAGGTGTATACAGTTGCAAGACAGAATTATTTATTTTCTGGAAGCATGTCCTTGTTTCCAAGTGTTCAGCAAGTGTGTACATATACTGCTGAAATTACATCCTAATGATTGCAAATTACAGAATTATGAGATATTCTGTACTATCCATTTTAAGAAATAGAAAATCGGGCAACTTTAATAGCAGATGCTGCTACATTCTGAATACAATTTACGGGTAGTGCTCTTCTCCAATAATATAGACCCCATGTTACGTCCTGGGGAGGTTATAAAAATATATAGAAATCCATTTATCCTCCAAGGAAATTGAGGTCTTAGTTAGAATAATGACAAGAACTTGAAATCCATTTGGGAACCCTGACATCATGAATTCAGACAGTATTCTAATGATTTTCATTTTGTGAAACCATGGTGTACAGAATACATGAATAAAATAAGGACAGTGCTTACCACACAAAGTTCCCATCATTTTAATCTTTCTGTGCTATTCCTTAGAATTGTTCAAAATAGATCTTGTACATTTGTATAATGAGAGTCTATCATCCTTATATTTAGGTTAAATTGGGAACAATGAACCATAACTGATGCTTTTATTATCATTTGATGAGATTACATAAGATGAAATTAATTCATATCTCCTAGATATAGATATAAAAGGCAACCTATACAATTGTACATATTATCTAGAATCCTAACTTCATAAAACAGTAAAATAAGCTGTTTTAGAAAGCATTGTATTAAGTAGAATATACAATTTTATTTCTTGCCAGAGGAAAACTCTAATGTTGAATTCTCTTTGTATCCTCCTAAAAAGTGAAAAATGCTTGCATAAAACCTTGCATTTTTAATGTGGTCTTTCACATATGCATCACTATAAGCCTTGCAAAGTAATGAGTTTCAATAACTTTGTTCTGATTTCAAAAAAAAAAAATTGCTGGGGCACAAACTGCAATTTTGTGACTAAATGCTGGGTTATTTCATAAATTATCTTCATGTTTTGATTCTAGATAAATACAATGGCATCTTAACACAAAACCAAATTCAAACTGAATTGGTACCATAGAAACCTTCCTCCTATCTAGCAGACTAAGAATATTTGGATAATGATTATTGATATGACTGTAAGAATATTATTGAAACCCAGAAAGCAGTATTTTATGAAAAATGATATCTGTTAAAATGAATGAGAAAAGATCAAATATCACATTGATAAAATTTTTCAACATTTTTAAAGATAATGGATGTTCTTTTTCATGGCTATCAGCAGCTTTGGATGCAGTTGTTAGGAATGCAGTTAATCTGTTTTAAACTGCAGCTCCTTCAGGCTGATGCAATCACTAAACCAAGAACTTTCTAATTTATAGATTTAGTTAGCAGATGCAGTCAGCCTTATGCTTATACCATTAACAGGCATATACTCTTAACTTAAATTTCTTTCTTAAAAGATTATTATAGAATGCTTCTGGCAAGAAGAATCTTTGTACTAACGTACCAATGAATAAAATGAAAAACTTTAGCTTAGATGTTTTAAAATTCTTAGGAAAGCATGTTGTGAAAATATCTGTTCTAATAACATTTAAGAAAAACAGGATACTATAATAATATTTCTACCAATAGGCTTAGATATACCTAATGATAAAAGTAATAAGAGGAAATTTATTAGCATTATATGAATATTTTTATTTCCTATCTTTCTATAATAGCTTATTAAAAAAATAAATGCCAAGTTGTTATGAAATAAAAAAAAGATTTAAACTTTTGGTGCAGTATTTTGTCTAGTATGGAAATAGACAGTTGAATAATAGTTGGATATGTCTATAACTAAAGCAATGGACATTTAAATTTTGTGAAAATTTGGGAGTAAAGAGAGTTTGTACACATTAAAGAAATGCAACATCAACTTTCCCTATTCAGATCACTATGTATGTGTTAAGATCATGTTTCACTTTCTTTCTTTAGAATGATACAGTGGTTTGGCCATTTAAAAATGATAATGAATTTGTACTTACCAAAGAGTAGCTCTCTCTGTGATTTCCAATCAACATCATTATGAAAGTGACCTGCTAATTATCTAATTATGGATCATTCGGTGCTGAGAAATGCAAGACCATCGGCTTACTTCTTTTGAGACCTTATTTCTCAAAGAGAAATGCCAACATGGTTCACTCTTTTTGTCTTCCCTAAATATCAGGACTGTGATTCTGTTTCTCTGGCACATTCACCATCAGTTCTTTAACCACAGCCTGTATCCTGATGACATCCATAGTCTTAATTTTAGCCAGACCCTCTTCCCTGAACTCCAGACCCATATCTAGTCATCTCATTACTGCTTAGATGCTCAATTCAAATCTCAATATTTTAGTTTCAAAATATTCAAACAATATAGCTTCATTATCCCAGTTGTCCAAGGTGAAAACATTAAAAATGATTCCTTACCTCTCACTCTACCCAATATACCACCACAACCAATAGCATCCAAATATATGAAAAACCCAGTTTGTTATAGCTACACCAACTCACATGTCCAGTACTTACCAATACAGCTTTTGGACCACAGAAATAGTCTTCTAATTAACTTGTAGTTTTTTTTTTTTCTTGACCCCTAATACTACTTGTATCATTAGTAGGCAGAGTTATTCATTTAAAATGTCCAGTTAGTTAATTTCTACCTTACTCAAAGTAAAACCAAATATTCTGTGCAAGGCTTTTAAGGTCTGTGTCATTTGCAATGTCTTATCTTCCATCCTATACTCACCCTGCTCTTCCTCATTCCAGCCCCAAATGCTTTTTATGATCATTATCATAAGTTGAACAGCTTCCTAAGGAAACTTGCTTCCTCTATTTTGAAAATCCTTCCTACTGATTAGTATATTGTTTTGTTTGTATCTTTTCACCATTCCTGAAATGATACCTTATCAGAGTTATTCCCATAAGGCCCTATATCATCTATACCCATATCCTGTAGTATTCACTATACTATTCATTATTTATTTATTTATTTTAATTTTAATCTTATTGATAGAATGCAAGCCCTTGTATTCTATGCCTTTGATTTTTTTTTCATTGCAGTTTTGTTGACACGTAAGATCAGTGACTGGTACAAAGTAGGAACACAGTAAATATTTATTGAATTAATTCAGAAAAAAACTGTATGAAGGGATGGTATGGAGAATATGGTAAATACAGACACAATATTGGAAGTCTTGGAGTTAGTTCACATAAATGGATATATTTGTTTAATATGTGGCTGAAGCTAGGCATTTGACTTGAGGAAAAATTTCTTCTATACCCTATAGAAGTCCCAGGGGCATGAATGAGAAAATGTTCCTCCCTCTAGGGGAATAGCTAGTCCTTGAGTTCATTAAATTTGTATTTATGACAGATATGTGCCAAAGGAAAAGCATTCTTATTTTATTCAGTTACATATTGCATCTCCTCTCCAACCTTGACTTAGATGGAAAGGCAATTATTAAAATATTATAACTTCCTTCAAGCATGTCTGCAAAGTTTGTAATTTCCAGTGTATGTGCCACTTCTAAAATGCAAGTTCTCTGTAAAATTTCTTGAGTGAATGATTGGATAAGCAAATGTGAAAATAACTAATAGGAAAAAAACTTATAAGTTAAGGTTTCAACAGAGATTTCCTATGAGGACTTTTACAGCTGTTTTGGCAGCACTTTAGCTAAATTAGCTTTGGTATTTGGCAATGCACATGTTCCCTTGATACGTGGACTGTGGGATGCCTACAGTGATCCTTAGGCTATAGTGTGTCTATGCTGATTTGCTCCCTCTGGAATTCATGCTCTTTCAAAGTACAAAGACTTCCTCCCAAAGGTTACCTGGTTGCTCTGAAAATAGGTCCAGTGTTGTTGGTAGGTGTATTTGAGTTTTACATCTTTATTTTTTTTGCTCATTGTCCTTAACTACAAGGGGAGACAGAGTAACAATGTCTTTCTAAATTATTCTAAATCCTTGCTTATATTTTATAATTTTTAAATGGCATAATTTTGTTTTCACAGTTTCCATATCTTTGAATATTTATTGTCAAAAGTGCTTCTTTGATTTTTAAAAATGCCTTTCAGGGCTGGAGAGATGACTTAGTGTTTAAAGCACATGCCTGCGAAGCTTAAGGACAATGGTTCGATTCTTCAGGTCCCATGTAAGCCAGATGCACATGGTGGTGTATGCATCTGGAGTTCGTTTGCAGTGGCTAGAGGCCCTGGTGCACCCATTCTCATTCTTTCTCTCTCTCTCTCTCTACTACTTCTTTCTGTCTCTAATAAATAAATTAATAAAATTAAAATAAAGAAAAAAATGCCTTTCAGTTTCCTCAGAGATGGCAATTGCTGAGATCAGCATAGGCACTTTTTATATCAAACTTTCTAATCTAACAGAAACTTTTTCTTACTTAAATTACTAATTATTCTATATAAATTGATATCTTAACCTAGGATTCTATAAGAAAAAGGTTATAGCAAAAGTAATTAGTATATGCTTGCAAATAGGTTATTTTCATGTATTCATATAAATTTTTAATTATGTATATAATCCATTATAAATACATCTAATCATATGTTATATAATTATTTAGTTTAGAAACAGATAATCAATTATAAATGCTATGTATAATACTATAGTAAAAATCTTGATTAATTTTTTCTTGATTAAATGGTGCAGGACCATAATTTTCCCATTTTAAGGTATAGAATGGACCAAACCACATGATGTTAATTCAATGGAAGTAGTTGTTAAGTCATTTGGAAGATTATAAAATTTACTTTTAGGATATTAACAATTGAATTAAGCTAAGGAACAAGTAAGCCCTACTGGCTAACATTTCATAGGGTCTTTACTTTTCACAATGGTATTTATTTCAAAAAAAGCTATCACAAATCAAATGGAATCATACTATTAATTGTAGCTTCTTCTCATGATTGATATGGTAAGATTAATATCAAATATCTCTGTGTTTCAATGACTAAACATGTTTCTTTATCCATTTTTAAGGTAATTGTGAGAATAGGTGTCATTATATTTTAATTTGCAGTAGATGAAACACTCATGAAAGGCACGTCTGTCTTTTCCATCTTTATTCCCATGATAAGCACAATGTCAGATGTTTAGGAGTTTGGTGAAATGGGGAATTCAATTTCCAGCTCCATCTATGTTTATTCTCTACAAAATCCTCACTTGAAGTTACACTGCAATACAATAGCCTGTGGTTTTGATGAAAATTGGTTGTGCACAGATGGACGTGGAAGTGGACCAATCCTGGGCAAGATATTACATAACTTAAAAAGAACAAGGTTGTAGTGCACATCATGTCACTGTGTGGGATCTGGAAAATTATGCCAAAACAGGCATCAAACTTCTTTAAGAATTTCTTTGTAGTGTTGTTATATTTCTGTAGCACAATGCAACTTTAAAGCATGCTTGCTGTCAGCTCAATTCGAGTTTCCAAACAGCATGACAAACAGCACAGCATAGCAGTTATAGTCATCCTTTCAAACACAGGAAGAAAATCTTACAAAAAAAGAAAGTAAGGATTTTCCCAATGTCAAATTATGGATCAGATTTCCACCTTAATTATAATTAAATCTTAATGTGCAATGCAGAATGCTACAATATCTAATTTCAAATTTCCAACTTTCTAGAAGAGATTTGTGTGATTATTTATGAACTGATAGTGAGATGTGTCACTTTTTGTCACCCTTGATGGAATTACATATCAGTGATTATGGAACTTCTAGTATAAGCACCAGTTCATCCCTGATGCAAACTCATTAATCACAGGAATCTTCTTGGTCAGTAGTTTGATTACTTTTTAAAACATAATTTCATAATAAATATTATGCACATCTATATGAAAAATTATACTTGATAACATACTTTTCTGAATCCTTGACATGACTCTGAAGGATCATATATTAATACTTGCAAATCAGAAGCCATGATTCTCTTTTATATCTCCTATATAATAATGTGCTTTTCCACCAAATATTTTACATATTTTTATTGTATATTTATTGTATATCTAGGACATTAACTTTCTCCTCTTATAGCCAAGCTTTCTATGCAGAAGCAAAAATGGACCAGGAAAATGCATATTTATTTATGAAGCAATAAAACAAGAAATGCAAGAAAAGTAAATGATTAAATATTAATGTGGTCCACACATTCTCGATAGTGATATTAAATTCAAAATAAAAGCTGCACAAAGCACAGATGGAATTTGTGTTAATGACTTCCTCATTGTTGTGTCCCAATACCTGACCAGAAGCTCCTTAAGGAGGGAAGGGTTTATTCTGCTTTATCAATCCAGGGGATGGAGTTTGTGATGGCAGGGAAGGCATGGCAGCAGGAGCAGGTGGCCTCTAGTCACATTGCAGTCATAGTCAGGAAGTAGAGGACACCAAATGCTACTGCTCTGCTGACTTGCTTTTCATCCCATCTGGAACTCCAGCTCATGGCATGGTGCCAATCCCAGTTAGGGTGGGTCCTCTCACCTCAGTTCACCTAATTTAGAAAATTCCTTGCAGAAATTCTCAGACATTTTTTTTTGCTTGGTGATTTTAAGTCTTGTCAAGTTGACAACCAGAGATTAACTATCACAGAATAACTGAAGTTCTTGCTTTAGATCATGACACAATATATAAAGCATATCATTATCCTCTCCTATAGTTAAAGTGAAAAATGTCCATTTTTCAATTTGCAACGTTAAAATGAAATACAGAGGACTTCTGCCATTCCTCCGCCATGATGTATTCACCCCCTGGAACTGGAAGCCAAATTGAACTCTGTTTTTTTTTTTTTTTTCCTTCTAAGTTGACCATGGTTAGGTATTTGCTCCCAGCAATGAGGAAGTTACTGACACAGACTTTTTTTAAAAGAGAAAACACAGGATCCTGATAGAAGAGGACAATGAGTGTTTTACCTTGACCTCCACATTCCTGCTTGTGCATCTGTACACACACCACAATACTACAAACACACATAAAAAAACAAACAAACAAGAAAACCTGATCATAATAGAATCCCAAGTTTTCAAAGTTACTTATTTGTGTTTTTGTTTTTATCTGACACATCTATTATCCCCTCAAGTTTCTTTTTTCCCTCTCAAGTTTTCTATAAGAAATCTATGCTCATGCATTTTCCCCATCAGATTTCACAGTCCAAAGATCAAGTGATATATCCTGAAAGGACTTAGAGTTTGAATTTCTTTGATTTTCTATTCATGTTTCCACAGGTAAAATATCTTTTCTGACACATATAATGCATGGATTAAGAAGAATTCTTACTTTGAAACTTCTGTAATGAAATGGATTACCATATCTCAAAATAGAAAAAGAGGGTGGGACATGAATTAAATTAGCTGACTATACGTAATGCTGGATCTTAAGTATGTCATCTATCATAAAGATCTAAAATATTGTCTTGTCTTAAATTTGAATTAATGCTAAAATTGCATTAGACCAGATAATCCTATTGCAAATCTTGGAAAAAATTCTAGAGACTAGAAAATTAGAATGGAGTTGGCATGCAATGTCTCTAATGAGATCATTATAGTTCTGTTAATGGAAGTTATCTTGCTTTGCTATTTTACTATTTTCTTTATTTTTTTTCTGCCAATTACTTAGTCTGCTTCATTGGTCCTAAGTGATGTGATATACTAAATCATTTGATCTTAGACCTAACTTATGAGAGCTACTCTGTTAATTTTATTGCAGCTTTATACTATTGTTAGATCTTAATACCATACAATATGGGCCAAGTCTCATTCTATTTTCCCCCTGGAAATGAATCACAAGAATAGAAAAAAGCTACAATTAGATAGTTTGAGATAAACTTTATCAGCTGATTTTTTTCAGCTGTGAACTTCATAAATTTATAATAAAAACTCACATCATTCTTTTACAATATAATAAAAATGCTTTCCAAAAATATGAGAACTCCTTCTATATTATGAGGCAATGCTATATTATATTAAAACATCTTATTTGTTGTTGCAGATAATTAATGATTTGAATGTAACTTAAATTTCTGTACACCCAAGCATATTTGTCAATAATATTAATGAGTAATGATTTAATTGCAGTTTTCTTACTTGTGAAAGAATAATGACAATATGTACTAAATATATACCTCAGGATAAAGGGAATAAAGTTACTGGAGTTTTCAAAAGCTTAGAGATTGCTAAATAAATGGAAACGATACCCTAGAAATGTCTTCTACAGGTAGGAGGACCCAAGAACAGATTTATTTTGAGATCAAAATTTGTTAGTATCCCAGTTTGCTTTTGAGGTTAGTTTCTGATTTAAATAGACATGATAGGTAGTGATATAAAGAATACCTTATATTTGAAGTTAAATTTAAACCCTCTGAATTTAACTAAAATCAGAGAAAGAAGTTAAAGATAAACACCATTGAACTACACATCTTCCATTTTCTCTTCACCTCATCATCAGTAATTTCTTTTCTAAAAATATAATGTGTACAGCAAGACGGTTTTAAAAACTTTCTACATGGGCTGGAGAGATGGCCTGGGTTTTAGTTCCCATTACCCATCTAAAAACCATATGCACAGAGTGGTACATGCATGTGGAGGTCTATGTAGCAGCAAGAATCTCTAGTATGCCCATTTTCTCTTTCTTTTCTCAGCTTGCAAATAAATACATAAAAATATTGAAAAATAAAATCTTTCGACTTTTTTTCACCTTTTGACAGATAAATATTTGTGTCAACCATCTTTTTATTTTATTGTGATGTTGAGGCTCTAACTTATGGCCTCGTGCATGCTAGGCAAAGCTCTACCACTGTATTTTATTCTCACTCCTTTTTTGTTTGTGTTTTTACTTTGTGACAGGGTCTTGCTCAGTTGTCAAGACAAGACTTACATTTGTTCTGCAGCCTAAGCAGGCTTTGAACCTGTGATCCTGATGATTTTCTGCCTTCCAAGCAGCTAGGATAACTGCTGTATTTCCAAGCCCAGCTCAACAAACAAAGTCATCTGTAGCAGAGTATAAATTCTGTGCTTTAAGCACATGGCTGCACTAATCTCTAAACATTATTGGTTCTTTGTCTGCTCACAATTTTTCTCAATTTTTTTCTATAACCCTAGAATTCTTTCTCCTATTCTGACTATTCATATTTTTCTAATTCTATAAGACCTTGATTGACTCATATTATAAAGCTTCTCCCTGTAACAGGAAAAAAAAATACAAAAACAAAAATGGTTGCTTCTAGGAGTAGAGGGCATGGCTCAGAGGCAAAATTTTTGCCTAGGAGGCAAGAAACTCTAAGTTCAATAATGAACATTCTATTATAAATTTACTATTTAAAGCATGCATTTTGGCTTTCATTTAATAAATAATATAGACTATTTTCTAAATGAAAATCAATGTGATTAGTATAGTGGGAACTCCATATTCAAACAGTGTTTAGAGAAACCAGCGACATCACCCCCCTCTTTAGATGTATTATGGATGTTATCACATATTGAAATATCACATGATCCTCTACAAATGATATTTGTGATTTTTGTTTTAGTTAAAAATAAATTCAATAAAATTAAAGCAGACTTATGGTAAGAAAATCTCTAGGAGGTTATAGTTGGAGAAGCCTTGTGTAGAAACATGCAAATGTGAAATAATTATAATTCTTGCTTCCATACCATCTACCAACCATTCACAGAACATCAAATAATCAGGGCAGAGAGAAAATAAAGGTCATGACAAAAATATAAACCAACAAAATTTTGGGGTGTGTGTGTGTGTGTGTGTGTGGGTGCTGAAGAAAAAAGTATAACCAAATATAATTAAGAGAATAAATGCACTGGGGGACCATTAAAATAATACTTATCTGACTACATGCACGTGGTTCTGTCCTAGCATTTAACATACCTTTTTTCTCTAGATTCACAATGACCATGATAAGTACTAGCTAACTAATGTCTCAAGTTAAAATAGTGTCAGAAGTTATGTCTTAGCCAACTAACACCCAAATTAGGATTGAAAGTTATTTTGTCTGCTATTTTTATTTAAGTTTTAAATTTTTTACACTCTTTTTAAAAATATATTTTTATTAATTATGTATGTAGTACA
The DNA here is from genome assembly GCA_036365145.1 of Orientallactaga sibirica. Classification (NCBI taxonomy): domain Eukaryota; kingdom Metazoa; phylum Chordata; class Mammalia; order Rodentia; family Dipodidae; genus Orientallactaga; species Orientallactaga sibirica. The sequence continues at coordinate 11,629,947 of JAEOAD010000019.1, read as the reverse complement.
TATATAGCCATGATGGTACCATCGTTTTTGACCTTACCTTACCTAAACTTATCATTTACATCGTGACCTATGTTTTATCTTTTTCAGTCAATATGGGATCTCTCTCCAAACCATGATTCCAAAGCCTTGTATATCTTTTTGTTCACTTCATCATTCCATATATATATATATATATTAGTGAACTGCTCAGAGGCAAATTTTTTTTTTTTTTTTTTTGGTTTTTCGATTTTTCGAGGTAGGGTCTCACTCTGGTCCAGGCTGACCTGGAATTCACTATGTAGTCTCAGGGTGGCCTCAAACTCTCAGCGATCCTCCTACCTCTGCCTCCCGAGTGCTGGGATTAAAGGCGTGCGCCACCACGCCCGGCCCCCAGATTTTTTAATGACATCTGAAAATTGACAATTCTTTGTAGATGAATAATTTATAGTTTTAGTACAATGGAATACTGGTTTAGCCACAAATGTCTAAATATGAAGAACTAAAATATGTATGTATGCACAAATGTATAAGGAAATGGAAGCATAAGAGTATGTGGTAACAACTTTGAAAATTCTGATTCTACTCTGACTCCTTGAACATGGTAGAGAGTTGCTATAAGTTTTATGTATTTTTATTTGTTTACTTAATAATAGATATTTTGAGTTTTTTAATACATGTTATTTTTACATGATTAATTTACCTAATAATAGTAGGACAAATTGTCTTTGGGTTAAAATTTCATTTTATTGATCTCACAGAAAGAACTGTCATATCTATTTTGAGCTAGCATCAGGTTCCCTCTCTTCAGAAAAGCTCCTATGAATGCAAATATATTAATCGTCATGCATCTCTGAACTTCAAAGTTGCTGTCTTAATAATTGAACCATTCTTGTAGAGACATTTAACATATGTTGAGTTCTTTTAAAGCAAACTCAGGCATGTCAGTTAAAAATATTTAAAATCCACATGATAATAAATCACTGGCTTAATTAGAGATCATTTATTTTGTAGTAGGTAGATTTTTTCTTTTCCCTATAAAGTGTTACAACTTGCATCATGTATTAAAGATTTTCTGCATAATTTGGTCAAGCCATAGTGAATAACAAAAGAAAAGTCTTCAAGAAACAAATATATTTTCATTAAAAATATGTCATTCAATTTTTATATAGTTGAGTGATATTTTTCACAGAAGTGTCAAGGGCAGCTAGATTCTTTCAAAAGGCTGAATGAAAATGGAACCTCATTCACAGCACTCCTGGACTCTCTGCCTTCATCAGTGACAGCAGTTGTAAATGGAAAAACTGAAATTTGCTCCTTTAATGTTGTTTTCTTCTTGTACTTGCCAGGTTTTCTATTTTCTTTCTTTTATACAGTCTCAGGGTTCATTTTTCTATTATCCATGAGTTTTAATTATTTGTATTTGATGACAAGAATACTTTCTAACCTTATTCATATTACATGATTTATTTAAACATATTTTGTTAATAATAATAATGCTAATAACAGTTCCTACACTTGAAAAAAAAACTTAAATGAGAAGCTCATTGTACTGCCAATTTTATCTCATCTCTTCCAATGACTCAAATATTTCACAGCTTTCAGAATGTACTGACCTCTTTTTTTGGAGACCCTGGACTAAGCAGTACAGAGAGGTTGACCATCCAGAGCACTGTAGCAATTAGGGTGGGTTAACAAGAAAGGCCTGAGTGAAGAAGTATGTTAACACTTTAAAGTATGTTAAAAATAACTTGTCTACTTTACCTAACATTCACATGAATTTATCCAGGGTTTTCACATATGCATACCAGGATATTTACTGAAGAAATTTCCGTTTTTTTTTTTTTTTTTTTTTTTTTTTGGTTTTACATATTCTAATTTATCATACTAATGTTTTTCATCACTGGGAAGAATCAGGTTACTTCTTGAAATTCCTAAACAATACACAGATAAAAATTTACTTATTCTTTCCAAGAAGTGTGCATTCACTTGTATTAAGTTCCTTGGGTGGCAGAGGTGGGAGGACCACCCTGAATTCAAGCTTACCCTGAGACTAATTCCAGGTCAGCCTGGACTAGACTGAAACCTTAACTTCACACACACACACACACACACACACACACACACACACACACACACACACGTGCACGAGAGAGAGAGAGAGAAAGAGAGAGAGAGAGAGAGAGAAAGAGAGAGAAAGAGAGAGAAAGAAGGAGGAGGAAACAAATTCCAAGGGAGAACAGAAGCCCCAAACCTCGCTGTTCTATATTAAAACCACACATGATTTTTATCACACTTAGTTTTCTTAGAGTTAATTTATTCTTTCATTTATTCACATTATATTAAGTGAATTTGTAATATATGCATTTATGCATATAGTAAACTAGGAACCCTGCAGTGATTAAAATAAACATACTCTCTACCCTCAAAGCATAATCTGGACTGGATAATATTCTTGGACTAGACATTATGGATTTAAAATGAATAAAAAGTTAAAGTAATGAATTGTTGATTTGTTTAATTTTTTCAGATAGAATCAATTTTTAATTTAACTTAATTATTTACTAGATAGAGAAAGAGAAAGAGAGAGAGAGAGAGAGAGAGAGAGAGAGAGGGAGACAATGAGCACACCAGGGCCTCTAGCCATTGCAAACAAGCTCCAGATGAATGCAGCATCATGTGCATCTGGCTTATGTGGTACTGGGGAATCAAACCTGGGTCCTTAGGCTTCACAGATAAGTGTCTTAACTGTTAAGCCATCTCTCCAGGCCAGATTTAGGTTTTTATATGAGAGAACAAGTGGAAAGCTTCTATTTTATTTATTTTTAAAATACATTTTTATTATATTTGAGAGAGAGAAAAGGAAAGAGATAGAGAAGCAGACAGTAAGACAGTGAGCATGGGTGCACCAGGGCCTCCTGCCACTGCAAAGAAACTCCTGACTCATGCACAACTTAGTGCATCTGTCTTTCTGTGGGTACTGAGGAATTGAACCCGGGCAGTTAGGCTTTGCAAACAAAATCCTTTAACTGCTGAGCCATTTCTCTAGCCTCAAATGGAAGCACACAAATGAGAAACTTGAGTTTTTTTTTTTTTTTTTTTTTAGAGAAACAGAGAGAGAGAGGAGACAGATAGAGATGGGCGCGCCAGCAACCTGTCAGCTGCTGTGAACGAAATCCAGATGCGTGCGCCCCCTTGTGGTCGAGTGTGGCACTGCACCCTTGCCTCATTTTGCATCTGGCTAAACGTGTGACCTGGAGATTGGAACCAGCATTGTTAGGCTTAGCAGGCAGGCGCCTTAACTGCTAAGCCAGCTCTCCAGCCTGAGTTTTAAATATTACTGAATTGATATTCTTTATGTTTAAGAATTTCTGTACTTATGAAACTAGTCTCAAGATTCTCATCATTTTTTTTTTTTTTTTTGTTATTGGCCCCAATATGTTAATTGTTTTTTTTTTTTTTTTTTTTTTTAGAGAGAGACACAGAGAGAGACAGAGAGAAAGGGAGGGGAAGACAGATAGAGTTGGGCGCGCCAGCAGCCTCTCAGCTGCTGTGAACGAAATCCAGATGCCTGTGCCCCCTTGTGGTCAAGTGCGGCATTGTGCCCTTGTGTCACTTTGCATCTGGCTAAACATGGGACCTGGAGATTGGAACCAGTGTTCTTAGGCTTAGGAGGCAGGCACCTTAACCGCTAAGCCATCTCTCCAGCCCCAATATATTAATTTTAAACACAAGAAAGATACTCACATTTCCTCAATATGAACTTGGTGAGTATAGCCATCACTTGAGTATCTTATCTACAGAACAAAGCCTTTTCAGCTTCTTCCCTACAAAGCATCTTGAGCAGGGATGATGTGAATCTGTTGCATTTTTTGTTTCACAAGTTCATAACTGGATGCTCAGTTTTCAAAAGATTACATGCCAAGAATAGTCATGATATTAAGAAAAATAAAATTAAGGCTTCTTGGCTGCTGTGCAGATGGTGTTTATGGAACTATACCACAAGACTAAATAATTTTTTGCTTAGTTTCTGTGGCTAGTGTTACAAGTTCTGTTTCTTGCTTCTAAATTATATTTTCTAAATTCACATATGCAATTTTGCATATGAAAAATACCATTTATTACACAAATGGCTGGTTTCTGATGTTCTAAATCCTGCAGGAACAGTATGCATCTCCTTTTCACTTTACATAGTAAATAAAAATTTACAAATATTGAAGAACATTTATCTTTTGAAGTATATTAAAGATGTTTATTTTCTAGTACATTAAATGATTCTTAGTAGGCGAGATACCTCTAGAATAAAAGATATAGCTATATTTTCAATTTATATTGTGCTAATGATTTCATTCTTCTTTCAGTTATTCAACTTTAGGGTAAACATACACATTTGGCATAGATTAATGAAAATTTCTAAGCACTCCTTGACAGAGTAAGTAAATAGTAACTTTCAGATGCTGGAATTCTAATAATTCTTCCTAAAATCTCAAATACAGCACATCAAAACTCAAAGAGTGAATGTGCTCTTAATAGGCATTTTCAATTTGTGTGTTAATCTGAAATATAGTACAATGTTGCTAAACAAATCAGTTAACACTAAATTAAACTACAACTGAAAAGGTTTGTCTTAAAACTCCATGTAAATCACTGATTTAAAAAAATATTAATTTTTTTTTTATTTGCAAGGAGAAAGAGAGAGAGAGAATAAGAGAGAGAGTGAGAGAATGTTTGCTACAGCATATCTTGCCTCTGAGAAAAGACTCCAGATGCATGCACCACTTTGTGTATCTGGCTTTATGTGGATACAGGGGAATTGACCTTGTGCTGTTAAACTTTGCAATAAAGTACCTTTAACCATTGAGCCATTTCATCAGCCCCCAATCAGAGAAAATATACCAAAGGAAAATAAAATAGAGGTTTGCATATTTCCTAAGATAACTTTAAATGTTTGTCTGTGAAACTGCAATTTTTAATGGCACACTAAGTATTAATGAGAATATAATATAAAAACTTCTATGATAAATAAGACAATTATAATGAGTGTCCATAAAGGTTAGTAAAGATCTAACTCACTTCAGAGACTCAATGAAAAACTATTGCTTGTGAAGTGACATTATTTCAGGAAGACAATTAGATCAATAGCCATTGTCATAAAAAGTTTAGACCTGATTTATATAATTTATAAATTTTATAATCCTTCAAAAACACAATCTTTGGTATCTATAATTAAATAGAAAATATTTTATACATAGGCAAAGAATTATGTGTCATAGCAGAATCATTTCACTGACAGTTGACTCACATTTTGATTCTGGTTTCAAATTCAGAAAAAAGATAAGCTGGCTGAAAGCAGCTCCTTTTCAGAAACCTGGGACATATATTCATTACAATTTCATTGTCCAGTATCATGCTGTGACACAAAATCTGGCATAGAACTGATATCTTGGATGTCATTCAGAAGAATGCAATTACTAGAAGCAATGTGCTTTTCCTGCTTCGTCTAACACATGCTCCCAGGCCATAGCCCAAGAAACTCTGGAATAGAAGGCATCTGTGTGCTTACTGAAGACTGGTACATATATCTTGTCTGCTGAAAATTGTGCTATTGGAGGGTCTGATATTCTATTCAGTATGTGATCAGTGGGTTGAGAAACCCATTTTTTTAAATGAGTATGACCTTTGAGTTGAGTGTTACGAGCAAATATTTCAGATATTCTCAGATGTTTGGAAAGTCAAGCACACAGAATGTAACTAAAAAATAAGAGCTGAGTATCAAGTAAACTGGGTAAAAGGAAGAACAAGAAGGGCAAAGAAGATGATTGGCATTAGAGCATAATTAATGAAAGTGTGACCAATCATGGTAAGTGCAAGATGCATGCTAACCAAACAAACTCAGAGACACACACATGATCATGCAGCACACACATATAGAAGAAAGATTTGAAAAATAGCTATCTTCATTTAATCTAATTAAGATGCAAAACATATTCATCTACTCTATTCACTTAACTCTATTGTATTGTTTTCTTCCATTCCATTCATTTATGTTCACTAAAATATTATTGGTCATTATGAAATAAATTTCATATCACTCAAGGGCCACAATCCTTAACTGCAGAAAAAGTCTTCACTGTTAAGGAGCAACTCTTAATGTAAAGTAAATGTATAGGTTTGAAAAGCATGTTAAGACCATGAGACTATTTGAAGAAATGAGCTATGTACTGGATTTTCAGATGGATTCACGAGTCTCACGATAGAGCTCCCTTGCGATGATGCTATAATGTGGGCTTTGTCCATAACTGGGCTAGAGAGATGGCGTAGCAGTTAAGGTGCTTGCCTATAAAGCTTAAGGACTCATGTTAGACTCTTTAGATCCCACATAAACCAAAACACAAAGTGATGCAAACATGTGAGGTTGCACATGCTCACAAGGGGGTGCACGTGTCTGGAGATCAATTATAGTGGCTGCAGACTTCAGTGCGCCAGTTTCCTCCCTCTTTCTCATAAAAAAGAGCCCAGTCTGTTGGACTTGACTTAAAAAAATTAGCCATACTTATATATCAACCACATTGATCTATGAACCTATCTCTCAATCTAATATAATGACATACTAGATATTTTTCACCATTAGCCCTAAAAGTGCATTTTCTTCAATTCAGTTAAAAGTCCCACCTGTCTGGTTAAGAAAATACCGAGTTACACAAAACAATAACTTCTTGAATTTTTCAAGTAAAAATAATTCTAGTAATTTAATATGTCTTCATTGAACATGAGGTAGCTTCAAGACAACAGTATCATTAAGGCTTGAGACTGCAAAACGGTGCATTTGGAGGAAATGAACATAGTTTTACACAGTTGCAGATGACATCAAGACACTATAGTATTAGGAAATTCGAACCCCAGAGAAGCAAGTTTTCACTACATTTCACCCTCTCTGTTTCCTCATTCATGCATAAGTGATTTATGGATAAGTACATTCTGGTAACCATAGTCAAGATTCGTGGAAGAACTGATGAAGAGAACAGTTACAAATACACAGAGGCCATGTTGGCTACTGTACTTCAGGTCCCCCTTACACTTGTCACTCTGATGGGGTGGGGGTTGTCCCTCATCAAGTCTGATGCAGTCCAGGAGAGTTAGAACAAATGGAATCTTCCAGAAATATTAAGAAAAGATGTGTTGTTATTTATTTTCTACCAAAAAAGAGTAAGACATGACATTTTTACTAACACAATCTTCCTGAACAGTGAACACGTTGTACAAAAGGATATCTTTTTAAAAATATTTTTATTCATTTATTTTCAAGCAGAGATGAACAGACATGTGCACATGTACACACACACACACAAACACACACACACAGAATGTGTGTTCCAGATCCTCTAGAAACTGCAAATGAACTTTGTGCCTCTTGCTTTATCTGGGTACTGGGAAATTGAACTCGGGTTGTGAGATTTTTCAGGGAAAAAGCCTTAACCACTTAGCCATCTCTCCAGCCCCCAAAGAATATCTTATAATTAGACCATTTGGAATTTAGAACAGAGACACAACAGTGGGGATACAAAGCTTCTGACAACTCAAATTTTGTTCATAAATAATTGTGAAAGTGGAACATTTGTTGATAAACAGTATAATGAAACCTAATTCTATGTATGGTAATAAAACAAATAAAAAAAGAAAAAAAAATAAAGCTTCTAAGACATGTAGTGGAAATCTCTTTACTTTTCTGTTACCCACCTATCTGACATTTCCCATTCATTAATTAGGAAAATGCCTTCATTTATGATTTTCCTTTGTGACTATAGCACATTTGTGGAACAAAATAAGCCACTGTGAGATTCTAGGTTCCATGGTGGGGGAGAGCTACCAATGTTAATATTGCTTTGTCTCACTGATATTTCTGGCCAGTATTTCCACAATTTTCAGAATCAGAAACAAAGTCCAACAAATATTTCCATTTAGTTTCCTGGTACAATTAGAATAAGAGTCATTTGATTCAGTATTATAAGTTCTTATATTGTTACTACAGTTGCCTAGTTATGTGATCTTGATTGCAAAGTACCATTCACATTTTCAGAGTCTTTGCTTCTTTCTCAGTGGAAGAAACCTGGTTTAGATGATCTTGCATATCCTATCTTACATGGAAGCTTTTGAGTCTATGATAAGCACATCTTAATTGTTAGTATATGTTTGCAAAGAAAAGCTGCTAGGATAACACATTAAGCCTAGTACTTATCAAAGTTTTCCACTATGTTTTCCCTCAGGAAGAGAATAATAAATATGTCTTTCTAGAAAGTTCTTTGAAGTCTTAAGTTTTATTGTAAAGATTTTGCAAGCACTGCATTTTATTCTATAAAGCTTCATTTCAATAAAGAGATGTTCGGAAGTTTTAGCTTTAGAAAAAAAATCAATTTAACAAACACCTCTGTATCATTCTTACCCTGATATTGAACATCTCCAGGCACACATCAGGAGTAATGAAGTTTCAGCCTGATGTTTATTGCATTTTAATTGGGTTTAGATGGTTAACATATACATATAAATGCAGAAAGATATGTGTACAAGAGAAGGGTGTGCTGGGAGATGAAATCCGGAAGTGTTGGCAAAGGAATTGAATAAAGCAGCAGTTGTGCAACTGTAAATGAAACTTGATGAGGTAGATTTTAGCTCCACACACTCAGTTATGACTGAAGGGGAGCTGAGGTCAAATCAAGCAAGCCTCAAATGATTCTCCTCTGTGGTGGTTCTTGTCATCTATTTGGAAGGCTGTGCACTTTGAAATCTAAATATTTAAAATGATGGCAACAAAGAACAAACTGCTTTGTTAGAGACTTGTTTATATATGATGAATATGCAGATTCATGAAGCAATGGTAGCATGTATTTGTTAGTTTAATCAAAATCATGTTTTAAAGCTCTGGCAAAAATAAATACTTACCTAATATATACATGTAAGGGGTTTTAAATGTGGAATTTGACTTTGGTTCATGTCTTCGTGTGGTATGAGAGCTGTCATTTTGGAATTGTTCCAATCAAGGATATAGAAAGGACAGTAATTCTACTCCTGAAAAGGACAAAGGACCTCATAAGGAAGATGAAGGACCTGTCTCTCCAGCCAGAATATTCTTCCACATCAAGGGTGAATTACATAATGCTACAATGTCAAGAATAATTTAAAGAAGGGGATTTTTTTTTAATTTTGGAGAAAAAGAAACAAATCCTGAGTTACATCCGTGTTTGACTGTGTAAGCAACATAAACTTGTCTCTTGAGGCTATAGCTATGCATGCATATGCAGTCAAAGAGATGGGCCAGTTGAACTTTTGAGTTCTTAACGCATGCTATTTTTCTGAATTACTATGTATTAGCTAGTCCTACCAGAAAAAAATAAAAATTAAGCCAAAGATTATTGTTCTACTGTACAACATGCTGGATACCTCTCCCAAGTTCCATGGCTATCTCTGTGACTTTTCTGGATTCATACACACATTCTTTAATGTGCAGTTCATTTGGAATTTCTTCTGTTTCACAATTTTATAAAATGATTAATGAAACAAAGTCTTGGAATTACATGCAGCACTTTTCTAATTAATCAGTGAAATTTAATTATGTTAACATCTTTTGAAAAATGCTTTAAAAGTAGAGAGATGAGGCCCATGTAATTATACTACTCATGAATTTATAAATTATATTATTAGAATAAAATTATCAGGGATGATAACAAAAAAAAGTGCCTCATACTTTTTAGGCACTAAACTTTGTAACCAATACACAAGTTTTATTAACACTTAGGCTTGCCAGTGAATTATGTGTTTCTAGATTTTAGGGTATAAATGAAGCAAATGGGCTGAATATTCAATATGATATTAGAAAAAGGGAAACATGATTATGTGAAAAGTGATGCAAAAATACTGGGGAAGCAAATAGGCAGATCTTACACAAAATGCAATAAAATAGACATAGTTACTTCATCTATCAGCATAGTCTTTCATCATTTATTCAGAACCTCAGCAACATACCTTTTGTGCTCATTTCCTTCACTACTGAATGTTTCTTAATTGTTTTATCTAATGGGAAACACTACAGTACATAAAATTTAAGTTTTATGGAGAGACAGAACTAAGGAGCTAAAGTACAACATTAACTCTTTATTTCATGAACTCTAAGTTGATATGTGTTGGTGTAGAGGATTTAAATGACAAGTTATGGTGTTTTTTTAATGGATAGTTAGGTGTTTAAATTCAGCCCAAGTTGTTTACCAGTCCTTTTTATACAAAGTCAGGGACAAATTAGCAATGGTGTAATGGCTGTCTATGTGCTCATTTGTAATAAGAAATTCACAGAAGATATATCTTGGATAGAGAACACTATTGGCTAAGAGTTTTGTTGGGTGGTTTGGAAAAGCCCTAAGAACAAGTTTCTGCACACTTAGTAATTTGGAGAGCCAAAATGATTATGCTCAAACATACTTTTGTGGCAGTAGAAAATTCAACAACACTGTTACTTCAGAGTACAGCCATGGAATATAAATACTGAAGGCCAAAGATTGTTTCCTAGGAAGTAGCCATTTTCTTTCAGGCCCCTTTGGTGGTTTACACAGAGAAGATGAGGCAAAAACCCTTGTGAAAATTCCATGGTTTATAACCTTGGATAAAATTTTCAACATTATTAGAAAGAAGTCTTAAAAGGTCATCTTATCAAGTCACCCTCTGTGGAAGAGAGTCCATTATTTTCACATTGTTGTGGAGAACAAAAGATGAAATGTTTCTATATTGGTATCTCTGAGAGGTCTGGCTCTGCATCCTTTCTTCTTTTTAATCTTACCAACGTAGGCATGTTTTCTGGGCACAGACTACAGCTTCAAGAATCTTCTCTACTCCCTCTTTCACACTTTGCCTTCCAAATCTAACCAAATCAAACATAATCACAAAAGCCACTCACATTTCAAGAGCACTTACTCATTTCTGGGCTAACCTACTTCTCTGACTGTAGAATAACAAATCACATATCTTCCAAAGTTGAACAGATTTAAGTGATGGACTACTGCAAATATTTTCCAAATGTCACGTCCCATTACTAGAACTTTTTCTGTGATTTAATTTATAAGATTGAAGTTTTGAGTTAGAACAAAATCATGTGTTGCCATTTCCAGATGTCTTAATAAGTACACATTTTCAAAGAAATGTGTCAGTTATTCAATTTGTTAAATATCCAAGCATAGAGGAACCTCTATATTATAGATCAGAGAAGTCTCATCTCTTGCCAACATTCATTTAGTGGCACAGTTTAGTATTTCAAAAGGACTGCTAGGCTACAGGCCTGAAGTAAGCAATTATCCTCCCCTTGGTAGGACTTAGATAATATGTGATTTTCTTGGGTGTTTTCCGAGCTGATTTAAGAAATGGCTTTCGGTAGATGTGAAGTTGCAATTGTTCCAAGAACAACTGAGTGGGTGAGGAGAACAAAAGGGCAGACTGCATTTAGAATCCTGGAAATGTACATTTATCTGCATAACCAGGCAATAAAAACAAGGTGAGCAGATGAACAGCAGCCTGTTAATGTCTCCTTCATTGTGAAGATACAAATTTTTCAAAACAGAGAATGCAGCTTCTTTAAAAAATGATAGAACTGAAATAAATTGTAGAAAGCTCTGCAAGTAATTAGTTTCTACAAGAGTAATGATTGCATGGCATATCTAGTCTGTGTGTATTTCGGGGCAGGTAATTGATTTGTTTCCTGTAGGGCCTTGTCTCTGATGTGTTCTCAGCAGAGGAGCAACGTAAGCTGTTATGTGGCACATTTGGTTTACTCTCCACTCTAGAGTTAGAATCTGCTTTTGACATCTTTTTAATATATAAATTTTACATTCACGTCGGTGCCTTTGATAGCCTCCTCCCTGTTGGCCCCATTCCAAAGGGACCTTCCTCATTGGGGAATGAGGGACGTGTATTGTGGGGTTAGCCAACAGTTATGGGGAAGAGGCAATGTCTCTGTGCATAATGACCCAAATTGTGGCTCTAACACTCTTTCCACCCCTCTTTTGACATCTTCATTGGCTCATGTTCATTTCAAGTTTGAAGAACAGTAGTTCAGGAGATTCTCCACTGCATCTTCATTTTGGAATGGTTAAACCCAGTTTCTCCACAAGGGTACTATGTTCTAGCACAGTGAGCTTTACAGTTATCAAGGAGAAATACCTGGTTTCTCATCATTCAAATATTCCTGGATGGGTCCCCACTCCTTTAATCCATTCTAAGAGCAGAGCTGACATGCTTTTAACATTTAGATGCTCTATTTCTGCAGCATCACTACTGTGGAGGTCAAGCTTTCTTCACAGTAACCTTTGGAGTATAGACTCACCCCACATTCATGACTTACATCTAAAGCAAGTACAGCTTAATCAGGAGGCTGGTTCCACCCTCCTTCTTCATCTTTAAGACCCCTCTCTGTGATGGTTTGCATTCTGATTTATAATTTTCCATCTTTTCAAATGTTTTCATTTCATTATTTTATATTTAACTATGGAATATACTTAATTTATATTTCATAGAAATTATACTCTTCAGCATATACATGTAACAGTTTTATTAATATTTCTCACTAGTTTACCCATTAGTAGCCACTAATACATCAAGAATATATGCAAAATAAGTCTGACAAAAGATGGGGATCTTTCAGTAGTAGTAGACAGTTTTAGTGTCTAATGTTTAGAGATTTCATTCGTAAAGTTGAATTTATTACATTCAGAAAATGTATATAGAGTAAATTTAGAAAATATCACATTTTCAGTTCTCTAACTAAAACATTGCTTATCATACATAATGTACGATAAAATTTTAATATAAACTTTGGTATATTCTATTAATATGTGTAATATGAATTCAGAACAAAAGTTATGTAGTCATCATTTATATAAAGAGTATGTAACTATAACATATCAAAAATTTACATTTCAACAATATTTTAGACTTCCAATCAAGTACATATGAAATACCAAAAAAAATTTTAAAAAGAAACATATATCTCATGCACTAAAACAATCAATCATCATTGAAAAGACCTGGCTGAATGGAAAATTTCCCCATTTGAATTGATTACTGTCAGGGTATTCTGCCAATCAATCTGCAACTCAAGGGATCCCACCTGCTCTCTTTGATTCACATGGATGGCTGGGGAGTACAAAACACTCTTTTTAAAATTAGTAAGTATGTGTGTGAGAGAGAATGGCTACTTCAGGGCCTCTTGCCACTGGGTCGGGGGTGGAAACACCAAACATTTAAACGACTTTTTATGTTTGGCTCACATGGGCATCTTGGGAATTGAATCCAGGTTGGAAGGCTTTGCAAGCAAGCGTTTTTAACTGCTGAGCCATCACCCCAGCCCCCAACACTCTAGAAAATCAAAACAAACTTGGAAAAGTCACATTTTCAAATGCTAAGACTTATTACAAACCTACAGTAACAAAGACTGTGCAGTACTGATTTACATGCATGGATAAATGCAAATCAATGGAAATAAAAGTTCGGAAATAAATTACCATAGTTATAATCAACTAATTTTTTTTTGAGAGAGAGAGCACATCAGTGGCCTCTCAGCCTCTGTGAATGAACTCTGGATGCGTGTGCCCCCTTGTGGGCAAGTGCGGCATTGTGCGTCTGGCTAAAAGTGGGACCCGGAGAATCTGAAGGGCATTCTTAGACTTAGTAAGCAGGCACCTTGACTACTAAGCCATCTCTCCAGCCCTCAACTAATATTTTTATTAAGTATAAACTTTGTATGGACACATCCTGTGTCGGACCATGTTTTCCTTCCTCCCTGACCCATTCCACTGAGGGTCCTCTTCAGTGGGATTGCTGGTGTTCACCATGGGGTTGTGAATTGTGAGCTGTGAGAGCAGCAGTCAGCCATTGTGGGGTAATGACTCTGGATATTCCCTCCCACTCTGTCACTCTTACATTCTTTACTCCCCCTCTTCCTCCAGATTCCCTGAGCTGTAATGGATGAAGATACTAAGACAATTCATTTGGGAAAGAAGAATCTTTCTGCTAAATAGTGGCTGTTGGATCCAAATGCTAACAAAGGAAGAAGGTTGGATTCCAGTCCACAGACATTTTGTACTTAATAGAGTCAAGACTCTAAAAGTTAAAAGTGTAAGTTTTGTAGAAAATATAGGTGTGATTCTTTGAAATCTTAGAGTACAATAAAAAGAAGAAGCAACAAGAGAAAAAAAGGCAAAGTGAATTTGATAAATTAAAAAATTTTGTGAGCTGCAGGGATGGCTCAGTGGTTTAAGTGCATTACCTGCTCAAGCATGAGGGTCTGTATCTGATACTGCTGGCATTTGATTTCCTCAGCACCTACGAAACAGCTATGAATGTCCAAACACTTCTGTAACTCCAGTCTTTTGGGGAACAAAGACTAGAGAGTCACTGGGACTAACAAAAAATTGCAAACTCCAGAATCAGTAAGAGACTCACAGAATAAAAGGTCAGTTGATGATGGAGAGGCCTGATGGTCTCCTCTGGTGTGCACAGGGTGTTGTATAAGCACATACAAGTTCATAGAGCACAGCCCATACTCACATAACACATATTAAGTCCAAGCAAAAGTCTTTTGTTTGTGATTATTTATTTATTTATTTATTTATTTTGGTGCTGAGGACTGAACCCAGGGCCTTGTGCTTGCTAGGCAAGCGCTCATCCACTGAGCTAAATCCCCAACCCCAAAAGTCTTTTTTTTTTTTTTTTTTTTTTTAATTCATGCTTCAATGGATACAATAAAACAAGTTATCCAATAGGTCATGGCACAAGAGAAAACACTAGAAAATCATATATGTGATAAGAATTTCTATGTAAAATATGTAGTGAACTCTTACAACGATATTGCAATAATGTAAAATAATGTAATCACACAGTCTAAAATGAGTAAAATATTTGACTAAACATTTTCCAAAGTAGACACAAAATGGCCAATAAGCATGTGAACAATACTCAGTATCATTAACCTTGAGCAAAATGAAAAAAAAAAATCAGATGCAATTTCAGATCTAACTGGATGCTCATGCTAAAGTAGAATAGTAAAATTTTATGAGGATTTCTGGATTTAAAACACACACATATACATACACACACACAGAATGCAAAATGTTGAAACTAGTTTGCAAAGCAATTTCTCAGTTTCTGGGAAAGCTTCCCATTGAATTACCAAATGTCCCAGCCATTCCACTCCTAGGTGTTGTCTATACTGAAGGGAATTGAAAACATATATTCATATATAATCTTGTAGAAGAGTTCATTATGAGACCCCAAAATGAAAACAAATTGTCAAATGTCTATCAATTGACCAACAGAGAAATAAATAGTGTATTAATTCACTGAACATTATAAAGCAAAACACTGAAAGACTTGTAACATGGGAAAACCTTACAAGTACCCTAGGTGAGAAATGGTAGATTTTAAACGGGAAGACAGAGTATGATTCAATGAACATGAACTACCGAGAGGAGGCAAGTTCATAGACGTAGAAAATAGTGTTTGCCAGAATTTTTGGAAAGAAGACTCATTGGAGAGAAACTGCTCGTGTATACTGTTTCTTATCAGGGTGATGAGGACATTGAGGATTTAAATAATAGTTCTGGTTTTGCAACTGTCTCTAGACTGCCTAATGTAGCATGAGGAACACAATAACTCTGTTTGAGAAACATTGCTCTATAACTGTAAGTACTGATGTACAGCAATAAAATTTCATTAATTTTCATTTCAAAGATTGCTTGCATTTGGGCAAAAATAACACTAAAACTGCACAGGGCATTGATAATCTGACATAATTTTCTTATAGCAATAATAGATAGGGTGGATGTTCTACCTATATCAAAATTATAACAGAGTGATTAAGAGTTCACATTTATGAATGCTTTTCTTTTTATAGTCTTTAGATGAAGGATGAGGCACTATTAAAAAGACATTTTTCTTGTTCTATTCTAAACTTAACACAGCCCCAAAAATATTCAATGTATTTTCCACAATGATTAAAGTATAATTATAAAAATAAAAATAAATCAAACCTCTGAATATTCAAAACACAAGACTACAAAGACCACCTGTTTCCATCATAATTGCCACAAAGAATACTGAACCTAAATTGGATTTTCTAAAAGAAGAAATTACATTAGTTTAAAATAACCAAGGCAAAAAGATGAAGAGGTGGGCTACAGAGATGGCTTAGTAGTTAAGGCTCCTGCCTGCTAAGCCTAAGAACCGGGTTCCAATCTCCAGGTCCCACGTTTAGCCAGATGCAGTGATGCAAGGGCGCAATGCTGCACCTGACCACAAGGGGGCCGCACACATCTGGATTTTGTTCACAGCAACTGAGACACTGCTGGCGCTCCCATCTCTATCTGTTTCCCTCTCCCTGTCTGTCTGTCTCTCTCCAAAAATAAATACAATGATAATAATAATAATAATAATAATAATAATAATAATAAGATGAAGAGGTTAGAATCCCTTCTTAAAGATCATTAAAGGGAGCTGGGCAAGATGGCACACACCTTTAATCCCAGCACTCAGGAGGCAGAGGTAGGAGGATTGCCATGAGTTCAAGGCTGCCCTGAGACTACATAGTGAATTCCAGGTCAGCCTGAGCTTAGAGTGAGACCCTGCCTCGAAAATCAAAAACAAACAAAAAATAAAAATTACAGGGCAATGGAAATCATCACATGGTATAATTTATTGAATGTGTCAAATTCTGTACTATATACTCTCAATTACATTTAACTACTATATGGTCCTACTAGGTATGGCTCAAGGGGTACCCTCACATTTTATAGATAGAGAAAGTGATATTTAATAAGAAGGAGGGCATTAAAATAACAGGTGTAGAAGAAGTAACAGGCCTATTAAATTATAAAGCCCAAATAATATACAAACTTCAAATAAAATTGTTTCTAATAAAGTTAAAGAAGAACTGGTATAGAACAGAAAACATGATTTGGACTGAATTTCTTATTACATAGAGCTGAATTTTTAATGCTAACTTTATCAGGAAAGGTGAAAATCATTATACTCAGCATATGCAAATATGTTTCCTGTGACAAAGACCACAGATACCATTTATGCTCAGTCTACTAAAAGATTCAGGGAATAAGTCAAAGCCAGAGATGCATAGTGTGGTCCTCGGTGTGAACCATTGCTTTTCTCATTGTTGCCCTCTTTTTCTACTGGGTAATGCTGCTTTTCAGTATATTGAAACCAGATTATGCATATCAAACACAGGGTTGGGCCTAGCCCTTGGCCTCAACTATGAGCCAAGATTATGCACACACCTGGGATTTAGGAGAGCTGAAAACCTGAACATTAGGTGTGATCCAGTTTGGAATTCCAACACAATTGTGACATACATAGGAGAGCTGAGAAAGTACTCCATACAGGGAAGATCCATCATAGCCTATTTCCAGTGTGAGGATAGTTGAAATGATACTTCCATATTTATTACTATATTTGACATTCATGTAATACATGAAGTAGTAAAGTTGGGTTGTTTTGTGATTTAATGCTATAAACACTGATATAAATAACTCATTTTATAAAAATTAAATTAAAACACACACATATGGGAGCGCATGCCATGGCATAGTTGTGGAAGTCAGAGGAGAACATCAAGGTGCCTGTGCTCCATCTTCTTTGAGACAGGGTCTTGCTACTGCAAGCAAACTGGCCAAGTGCAAATGAACATTAGACTTAGCAGGCCTGTGGGCTTCAGATTCTCCTGGCTCTGCTTGTCATTTTTATAGGCATAATTGTGCTCATAAATGCATGAGCCACTCTGGATCTAGCTTTACTTGGGTCCTAGGGAATTAAAGGCCAGCCAGCAGGACTTGCAAGCAAGCATCTTAAACCACTAAGTCCTATCACTAGCCTCAACAAATGAAAACAAAATAAGTAACTTCTGTTAAGTAATATGTCAGTGACTTTGAGAAGGTTGATTTCTAATTCCATATGAAGGCTACATAGGTTTATTTTCTATAATATCAGAGCCTTATTTAAGAGTTTCTGTCAAGCTTAATCATAATAGAATTCCTCAACAATATGTGTTGAAATTGTAATGGTTTTATAAAAACAATATTTACTTTTCAATCGTCTTTTGTATCTGAGTTTTCATTTCTATCATCTCTATTAAAAATTGTTTAGATCATTTCCATAGAAACAACTGGAGTAAAAAGTGTTGAGCTGGGCTGGAGAGATGGCTTAGAGGTTAAGGTGCTTGCCTGCAAAGCCAAAGGATCCTGGTTCAATTTTCCAAGACCCCTTTAAGCCAGATGACAAGGGGTACATGTGTCTCAAGTTCATTTGCAGAGGCTGGAGGCCCTGGCATGCCCATTCTCTCTCTCTCTCTCTCTCTCTCTCTCTCTCTCTCTGTAACCCCCTCTTTGTCTGTCTCAAATAAATAAATAAATAAAAATATATTTTAGAAAACAGTTGAGCTTTGTATTGTTCACAGTGAATGTCTTTCTGAATTTTCAACACTCAATACTCAAGAGATTTGAGGCAGAATGTTTTTGAGACAAAATTGATTTTAAAGAGGATTCTCTTCACATTTTTTTCCTGCTATGAATTCCTATTTCCAAATATGGTATGAACATATACTCGATAATATTAATGAAAAAATTCCAGGGATTATAAACCATTCAGGTTTTGTTATTGTAGCTGAAATAGGGTGCTTAATCTTGGTTACCTGCACAGAAGTAGCTCCCTGTTCACAATCATTATAACTTAGTCCCTGCTGCTGAGGTTGGGTCATGGAATACTGGACACCACTTATCTCTGTCTAGTACTATTGAGTTAGATGATTGCCAGAAGCCCATGCATAGGAGTGGGATGAATAGAGGGAAAACAAACAAGAAAAATATACCTTAAGGCTCAGCATTGTAGTTGTTGAAAAAAAAAAAAAAAAAAAACTGAGGCAATGAATGAATCCTAACAATAGAATTTTACCACACTTAGATTATCACTGAGTTCCATCATTTTTCATATTAGCACATTAAACACCCATGAGTTCTCTAAAATGAGCAAGTCTGATAAGTGTGAAGCTTGCTCAAATTTTCCTGAATTGCTAATTATATTACTTTATTATTTACATCTATACCACAAAGGATTAAAGTGGAGGCAATCATTCTGTCAATGGCCATGGAGCACTGCCTCTTCTGTTCACTTCATAGGGAAAAGTCATAGCTAATGTGGTCTGCTGTTGAAGGTCCTAAATTATTTGCTGTTTTTTTCTTTACTAGAGAGTTTTATATTTGAAGATTTCTCTTATCCACCTTTTCAAGATGATGAAATTGCAAAAATCACTGGGAGGAATGGCCTCCCACGTGAGCAGGTGGACCTATGAATTAGCTAAGTGAGAGGGGTTGCATGTTCTAATGGACATTGCAGTCAGTGTTGTTGAGGAGTTTCAGTGCTTTTATTGGATGATTGCAGGGTTTTTTCGGAGTAAGGGTGTTTTTGCATTATGAAAATACTCTTGCAATGTGCATCTCTTGGATCATTTTGCTTGCTTACTGTGTTGTGTAGTATGTAACATAGAATTAGACTTTCAAAGTGTCATTTGAATTTCTATAGAGAAGTTACAGAAGTGGATCTTGAACAAGGAGGCTGAATCTTCATTCCCTGTCACAGATTAGTTCTTGTTAACAATGGCCAGTTTCTGGAGCCATTATCCTGTGTGGTACAGTGAACTAACTGTCCCTTGGCAATTGCATTACCTAGAACAAATTACCCATCCTTGTGATGCTGTCTTTTGAATTTCCCTTCTGTCCTCCCTCCTTCTTCCTTTCTTCCTTCCTTTCCCTTCTTCCCTCATTGTTATACCTTCCCTCTGTCCCTTCCCTTCCTTCCCTCCTTTCCCTGTAATTTTCCTGTCTTTTGCTTGTGGAATTCAGTTTAAATTCAAGCTCTTCTGAACAGACTTTTCCAGGAAGACATGGCATCATGTATCCTTTCCACCAGAATTCTATGACAGAAGTGTCAAGAATGTTAGGTCATGCTATGTAAAAAGCACTGCATTAATACATGAGTCACAATCACGAGGAAGTGCAATGAAATCCCAATTTTTAAGGTATTCAGTATCATAATTGTTACATATCTGACTCAATCCTTAGAGCAGCATATGTATTTTTAGAAAATACCCATATACTAAATTTTACTCTTATTAGCTAGAAAAAGGGATTACACAGGAAAATAAAAGTTTGTCAAGCAACTCATAACTCATAGTAAAATATACAAGTATAAAATTTTAACTAAAATTGTGTCACTATCAGAAAATTTTACATGGTTGAGTATTTATATTTTGTTTCATAAATCATATAGGACTTATTTCACTGATTCATGAAGTTATTCTATTAACAAACATTCACAGAGAAGATACATCAAAAACATTATTAAAAATTCTATTTCTGTGTATTAGAACAAATTTTGAAGATTGTGTAAGAAGTTATTTAGAATTAATGAAAAGGAAACTTTTTGTTTCATAATGTTCACATACATGTTAGGGCATGATATTTTACTAGAAACAATATTATTCAATGTCAATTCCCTTTATTTTGAAAGAGCTATGTACAATTCATTTCCAGATTCTGCTGATTTTCTTTTGAATGTACACACCATAGAAGATGTGAAATTAAAACCTAGTTCAGTTTTATACATCAAGTAATTCTAAAATTTGATGGGATTTTATTTAATGTTAGTACTCTGAAATTTGTATGAGTAACTAAGTGATCAAATGTACTAACACTGAAAAATAGTTTGGTATTGATCTGTCTAGTGCACACTTGGGCTGAAGTATGTAGGGTCACTGAATATCTGAAGTCTGATTTTATCCCATAAATAATTAGTGTGTAAATCTGTGGAAAGAAACTTAAATTTTTAGCATGAAACATTAATGATAGGATTATCCAATAAGTTTTCTTACAAAAAATGAGTTTAAAAAAAAAAACACAAAACAGAAATGTGATAACCTTCCTTAGTAAAACTTCCTTAGTAAAAATTTTCAGCAGTTTCAAAAAGAAAGCAAATTCTTTAACCTAGAAGGGTATCTACAGAAAATCTGGAAATAAAATAATTAGTTGTATAGAGCAAATCATCAGAAATGAAGCAAAGGTATCTGTTACCAACACGCATGGTCGTCATTTTACAGGAGGCTAAGAAAGTGCAGGAAGAAAGTACAAAGGTACCCAGAACAATGATGAAGAAATAAAATTGTTCACAAAAATCTATTCACATATGATTGATATATAGATAATACACCCCCAAATGAACATAAAAAGTACTAAAACTTGTTTTACATGGCAGCTGGGTGTAAAGTCAGCAAAAAAATTTTATTCCTACATACCATATAGAAATGTTACAGGTATATAACATATTTTCTATAGCATTTATGCTAGCAGGGAAAAATTGAATGCCTAAAAACATTAAAACAGCACTAAAATATAGAAAGTATATGTTTAAATCTAGAAAAATATGTGAGCTTTATATACAGAAGCCCACAACACATTGATAAAGGAAACCAAAAAGGACTAAAGAAATGGATAATTAGGGCTGGGGAGATGGTTCAGTTGTCAAGTCACTTTCTTGCAAGCCTAATGAATTTGTTTTTATTCCTCAGTACTCATGTAAATCCAGGCACAAGCTGGCACATGCATCTGGAGTTTGTTTGCAGCAGCTATAGACCCTGGCATGCCCATTCTGTCTGTCTGTCTGTCTTCTCTATTTCTCTTGCTTGCAAATGAATTAAAAATATTTTCAAAAAGAAATGGATAAATATACTGAGCTAATGTGTTAGAAGATGGAGTGTTGATGACATGTCTTTAGCTAGAAATTTAATGATTCAGGTCAACTTTGGTTAAAAAACTTCAGCAGAAATATTTTAGAACAATATTACATTTATTCCAAAATGTATTTTCATAATCAAATATTCCAGACTAGATCAAATAATTTTGAAGACAAACAGAAATGTTAGAGGTACATTCTATAAATTATATAAAAACCATGATCTTTTGAAGGGATGGTGTTTGTGTAAGTGGGCATTTAAGTTGCAACACTAAGAGTCCTCCCTCAGCCCACACCTTACAAAGATTAACTCAAAACCTCCAAATGATTAGAGACCACTATGCAAAATGGAGGAAACCCAGAAAACCTTGAGTAGTGAGAGGTTTCATATAAAAAGCAGAAAATGCATGGGCAATAAACAGTAACAGCTTACAAAAATTGGTGTTTATGACAATTAAAAACTATTTTGTAATAAAAACACAGCCAAGAAGATAAAAAGGCAACCAACAGACTCATGGGAAATATTTATAAGAGAGTATTCAATAAAAGAACTTGATCCAAAATACATATACATCTCAATTCATAGTAATGAGAAAACAAAAATCTTAGCCTGGCGTGTTGGTGCATGCCTTTAATCCCAGTACTCGGAAGGCAGAGGAAGGAGGATCACCCTGAGTTAGAGGCCACCTTTAGACTACATAGTGAGTTCCAGGTCAGCCTGGAGTAGCGTGAAACCCTACCTTGAAAAACAAACAAACAAAAAAAAAAAAGTTTCATCTTTAAAACTGAGCAAAAGATCTAAACAACTATTTGCTAAAGTGATAAGCAAAATGAAACTAAATGAATGCCCCCCACACCCCAAGCCTGAATACTGAAGGCAGACAAAACAATGAGACAACTGAAATCCTCCATGTTTAGGGGTGTGTCAAACATAGAACACCTTTGAAGCATGGTTTGCCTGGTCCTGTGTTTTCTCTTAGATGGATGAATCCTTTTAATAAGTTTAAGCAGAAAAGTAGTCCTATCAATTTATTTATTTTTGATGAAACCATATGTTTTAGAGAGTTTAAGTTGCTGAATTTCATTCAGCATTGCCAAGTAACCAAATTATGTCTTGTATCCTGGACCTCCAATTCATGTAACATACATCTCACTACACTACAGTGGTCTGGTGATTCACAGCTTAAAGTATCTACTGCATTGAGACACAGTGATAATTCCTAAACTCACCTTAAAGGAGTTACTACTGATTCTTAACTTGGGAATATTTAAATCATTATTTTGTGCTTTCAACCCTTTATAATCAACTGCTAAGCCCCAAATCTTTTTTTAGTAGGCAAAGATACAGTAATATCTGTTAGTTTTTACAGATTGTTTACATGTTTCCAACCAAATTAATTGTGCAACAGGGAGATGTGTGAACACAGTCTGTAGATTGCATCATGAAGCATGATGAACAGAGACAAAGCACCTATTTGATATTTATTAGAAATCACGTTCAATTTTATAAGAAATACATAGTCCATTTCAACTGTGGTAAGTTCATAGAGCATTCCATTGCTTCTTTATGCCAGAAGGCAGGCATGGCTGTATCACTGCAGGAACACAGCTTGTCAGAGTTGTTGCATACATCTGGGTTGTGTGCCTGATGACTAAACATACCTGACAGAACTCTCACACTAGCAGCTGCCTCATTAATGATCTATTGCAGCTACTGCTGTTAAGCTAAGTCTGTATGACTAGGATATTCTGAACAGAAATTTTTCAATTTAATTTTATCATTAAATTTTAATTGGTGCTTAGAATCTCATTAATTATTGTTTTAGAAATGTCAGTCATCAGTTACTAGTCTATGAAACCATTTACAAATAATATATATATATGATCAGCTTTGTAAAATGTCTTTCCTTCTGGAAATGTGCATTACCTTTAAGGACATGGGCAAAGGGGTTAATGCCAACAATGACTAAGATTTATTGTACTGAGGTTTTACTTCATTATCCCATTCATTTTTCTCAATAACCCTGTGAGAAGACTGAAGAATACACAGGCTCTGAAACTTGCTAAGATCACATAACTAATTGCTGTTGAAGGGAGACTGAACAAAGGCTGAAAGCATTTGTATTGCTTGAGAGTCCTTTAACCACAGGGTCAAAGTATAGGGTTGGGTGTGGTTATGATTCTATATTAAGTAAGGTCATTTTGTAAATGTACTACAAACTATAGATCATATTAATATTTTGTACTTTTTTATAGTGTTTTTCACAGTATTTTCCATTGTATCATTTTATTGATCCTGACATAGTCTTATGAGTTATTTTCTTCTACTTTTGGAGGTCATAAAATTCTACCTGAAGATGTAGATCAGTTATGTAATTTCCTAAGTTGGGCACTAATTATTGAAACACATTTCTTCTGTGAGTTACTCCATTTTTGTGAAGTATAATATTTAATTGACAGTAATTCACACTATAGTAAGCTGTGAAAGAGTTTACTTTAATATCATACATTCTATTATAACCTAATGTATCCAGTTTATAAACACTCCTCAAAATTTCCATTGGAGAATTTGCTTCTCTTTTTCAGATGGACGCAGAACCTGAGGGGAGGATCAGCCTATCACACCTCACCAGGGCCCCAGCTGAAACCATAGAGTAATTGGGAAAATGAGCAAGAGTGTTGCTTTCTTGGTGAACCTGGTACCTATACAAGGGTAAAGGAGATAGACACAGAGAACACTCAACTCTTTACAAACCAGATATCCAGAGACACAGAGGCCCCCAAGACCTCATCACTGAAGTAGACCTAAAATGAACCTAACATGGCTCAGGGAAATTTGTGAAAGAGGGTCAGAAAGATTGTTAGAGCCACAAGTTGAGTCATTATGCCCACAGACACTGCTGCTTCCCCATCACTGATAGTTACCCCTACAATGCATGACCCACATCCCCCAACGAGGAGGGTCCCTTCGGAGGGTGGAGAACAGGGAGGAGGCTAACAATGGTATCAACACGAATGTAGTCACATTATGTACATAAGTAATAAAATAATTTTAAAAAATTATAATGAAGAATTTCTATTGTAATTCTCACTGTTTGTGGAAGACAGAGACAAAGCTATACTAAATGACATGAACCATGGCTGGTGGTACATATAGAAGAAAATCGTATTCATTTCTTTAATTTTTCCAAAGAAAGTTTATGAGAATTACAGGGAAATGAATACTAGTTTTTCTCTAAGCACATAAACAAAGCATTCATCTTCCTAGAACACGAGCATAAAGAAGCTTCTCAGAAATTTTCCTAAAACTAAAACACAAGTAAAATTTCTTGTACCAGCTCTTTAAAACAAAATCATTACAACAGTTGTCCAAGACAATTATTTGCATCATAAATACAGTTGAAACTAGATGACACTGACATAGCACTAACATATAATTTAGCAAAAGAAAAAAAAATCTATCGAAAACCCAAACCAGTACAGTCCACATATATAATTTTCAGAGGTTTTTGGATTGGTTCAAAAATAAAATCAGAATATAATGATGATCTTATTTACAATATGATGTTGGGACCACATAATCTTTTGAGAATCAGATGGAATCTGTGATTGGAATTCATCCTCTAAAATATAGACACACATGTTATTTCCAGAAACACATTTATCATGATCAATATCCCTCAAATAATTGAACAGATTGTTTTAATGTTTTGGTAATGTTATTTGTTACAAATAGCCTTGTGGTAAAAATGAACAACAGATTTGAAGGATTCAACTTTGATGAGAAGCTGTGTTTTATTGTGATGGAACAAGTAGGATGCCATCCAGGGTAAAGAGGGGGTGGTTGAAACCCTTTATAATATTCAGGAATACAACTATGACTTGAACTTCAGAGGCCTCTTTTTGACATATATAAAATGGCAACAGAAATAAAACCCGTCATTTATTGAGTACCAACCCAGGATCCCACTCAGTTTTCTGACACAGAATGAAGTGAAGCTCAGTGAGGTGAGGCATTTCCCTAAGATCTAAGTTCATGCATGACAATTTAATTAAAAGAGTTCTCTTAGGAAGAAGCTTTAAGTTCTGTGCATTTTTAAAATGTCAGTATGCTTCCTATTGAATGAATTATTTAAAATACGCTGTGCAGTGAGTGCATAAAAGATATATTTTGTGTATTAAAATGAGCATAACATTCAAAGATAGCAATTATTGAATTTGCTTCTCTGCCTGCTCTCTTGACCTGCCATTTGAAGATTTGTGGATCAGTGAGCTAGAAAGGACTTCAGCAGGTACTCTGTCCTTGACAAACCCACTTTTTGTAAATGGGCTGTTAAATGTTCTCTAACCTAAGTTAAAACAAAAAAAAAAAACCTTCATTTTTTCTTATAAGATAATCTACAAAATTCTTAAGTATATTTTTTATGTATATTGCATATTAAAAGTATATTTTTGTATGAGAAAATATGCTTTTAATGTTATAGACAAATTTATCTTTTCTCATATGTTATCAGTACCCATCATTCATCTTAGATTATATATTTTATATTAGAAGTTTATCACCTCCTAGTCAATATTTATTTTAGTATATATTATCATTTTAATACTTATTATTTGTGACAGCTAAAATTTGAACATTAGAAATAAAAAGATAATTGTTATTGATTAGGTTCAGATTTCAAAATGAACATTGAATAGACTGATACACATTTGCTACTTCTCAGTAGCAGTAGGAAATTACATGTCAGCTTTGACTCTGTGTGCTCAGAAACTACTTCGGGGCTGCTTCTGAAGAGGTGTTTTTTATTAATGTTTTATTGCATTGCTTTATGGCAACATATATCCCTCTGGGAGGGCATAATTTGGTATTTTCTAACATAGACTAAGAAGCAAAGTTCTGAAGTTCCAAGACATTACTACCACAGTCATTTATATTGAATAAAAAATTCATCAGATAAGCAAGTGGATAATTATGTCCCAAACTTAAAGACATAGGATGAGGCAAATATAAAAATACACACAAGGCTGTGACTGTATATTAATTCTGTCTTCTTCCTGTCCTGATCTGTTTTATCCTGTCTTCCACCCCCTTTAAGGTTTTCATTGTAATTGGTGACTGAATGTGGTTTCTTTACAAGCCTGTGTTCCCAAAGACTGCAGATGTCAGGAGGAGGTGGGAGTGAATGCAGCTGTGAGACAGAAAAAAATTCACCCCTCTTTGAATAGTGGGGTGTGGGGGGCAGAGTTGCACTCTAGTTTCTTCAAGAAGCTTACTACTTAGTTCAGTTTAAAGAACATGGGTCCAAATGATGTGATCTCTTGGGTTCTGATCCTAGATTCTAGCAGGAAAAATCCAGTCAAAACATTTACTCAATTTGTTTGAATAAAAGCACCGAGTACATATCCATGAGCAGTCCAGTAACCAATGTAGATTCACAGGACTTTTGCTCATAGCTGTAGAATCCAGTCTGGCAAAGCCAGCTGGGGTTTCATCTGCTTTAGTTCAGTTTTAATAAATTTGGCAGGAATGAGGAATTAAAACACAATTTCATCTATCCTTATTTCTATCTTTAATAAAAATCAGGGATCACTGCTAATGTCCTACAAAGGTAAAAATATCATTTATGACATTTTACTTTTGACGTATAAGATGACAAAATAGGAGCCACAATAATTCTTGTTAGAATGTAATCAAACGATAGAAAAATAACATAAACTATTCAGCCACTTTACATGGGTCATACTCTTATTAAATATATATTGGGAATTTTTATTACCTAAGAACTACAGAATCATGGCCCACATGTTATAATTGAATAAACATACAGCTGAGAAGAGCATAGAGAGAACTAACCCACAGTTTTGCTGTTGATTGGGTGGGAGGGAATTACTGGCTGACATTTTAATCCTCATGAATCATAAATACAACAATATTAAAAATATAGCACATGCAAAATAACCTAGACTTTCAAGCATAGGGACTAGACTTTAAGTGATCTTAGAGTATCCTACATAATATATAGGAGACATCTGTAGTTTATATACAATGTGTGGGTTCAGATAAACCACCTTTCTATTATTTGACTCACAAAAAATTAAATTCTCAAGAATAAATGCAGTAGCATAAATTAAGGTCTGGCAAACACACTATTTGCACATAGTAGGAGCTATAACACACCATGTTCACATGGTAGAAGGTGTAAAACACGCTACATGCATTATTAAAGGGCAATGCTATGCTTCATAAAAATGGAGAACTTTGGGTTGGAGAGATGGATTAGTGGTTAAGGTGCCTGCCTCCTAAGCCTAAGAATGCTGGTTCCAATCTCCAGGTCCCATGCTTAGCCAGATGCAAAGTGACACAAGGGCGCAATGCCGCACTTGAGCACAAGGGGGCGCACCCATCTGGATTCGTTTGCAGCAGCTGAAAAGCTGCTGGCGTGTCCATCTCTGTCTTCCTCTCCCTCTCTCTCTGTCTCTCTCCAAAAAAAAAAAAAAAAAAAAGGAGAACTTTGAAGATGGTCACTTTGATTAAACTAATACAGGTGCTTTTTTTTTCATTTTTTTGTGGATCAGACAATGTGACTGATGTAACAAAAATGCTGAAAGAGAAAGGTCATCTTAACTAAGATACAGCTGAAATTTTTCCCCAAAAGATTATTTCTGTTAGGAAATCTATCCACCTGGAAAAATAGAATCCTGTAGTCATTAGGGAATACTTTCTCTCGTCATGTACAGCCACCTGAATAAGACATGCTCAGTGATCAGGAAGCACAGATGAAGACTAGCATGGAGTTGCCTTTAGGACAGAATTTTTTTTAAAAAAAAGTCTGTGATATTTTTCAAGAAATTAGCATTCTTCATGTCTCCTTGGCTAAGTTGACAATGAATTTTTTTAAAAGATTTCTATCTCTAGCTTGTCCTTTCTGAATTCCTGACAATACATTTCTCTGTTGGGTTTGGAACATTTTAAAGTAACATTTATAGCTTGAATTAGTGATCTTGGATTATGGATAAACATAAAATACAGCACTGCTCTTTTAGAACATGTTTCACTAAAATTGCAAAACAAGATTCCCACATCTATTTTGTCTTTGTAGAATATCTTCTCAGCATTCAAGCATCACAAATGTCTGAAATATAGACTGAAGTAGCAAATATATTAAATGATTTATATTCATAGCATTGCCTTCTCCTTTTAAAAATACCTATGAATCTCTATTTACATTTCAAGAAGAAATTGAAAATTAATTTATTGTGAGGTCTTATATTGGATCTACTCCCCCATTCAAAGAAATCATCTATACTTAGTTCCTTTGGAGGCTTTTTAGGAAGCTGGGCTTTATTCTTTAGTGAAAACAAAGTGTTGTTTCATCATGATAAAGATCTTGAAGAAACTTGAACAGTTTGGGGACTCCTTTCTAAATGAAACCATTCAAGCAGGGCTATGAATGTGCCTTTGGCAGAGATTTATAACACTTACTTAAAATGCTACACGGGTAGGAAATGAGAAAAAGAAGAAGACAAAAAAATGTCCTATGAAAGTCAGGAAACTACTGAGAGAGAAGTGAAAGTCTTAGCAATAAAATCCCACATGCCACTAATAAGATAGCTTTGACTGCTTGACAGTCTACAAAATGTACAGTAATTGTAAAGACTGATTCAGTATGGAAAAGAAGAGCTAATTGCTTAAAAGTGTCAGACAACTATTTGTGCATTATTTCTGACATAACATGAAATATAGGAGATATTGCCTATTGATAGTAATTTTGAGAATATATGCTACCCTATAGGTTTAATTGTAAACAAAGATTTTTATAAATTCTTTTTGCATAGAAGTAAGTTTTATCTTTTGATGTTTGACAAGAAAATCAACAAAATCAGAATTTTAGTATTTAAATAGAAGAAATGTAAAATCAAATAATTCCTCAGTTG
Source organism: Orientallactaga sibirica (assembly GCA_036365145.1). Classification (NCBI taxonomy): domain Eukaryota; kingdom Metazoa; phylum Chordata; class Mammalia; order Rodentia; family Dipodidae; genus Orientallactaga; species Orientallactaga sibirica. The sequence continues at coordinate 11,600,217 of JAEOAD010000019.1, read as the reverse complement.
TAATTACACACATGGGTACAGAATATATGGACACATACATAACACATACATACATACATACATACACACACACACACATATATATCCACATATATATGGCTAAGCATCCTACACAACACTGTTTAGCTTTAGGATGTATGAGCATGATTTTCATAAGGAGGTACAATATCACTGTTTTGTAACTGTTTATACTTTTTGCATGTGCATCAATGTGTGTATACATCCATAGCTGTTTTATATTTTCTAATGTGTGGTACTTATGCTGTTTAAGACTCTGATCACATAATCTGTACTTTGGACAAAAACTCATATAGACATCAAGTAGAGTAGCCTTCAGCACTTTTCTTGAGAAAGGATTATGAGAGTGAGCTCGGGATTTATAGATTGAGCTCATCTGTGCCATATGACTGTTAAAGGATTAATCTTAAAAGTCTGTCAATTCTCCACAGTGAGACCTGAGGAATTCTTATTAATGTGACTAAATGAATAGCCAGTGATGGCTCAGAGGCCCTAGGGAGGATCATCTAATTTCCTAGAAAGGAACATTTTAGGAATTCAGATTCATTAACATTGCCTTCAAATACCACTGTTGGTAAAGGTCCCTGGTCCTAATACCTGAGAACTGTATACGTCACTACCTATGTTTAGTCTTTAGTGCCCTCGCCCAGATTCTTGACTCCCTGGCTTGCTTCCTGGAATTTATTCTTAACCTACTTGCATGGGTGGCAATTGGCCTCCACTTGTTTCCTACTGACCCAATGTGGGATTTCTGTCCTACCTACAGTACACTTGTACACTGCTCTTCTCATGGATTTTACAATTTCCCAACCCCTTTGTCAACTAAGATGATTTTCCCAGAATTCAGTCACCTGCCATCCCTTTCCTTTCTCATGTCTTTAGTACATCCTCATATGCACAACTAAGCATTTGTAATGCGACTACCATGCTTGGTGTATCCAAAGAACAGTGAGACAGTTAAGTGTGCATATATTATTCGAAAATACCTATACATTTTGAAAAGGGTCTCTTATACCTAAATGCTCTCAAATTCCACTTATTGCCAGGTATGGTGGCATACACCTTTAATCCCAACACTTGTGAGGCAGAGGTAGGAGGATAGCTGTGATTTCAAGGTTACTCTGAGAAAACATAGTGAATGCTAGGTCAGCCTGGGCTAGAGCAAGACACTATCTCAAACAATAACATAAAAATCCATTAAAAATTATAAAATGTGACCATCACTCAGGTGAAATTCACTTGTATAAAATGTTATCTAAGTATAGCTTCTTTTCCTACTATTTTATTTGTCTCTCTTTTCAAAGTCACTCATGAAAATGAATAAGGTTTTCTTGTTTTTAAAACCAAGGTGTGTACATTTGTATGTATGCATGTGATAGACATTTTTTGTGTATAGACATGCATGTACCATGGCACACATGAAGAGATCTGAAGACAACCTCAGATTTTGCCACTTTGCTCTGTGTCCACCAGTCTAGCTGGCTTATGAACTTCCAAATTCTCTTGGGAGCACATGGAGTTCATGCATTCATGTGTCTCTTTGCATGTGACTTATTTACTTTCTGGGGAATTGAGCTCAGTCCAAGAAGCTTATAAGCAATCACCTTTAGCTGCTGAGCCATCTCCTCAAGCCCAGATTTTCTTTTTTTATGGAACCAATGGAATTTCAAATTTTTAACTTTTTTTTGTTTATTTTTCACTAATATATACCATCTTTAACCCCTGTGTGTGTGTTTTCATGTGAAATGAGCATGCAAAATACCATATCCAGTGATGTGGGAGAAAGTGTGTCCATGTATTGAAGATTATCCCTGAGGACTAGAATTGCTGATAGTTAAATTAAACTTCTGACAGAGTTCAGAAAGAATTGGTGTGAGTTTCTCTGAGAAGAGGCTGTCCTGCAAAAAGCTAACTCCTAAATCGACCCTTTCTATTCCTCCCAATGTTCCTGTTTCAAATGCCAACTTGTTCAATGTTTTTTTCACCAATGGTTGAGAATGGCATTGAACATAAATTCCATCTTAGTATGCGAATGCTTTCCCTCTTACTGGCAAGAAAGCCAGTTTGGAAAATTACAACATGAGTCACCTAAGAAATAACAGTCAGAAATACCAGCAAGTATATGTTTTAAAATGTGCTGAAAGAGATGCCTGAACATTAGACTACAAATGATCAGTACAAACTGCTAGTGAACAGGATCAATACATGACCCTGGTCTAGGGAAACAGGCTTGGGAAATAGATCTGCATGGAATGCTAAGCTTCTGAAGAACAAAGGCAGTATATGTGCTATGAGGTAATTCTCAATGTAACTAATGCTGTTGAAGGAGATAAAAAGCTTATTCTTATTAGCAAAGTATGTGTTCCATATGTCTCTGTCAATTATGTACTTACCTCAGTTTTATAATTATTTCTCAAGGGAACAAAACTTGATATGATAAATACTCTTTGAAATTTCAGTTGATGTATGAACTACTTTGTTTTCCTTACTGAAATGACAATGCTGAATCCTTTGACCTCTCTGATGTCCCAGAATGATACCTCCCCAGATGAATTTTGTATATACTATGGATGATTGAATTTTTATGTGGCTCTTGTTTATGTCTTTTACAAAGTATAACTCTTGATTTTTCCTATAACATTTTTGACACAATTATATATTTGATATTTCTAGGTGTGGCACATAAAGTACAACTGCATCTCTCTACAATTAATATGTTGGAAGACCTATTCTCCCAATGTGATTATTCAAATATATTAGAAGTTCTTGGCCAAGGTGACTAAATAAAATGGATGCCATTAGTATTGTACTAATCTATTATGACTGATGACTTTATCATAACAGAAAAAATAGACATTGAGGGGCAGAGAGATGACCCTGTGAACACACTGGGTGATGAGGGCCATCTATGAGAAAGGAAGGGAGGCTTAGATGAAAACAATTCTGCTGACACATTGATCTTGGTCATTTCTAGGTTTTCTCCAATTCTGTGAGAAAATGAATTTCTGGTGTTTGAACCACTCAGTCTGCAATACTTTGTTATGGCAGCCATTATAAAGCAACAAAATATAAGATACATGTGTAGAAATGTGCATTCCAAATAATCAACTTAGAGTTGCATCCCAGAAACTTAATTACACATCCAGAATATGGAACTTTATAAGGAGGAAATCATACAATAGGATTCAAATTTTAGATACCAATTAAAATAGTCACCAAGAATTAAAGAAAATAGTGATATGGAGTGGCACTTCAGGGTAATCATGACGGTTAGAGAGAACACCTAAAGTGATGGAGAGAAATTATAATCCTTACCATTCACCTAACAGTAACTGTATACTTGCTAGTTACAGAGATCTATGCCATATCAATTATGATACTGAAAACTCAAGTTTGGCCAGACAGGCCCAATGACTGAACAGGTGCAATAGTGGCATGTCTGCTCTTGGGGAAACCAACTGCTCCCTAATTGGACTGAAGGCCCTCTCTATGGGAGGGCATACATGCCTAGTACTGAAAAAACTAATCAAAAGTCTATGGCAGCGGTGGTCATGAGCCTTAGGTGTATAAAGCCTGCTCTTGTCTGGCTAAATGTATATATTATTCCCACCAAACTGCCCTGAAAGCACTACACTTAATGTTCATATTCACATATTAATACTACTCTCACTTCTGGTTAGAGAAACTTCTCTTTTCAGATGGTGATGACCACTGGGATGACCCAAAAGGCGACATAGTGCTGAGAAGAAGGGATGGAGGAGTGTCCAGCACTGAAACATCTCTATCACACCCTCCAAGGCTCAGGGTCCATTGCTGAAGAGGGGAGGAAAGAATGTAAGTGCCAAAGGAAGGGTACGACTCCTTACAATGCAACTGTCCAGACAAAAATTGGCCTCGATATCCATGACCTTGCAGTGCCTAGCAATACATTCACAAGACCCTCATAGTAGAAGAAAAAGATCATGACATAAAATTAAATGAGAGACTAATGGAGAGAGGGAAGGGATATGATGGAGAGTTCTGAAGGGGAATGGGGGGAGGGAAGAGAAATATCATGTTTTTTTGTAAGTGTAGAAGTTGTCAATAAAAAATAAAATAAAATAAATTCTGCAAGGACTTAAGTTATACTACAAGTAAACATAAATTGTAATATATCTTATTCCCTGTAAGTACTTATAATGAAATTAGAGAAGAGAAATATCTGCACATAAACACAGAGTAATGAAAATTTGATAGTATGAAAGACAGCATTATAAGGTAAGTAAATTATAGCAATCCAAATCAGCAATCTATAGGTTATAGAATGGGTAAAGGTAGAAATATAGAGAAAGCAGAAAAAAGTGATACAATGAGTGAAATACTTGTGGATTGAGATGGGAGCTAATAATAAAAGTTAAACAAGGACTGGGAGAATGGTTTAGCAGTTAAGGCATTTGCCTGCAAAGTCAAAAGACCTATGTTCAATTCCCCAAGACCCCCTTTAGCCAGATGCACAAGGGAGCACATGTGTCTGAAGTTTGTTTCCAGTGGCGGGAGTTCCTGGTATGCCCATTCTCTCCCTCCCTCCCTCTCTCTCTCTCTCTCTCTCTTTCTCTCTCTCTCTCTCCTCTCTCTCTCTCTCTCTCTGTTTCTCTCTCACCTCTTTCCCTTTTTCTTTGTCAAATAAGTAAATAAATAAAAATGAAATATTAAAAAGAAGTTAACCAAAAGATCAACAGATGATATCAGGGAAAATTACATACTTATTATACTATATATATTTTAAATATTTGCTTACAAAATTTTACAATGATTTGCTTAGGTCAGTGTCAAAAGGAAATAAAAAAACCACTTTCTGGAATAGGAACATGGAGAAATTATAGTGAAAAAGGCAGAGAGGGAGAAGTTATTTATTTTATTTTATTTATTTATTTGCAAACTGAGAAGGGGAGAGAAAGGGAGAGAGAGAAGATAGAGAGAGAGAAAGGGTGTGCCAGGGCCTCTAGCAACTGCAAACAAACTCCAGATGCATGCACCCGCTTGTGCATCTGGCTAACATGGGTACTGGGGAATTGAACCTGGGTGCGTTGGCTTTGCAGGCAAGTGCCTTAACAAGTAAGCCATCTCTCCAGCCCTGAAGTTAGAGTTTTAGAGAAGACACAGACAGACATCTCATTAGGTTAAGTCAATAGTGTGGGAAAAGAAGCCAGTGTTAGTTATAACAAATGCAGAAGGAAGGTGAAGGAATGCCCACAAGCATAGTAAGCAGATCACTATTTGTATCCTTTAAATAATGTCAGTAGATGATTAGGACAGAAGCTTACCTGCAAGATATAAAGAGTGAGGAGACAAAATGTGACCGCCAAATAAAAACAGCAACAAACACAAAATTTCCCTGAATCTAAAAATAAGTCCAAAGCTTATGCTTACTAGAAAGAAGAGAAGCACAAGATGAACACTAGAGAAAGAAGGGTCATGAGATTTAAAGATAAATGTGGAGGGGTGGCATGTTTAGCTGTGCTGAGGAATTGGAGCACTAAAAGCCCATGGGAAGGTTCTGGAAAATCTAATGAGAAAAGGTCTGCATACAATTTAACTGCAATTTTCAGATGAAGAGTGACCTCAAATAGCCTTAAATATTAAAAGGATGAAGCACCTTCTCTTCAAATTTATACTTTGATAAATTGATAAATCTGTGAATTCTGGATTCAAGGTGTATAATTTATTTCTTTTTCATCCCCTTTAATTATCGATAAACCCCATTTTTCCATCTGTTGTGAGAAAACATTGTTTGAGGATCGCATCTCTTCAAAGAGTGAGGAACTGAATCATTATCTCTGCTTACTAATGTTGTATTTTAATGTTTAATCTAACTATGATTTCATGAAATCTTGTGTTTCATACCTTGAGAGAGATATCATTTGAAAACAAGATTGGAGATTATTTCATCTCCTAGGCTATGCAATTCATTTCATAGATGAATTTTTGGTATTTAAATAAAACTCAGAAATTACTTAGACTTACTTTCTATGGAATCTAGGAATCCATGTTGAAATATCCTTACACTAAAGTCATCAAGCATGTCTTGTAAGTGCTTTTAGGTACAGAGGATGCACTAGCTGTTGATGCTGACCATTATGCTGTGAAAAAATACTTTGGTATCCTGAGTTATTTTTCAGGTTCCTGATGAATATTACAAAGCAGAGAGCATATGATATTAATGTGACAACACAGAAATGACTTCTTATAATGTAAAGGGAAAACCATACCTTTTTGTTTTATGAACACAGAACAAGTTCTAAGAAAAGGTGAAATATAAACAAGTTGAAGAATCAAAAGAGAATATTAGACATTTGGAACAGGGCATGTGTTTGTAAACAATGTGATCCTGTCTAAATAATTATGATTTCGTTCATGCCATGCCCTTTTGCCGAACATGGGATTTTGCTGATTTCTCGCTGGCTTTGTTGATTGCGTGGAGAACGGAAAGAAGTGACAAGGAGGCACAGTAAGAGGGTGGAGGGAAGAGCAGAGACTGTCTTCTTTTTTTTTTCCCCATTAAATTTTCCCTTTCCTATGAGATATTATCCTGGTAGGTAATCTCTAGGTAAAATAGTATAATTCATTACAGATATGTTCTTATAGCTCATCTCCTTGGAATTTTTATGTGAAATGTCATTTATGGACATGGTTTAAGTGAGTGAACACTGAGGTATCTGAAGCTTGTCCTCAACTACACCCTTCTCTGTGTCAGAAATGGAACTGGAATGATCAGCCTTAAGCCTTTATTCCCAACATAAGTAGTTCCCTTCATGGTTCTATCCATACTGAATTAAAAAAATATATTTATTTGCATGGAGAGAAAGAAAGAGAGAAAATGGGCATGCCAGGCACTTTTGCCTCTGCAAATGCCACTTTTTGCCTCTGTCTTTATACAGGTATTGGGGAATCAATCCAAGGCCGTGAGGCTTTGCAAGCAAGTGCCTTTACTGATGAGCCATCTCTCCAGCCCAATACTGAATTTAGCAGAAAACTCTCCAATTGTTTTCTTACTTTATATAGTTCATGTATACTATGCAATGGTTAAACAAATGTTCTTTATTTTATTTTATTTTATTTATTTTTAAAATTTATTTATTTATTTATTTTTTATTTGAGAGAGAGAGAGCGATAGAAAGAATGAGAGGAGAATGGGTATGCCAGGGTCTCCAGCCACTGCATCTGGCTAAACATGGGACCTGGAGACTGGAACCGCTGGAGATTCGAACCAGTGTTCTTAGGCTTAGGCGGCAGGAGCCTTAAGGGCTAAGCTATCTCTCCAGCCCTGTTAGTAGACTTTTAGGGTGGGGTTTCACTGCTTTGGAGGAAGGAAAATTTCAATGAATAACTAGTTCACTATTTTTTTTCTTAAAAATACCAGAGTACTCCTTGTTGCTTGAGTCTAGGAAGGAAGAGTCACCAGAGTTTCTTAATAAAGGCTAAAATGCTGGCAAGAAGATTTTTTTTCTTCTTTTCCTTGGAGGCATGAAAATTCACTTAAGAGAACTGAAAAATGATGTATGTTTCTGGGAAGATATATTTCACAATTGGCCTATTCATAATAAGTTCTGAATAAAAATTGTGTAAGTCCAGAAGGAAAAATAAAAATGAGTGGACTATGCCATTATTTTTCTTTCCTATCTTTTCAGATTTATCATGCAGTTTTTTCTTAACGTTTAAAATTGATCACTTAATATCTCCCATTATGAATCCTTTACAAAACAATATTTTAATTTTATATATCTGTATAAAGATCTTAGAACGTTTGTCTTATGTAGTAAAACATCGCACAACAGATGCATCAGCCTTCACCATAGTATTATCTGAGGATTCATTAAATCTTCTGCTCTAAGAATGAGGGATACAGTTTCTTGGAAAATGATTTAAAAAAAAAAAGCAGGCCTAGAAGTAAGTACTTTAGTTACTTATACAATTAAAAATACTCAATATTAGTAAGATAATAAAAATATTAAAAAAAATTCTTTGAATTCCCAATCCTATGTTCTGATTTCTAGGTTCCCAGCTGATGGATATTTGGGAATTAATGCCTCCTGGAAACAGTGTATTCTGGGGGTGGGCTTATGAGTATTATAGCCAGTTGAGTGTTCTTTGTGTCTATCTCCTTCACCCTGTGCTGATACCAGGTTCACCAAGAAAGCAGAACTCTTGCTCATTTCCCCAATTACTCTATGGTTTCAGTGGGGCCCTGGTGGAATGTGATGGGCTGATTCTCTCCTCAGGTTCTACATCCATCTGAAAAAGAGAAGCATATTCTCCAACAGAGAGTGAAGTCAGCACCGGATAAATGGGATAACCATTATAAGTTTAGAGAGAATTTAATATGTGTAGGCCCTTTTGTCGCCCAAGATTGGTGGGAGCTTGATATTGGGAAATGAACTCAGTTTTTGGATATGATTCTGACTTGTTTCCCAGTTCCAGCTCTGGGTTCCAGTCCACTGAGTGCATCTTTAGCCAATTCAAGAGCAGTTGGTTACTCACCATTGTGTGTGCCACTATTGCACTTGGGTGAGCATCACTTCAGGTTGTTTGACACTGAGTAGCTTCAACCATGAGTTTCTTGGACAGATGTTGCCATTTTCCCCCAGTCGCTAAAAGGATGACTATAGAGTTACCAAAAGACCCAGTTATTCCCTTACTGGGCACTTACTCTAAAAGATCCGTGCCTCAGTTTAGAGGGATTTGTTCAAGCATGTTTATAGCTGCTCAATTCATAATAGCTAAGAACTGGAATCAACCTAGATGACCAACATTAGACAAATGGATAACCAAGATGCGGTATATCTACATGATGGAATTCTACACAACAGTAAATAAAAATGACACAATAAAATTTGAAGATAAATGGTAGAACTTGGAACAGATCATTCTCAACGAACTCACCCAATCACAAAAAGAGAATTTTCTCATGTTCTCACTTATCTGTGGCTCCTAATATATATCTGCCTCAGATGCTGACAAACCAAATAGGCATCTTGAGTACCAGAAAATAGGGAGGGTGGGGTGGGAGGGGAGGGTAAGAGTGGGGGTACACAAAAGTGGATCCAAATATAGGTGGTAACCTAAAATTCTATATCCTGAAAGACAGACTAAAAGGTTGAACCTTCATCAGGTCCTTAGAAGGAACATCTAAATCAAAGGGCCCTGGAGAGGGTATGATGAACCTTAATCTTCTCCTGTTTCTCTCTCTCTCTTTACTCTCTTTCTCTTTTATATTACCTAACGTTTTCCTCCTTCTTTTCCCTTGATGCTGACCTGTAACTCCCAGTACCAGCATGTAGGTATCATCCACAATGAGCTGTTGATCAGAGAGATCTACAAGTTCTCCCATAAGAAGACAGACTTCTTTCAGAGCACTCAATTACTCACCAAAGGTTAATGGTAAGACCCTACTGCCAAAGACACCATATGCTGTTGGGATGGAACATGGAGAGACCTGGCTGGAATATGGAGGAAAGTTTTGTCTAGTGCCAGAAGGTGCTACATGAGTGACTGGGGGAAAATGGCTATGGGGACTTTTAAAATTGGATTAATGCATTGTGTTTTGCATCATATATGGTTATTAGTTTATGGTAGACCAGGGGTGGAATATGGTGGTTTGATTCAGGTGTCTTCCATAAACTTAGCTTTTCAGAATGCTAAGTTCCCAGATGATGGAAATTTGGGAATTAATGCCTCCTGGAGGCAGTGTGTTGTTGGGGGTGGTCTTATGGGCATTATAGCCAATTTCCCTTTGCCAGTGTTTGGCACACACTCCTGTTGCTGTTGTCCTCCTGATGTTGGTGAGGAGGTGATATCCACCCTCTGCTCATGCCATTGTTTTCCCCTCCATCATGGAGCTTCCCCTTGAGTGTGTAAGCCAAAATAAGCTTTTTTTTCCCCACAAGGTGCTGTTGGTCAGGTGTTTTTTGCCACCAAGGCGAACGTGACTGCAACAGTATGTGTATAAAATTTAGGTAACTGGAAAATTACTAGAAAAAAACTTATTAAAAACATGGGTGTGAGCTAGTATCATTACTGACATTAATTTTTTTCTATTTTCTATAGTGTGGTCTAGCACTTTCAAAGCTAACTATTATTTAAGTCTGGGATAGAATCAGGATACAAAACTGCAAAGTAACCTTTCTGACATATGACATAGGAATTATTTTGTCACATATTTACTTTACTATGAAAAAAGGAGATACAGTGATACCCCAAAAGTGTGTGAGTGAGGAGTGTTTTATCTATTTAATGATTCCAGGGTCCCCAGATGACCCAGGAGAGTAGGGGGTGGGTAGAGAAAGATTCAGGGCTAAGAACCAGGATATTCTCCTATTTTGATGCAAGTCCCTAAAACCTGATACTTAAACTATTACCATGCAGCTAGGTAGGAGTACAGATTTTGTGATAGTCAAATACCTATTCTTTATGAATAGCTATTTATTTGCCCATTATACCTCTTTGTAGGAATAAAGAATGAAATCAGTTTCACAGCAAGCATTGAATTTATTTGAAAAGACATTATACATAATTCAGAGAAGAACAGTTATAGAAAAGTATAATACATAATTGTGCCAGAAGTCAAACTAGCTACTTTTTCTGTTTCAAAAACTGACACCAAAAGGGGGCAGGGTGAGAAAACAGTCTAGAACAGTGAGTGTCAGCCTGCTGCATATTAGAAACACCTGGGAAATGATTAAAAATTCCAAAACCCAGGTTCAAATCAAGTCAAATAAAAGCAATGTTGGAGTCTTAGAGAAAATGATTCAGGTGTGAGCTTTTATTTTATTTTATTGTTTTACTTTGTGTTTTATTTTATTTTTGAAATGTACAGTTAAGAAAAAACTATTCTATGAAATTTGATTAATACATTCTCATTGTTTAACCCTTTGTTCTTTCTGTTACTTTTTTTTTTTTTTTTTTTAATGTAGGTACTCACTCTAGCCCATGCTGACCTGGCATTCACTATATAGCTATATAGACTCAGGCTGGCCTTGAACTCACAACAATCCTCCTACCATAGCATGGGATTTAAGGCATATGCCACCATGCATACCAACCCTTTAATGTTTCTTTTTATGTCATGATTCCCGTTTTCCACATAGTGTTAACAAAGTCCTCAACAACACATTTACTGTCATGTGTGCTTTCATTTTTTCCTTTTTCTTTCTTTCTTTCTTTTTTTTTTTTTAATTAGAGAGAAAGAGAGGAAGAGGCAGAGAGAGAATGGGCATGCCAGGGCCTTTTCAGGCTCTGTGTACAAACTCCAGACACATGCACCCCCCCCACCCGTGCACATGTGTGACATTGTGTGCTTGCCACTTTTACGTCTGGCTAAATGTGGGACCTGAAGATTTGAACAAGTGTTCTTAGTCTTCACAGGCAGGTGCCTTATCTGCTAAGCCATCTCTCTAGCCCTCATTTGTTCCTTTCAAACATTTCTTTTGTGTGAGTATGTGTGTGTTTGTGTGTGTGTGTGTGTGTATGTGAGAGAGAGAGAGATAGAGAATGTGTTTGTGTGTGTGAGAGAGAGTGTGTGTGTGTGAGAGAGGGAATGGAGCACCAGGGCTTTTAGGCACTGCAATCGAACTCCAGATGTGTGTACCACCTTGTGCGCAGGTGTGACCTTACATGCTTGCATCACTTTTTGCACCTGGTTATATGGAAAGTCAAACATGGGTCCTTAGAGTTTGCAGGCAAGCACCTTTAACTGCTAAGCCATTTCTCCAGCCCTCATTTATTACTTTTTAAGGATTGTCATTTTAATTTCTTTTCTTTTTTCTTTTTTTTTTTTTTTTTGGAGAGAGAGAGACAAAGAGAAACACACACACACACACACACACACACACACAGAGAGAGAGAGAGAGAGAGAGAGAGAGAGAGAGAGAGAGAGAATGGTTGCACCAGACCATTTCATCCACTGTGAATGAACTCCAGATATGTGCGCCCCCTTTTGGGCAAATGCGGCATTGCATGCTTACCTCATTTGTGTCTGGCTAAACGTGGAACCTGGAGAATGGAACCGGTATTCCTATGCTTGGCATGGAGATGCCTTAACTGCTAAGCCATCTCTCCAAACCCCATTTTAAATTTTAAATCATCGTTGTATACAGTATGTGAAGAAGCTGGGTTGTTGACAAGAATTTCTCTTCACTGCTAATTTAAAGACACTTGACAGTGATGAAGTTCAACTTACTTTGGTGAGTATAGATCTCAAATAAATTCATTTTGGAGATCATTAAAAGCGAGTCCTTTAGCTTTTAAAGCCAAATAAATTTATCTGCATTGGAAGCAAGTGATAACAATTCACTTTGATTTCATTTAAGGTTAAATTATATCTTTAAAAAAAAAACATATCCAGTACAACAATAAAAAAAGTCAAATGTGTTTAAACTTTAAAAATTCATAGGGCTGAAATTTTATTTAAATTTAAATTTGTTGTATTTTTCCTGAAGGTTTTTTTTTCTCTTTTTAAAATATATTTTATTTATTTATTTGAGAGAGAGAAAGAGGCAGAGAGAGGGGAAGGGAGGGAGGGAGAGAATGGGTGCACCTGGGCATCCAGCCACTGCAAATGAACTCCAGATGCATGTGCCCCTTGTGCATCTGGCTTATGTGAGTCCTGGAGAATTGAACTGGGGTGTTTTGACTTTGCAGGTAAGCACCTTAACCACTGAACCATCTCTCCAGCCTTCCTTTAGGATTTTTTTTTTTTTGAGGTAGGGTCTCACTCCGGCCCCAGGCTGACCTGGAAATCACTATGTAGTCTCAGGGTGGCCTTGGACTCATGGAGATCCTCCTACCTCTGCCTCCCAAGTGCTGGGATTAAAGGCATGCTCCATCATGCCCAGCAGGATTTTTAACTTAACCTTCTTTTAAATTCTTAGTACTAGCACAAGAGCAAAAGTCCAGGGCTTTAATTGTTGACTTATAAATATTTTTAATGTCAAAATTTGTGTTAAAGACAAAATGATAGATAGAAAGGTGAAGGTAGGATTTGAAAAGGGGACCTGAATTTTCATTTCTGGATTTGATTTCAGAATAACTACTCAATTGTAATTCATCAAAGTAGGCTCTTATAGAATTGAGGTTTTGCTAAGTGACTGGTATCTCACTAGGTGATGTATTATACTTGGATACTGTGACTGTATTTGGGAAGCAAATGGCTCCAGTTTTTGGCACAGAGATATTCACCCTTTTAGGTTTCTTACATATCAAAATCTCAAATTTAGTGTTCTCAAAAACACTGAAGAGTTTTATTTTTATTTTTATTTTTAATTCTATATTCATGTTGGTGACTTCGATAGCCTCCCCCCTGTCTTTGCCCCTCTGAAGAGACCCTCCTCATTAGGGAATGTGGGTCATCCATCGTGGTTGTAACTATCAGTTATGGGGAAGAGGCAATGTCTCTGTGCATAATGTCCCAACTTGTGGCTCTAACAATCTTTCTGCCCACTCCTCCATGAATTTCTCTGAGCCATGTTGGGTTTGTTTTAGTTCCACTTCATTGATGAGGTCATGGAATCCTCTGTGAAGAGCTTTGTAAATGAACTGATAGCCACAGAAGTTGCATTTGCCAAGTCCTTTACCCTCATGTACCATGAAGTGCCTTAAGGGATTCCAGGCTGCTAGAATAGGAAAGCTACTTTAGTCAGCATATAGAAAACCATAGTTTTTCAACTAAGTTGAAGGTGAGAAATACAAGTAGCATAATAGTTATTTCTGGAAGAGGCCTTATTCATTTTACATTCTATGGGAATTTCAGACAAAGCTTGGAAATTTGTTTCCTCTTGTATATCTAGCAGAGACTTTCAACATTTCAGTCAAATCTTGAGGAAAATATTTATGTGATACTTTCTAATGTGCATTTTACAATTGCATCTGCTGTCTGAATCATAATGTGTAATGTAAAACAAAATGGAAAAGCAAATGAAAAAATGCAAAGCATTATAGCATGACTGACTTGTGGTTATTTTGTGATTATGTAAATTTAAGTGCTATGGGAAATTAAAAAAAAAACACTTAAATTTTGCTGCTTTAGCAGAGGCCTTAAAGGAGTATATTTGAGAGCAAAATCCTATAATATCTAAGACTGAATTATATATTTTAGGGTGTTATAGATTAAAAAGATTCTAATATTTTAACAAATATCTGATTAAAACTAGGAAAAATTCATATTAAACATGTAAACATTTTAGAATTCTAAAAATAATATTTTAAAAAGAAAAGATCTTGCACATTTGCTTATATGTATTTTTCTGTAATTGTTGGTCTATATCTCCTTAATACTGATTTCAAATAAATTTAATGGACTGTTTATACAGGCCATGTTAACACCTTACAATCTGTAAAACTGTAACTAATCATCATAATATGAGACAATTAATTGGTCATTGTATAGCCTGAAGTATGCACAAAACATTTGCAGAGGTAATAAATCATATAAGGTTACACACATAGAAAACATACATACATACATACATACATACATACATACATACATACATATACACACATGGTCTATGCACATTTTTTAAGCAATCAATGAACTGTATTCTAATTTACTTAGAAAAAATAGTAATTTTTCTGATAGAAAGAGTTGAACATTAGATCTATATTGGGCTTCAGTCTCAATCTATGCAGTAAGAATAAGCAAAACTTTCTTTAAAAGCTTTCTTTTTAAACTTTCATTGGATTTGCAGATGAAAGTAAATCAGATAAATAACACCATTAAGAAGTTGTGCCGGGCGTGGTGGCGCACGCCTTTAATCCCAGCACTTGGGAGGCAGAGGTAGGAGGATTGCAGAGAGTTTGAGGCCACCCTGAGACTACATAGTTAATTCCAGGTCAGCCTGGACCAGAGTGAGACCCTACCTCACAAAAAAAAAAAAAAAAAAAGTAAGTTGTTCAGAAGTGAGCTGGAAAAGTCTAGTTAGGAAACTAGCAATTTGTGTTTACTCCTGGTGCTCTTCCCCCCTCAAGTATATCACCTTAATTATCTTTTTTTTTTTTTTTTTTTTTTTTTTGAGTGGGGATTAGAATGAAACGGTATTACTGGGCAAAAAGAAGAAAAGTATTCTAGGTAAAAAAAATGCAACAAGTAAATCATATGATTGTATTTGGAGTCCAAGTTCCTGACATTCGGAACACTAAACTAGGGGATCATGTTGCTGGCATATCTCAATTTATTTTGAGCAGTATAATTAGCTTTCCTTTGCCAGATGTTCAGGTGATGCATGTTGCCGAAGATGGTTCATTGAGAAAGAGTGATGCAGTGTTTAAAGAGAAAGCAGATGTTTAACATGTAAAGAGACTCTAAGGAATAGTTGCTTGCCATGATGTTTTATGTACAGTAAAAACTTAAAATCTGTCTTGCCCCATGTTTTTGAGGCTGGAGTGAGAAAAGCATGAAAAGCTAGGATGTACACAGCGCAACACTAATTGTTTCTAGTCAAAGCCAGCTTGCTTGAATTTCTCTCTTCTTTTTCTTTCTTCCTTCTTCCACAAACCTATACTTAATCACTGCTGTATGCAAGGCACAAACCTGATGAAACTATATCCAAGTTGAGCCAAGATTCTGATGCATAGCAACTTTTTTTTTCCCTTCATTTTAAATTATTTTATTAGGAACAATGTTTATCACTATCTTCTCTCTCTCTCAATTACAGGTCAGTCTTTGTCTTCAATTCAAAGTTTTAATACTAGCTTTATTAATTATGAAATCAGAGGTAGGATAAGTGGTCTGGAGATTGTCTGTGAAACAGATACATTATAAATACCAGAAAATGACAATGAAGCAAATAGGTGCAAGTGAAAGTTTTGGAGGCAGAAGGGGAGGTCACAGTCATAGAGAAGACAAAGTAGAGATCTGAGAGGTGTGACAGATTTCTAGTACAGACAAAGTAGGTGTCACAGTGACTCTTCAATGTTTCAAACGTTCTTAACATTGTCAATACAAAATATATTGAAGAAGTAGCAATAGTTGATACCGCTTTGGTCGCTAGCCAGAAAAGGAAAGATCACACTATATTAAGAACTGGTTTGTTGTTAATAATATTTGCAAGAGAAATATTTCATGGTAAATGGGAAGTTAGGAAAACTTGAAGATTAAGTTAACATAGTAACTATACTATATAAATATAAAATTATTAAAAATGAAGTATCTTTTATAAGACAAGTAATATGTTATTTATAAATGAATACAAAAGAGGATTGTGAGGATGTAAAAATTAATTTCTATTGAGTCAGAAAAAATAGGAAAAATGCAAACTTTACACAAAGTTGATCTGAAATAGATTAATTTTAGGAAAAGGTCAATTGAAAAAGTACCAGGTTTCACTGGCCAACCATATAATTTCTTTATATTATGCAGGTATTCAGAAATTATGATTTACCAAATGCAAATTATTTATAAAATGCTAAGAAGAAGAACATCAATTAATACAAATATTTACAGAAAGGATAATGAACTTCTCTCCAGTGTTTTTAATACACTACCTATCAGAGACAATGCTCAGAGTTATCTTCTTTCAAGCACCATTAGCATTTGTCAAAAAAAAAATCAATCCCCATCTGTAATGTCTTGTCTCCATTATAGCTCAGTCAACCTGTCACTCTTGTGGCCCCTTGAAAGCAGCTGTCCAATTACAAGTCAACATCAGCTGTCCTCTGTCTTAGAATCTCAATGTATAAATAGAGTATACAAAGTCATCTTACAGAAATAGTACACTACATTTTGTTGGAAGGATCAGTTAAATCAAAATTTTATTTAGTTTTAATTCTCCAATCCAGAATTTCTTTAAGTTATACCTGAATATATATATATTTTCTTGTGACAATATTTTGTATTTATGATCTAAAGCCAGTTTTGTTTTGTGATCAATGGATTGTACAGTAGTAGTCTATCATTATTTGTGGGAGATAGATCCCATGACCTTGGGTGGAAGGCGGAAATAACAGATACTACTGAATACTGTGTAGAATTTTTTTTGAGAGAGAGACACAGAGAGAGAGAGAGGAGGGAGAGGAAGACAGAGATGGGCACACCAGCAGCCTCTCAGCTGCTGCAAACAAAATCCATATGCATGCGCCCCCTTGTGGTCAAATGCGGCATTGTGCCCTTGTGTCACTTTGCATCTGGCTAAACGTGGGACCTGGAGATTGGAACCGCTGGAGATTGGAACCAGCATTCTTAGGCTTAGGAGGCAGGCGCCTTAACCGCTAAGCCATCTCTCCAGCCCTAGAATATTTTTTTTAACACATAACTGTGACAAAATACAATTTTCAGTTAAATACTTTAGGAGATAAATAGTAATTAATAGTAGGACAGAAGAATCATCACAATATGTTTCAATAAAAGTTATATGAATATACTTTCTTTCTCTCTCTCCATCTTTACTGTAATGACCCTTCATATGATGATTGGAGCTGATACAACACATATGTGCTGAGATGAAGGGAGAGGGTGGCAAAGGCAATGGCCCAGCATCTTTTGCAGTCAGGTTTGCATTGGTGCCAGAAAACACCTGATTAAGAGAAGCTTGTGAAGGAAGAAAAGGTTTATTTTGGCTTACAGATTCAAGGGGAAGTACCATGATGGCAGGAGAAAACATTGGCATGAGCAGAGGGTGGACATCACCTCCTGGCCAACATCAGATGGACAACATCAACAGGAGAGTGTGCCAAGCACTGGCAAGAGGAATCTGAATATAACAATCATAAGTCTGCCCCCCAAAATATACTGCCTCCAGGAGGCTTTAATTCCCAAATTGTATCTGATGGGGATCTAGCATTCAGAACACCTAAATTCATGGGGACACCACATTCAACCACCACATTCTGCCCCTGACCCCATAAACTGATAACCATCTACAAAGTAAAATGCAATGCCTTCAATCCAACTTTAAAATTTTCCATAGTTTATATAGTTTATACTATATAGTTTATATCAATACTAATCAAGGTCTTTTGACTGAGTCATATTAACAAAAAAAAGATCCCCCAAAACTCATAATGGCACAGAATAAATATTCATACTGTAAAAGATGGGATTGAGCATAGCAAAGAAATATTGAACCAATACAAGATTTAAAGAAAATACCTGACCAAAGGCAGATTGTGAGAAAATGCATTTATTTTGGCCTATAGATTCGAGGGGAAGCTCCATGATGGCAGGGGAAAATGATGGCATGAGCAGAGGTTGAACATCACCCCCTGGCCAACATCAGATGGGCCACATCAACAGGAAAGTATGCCAAACCCTGGCAAGAGGAAGCTGGGTATAGCACCCATAAGCCTGCCCCCAACAATACACTGCTTCCAGAGCATCACACTACTATGTAAGGGTTACTAAAATACAAGCACCAATGTACAACAGGATAATTATCTGCATGTGCAGGGCTTTATTACTTTACTAACAAGGACACGCAATTTAAATGTTATGAATTGTTTATTTCTGGAAGTTTTCATGTAATGCTTTTGAATCATAGTTGACTATGAGTAACAAACAACAGGAAGTGAAATCACAGATAAACGGGATTCACTTTTATTTTGTTGTTGTTTTATTGTTTTTTGAGGTAGGGTCTCACACTTTCACAGGCTGACCTGGAATTAACTATGTAGTCTCAGTGTGGGCTTGAACTCAAGGCAATCCTACTACCTCTGCCTCCCGAGTGCTGGGATTAAAGGCATGCGCCACCACGCCCGTCTAGCCCTTGTGTGTGTGTGTGTGTGTGTGTGTGTGTGTGTGTGTGTGTGTGAGAGAGAGAGAGAGAGAGAGAGAGAGAGGAGTATGTGTACACGTGTGTATACATGATTGTGTAAACTTGTACAACAGGCTTATACATGGCAGAATGATATAAGCTATCTTACTGTAACCTGAGTTGTTAACTTTCACTCTTGCCTGTATGGTAAGATCTCTTAAAGTGAGGCTTTTTTTTTTTTTTTTTTTTATTTCTAAGTGAGAAGATGCAAACAGGATATAATTAGATAACTAAATTGCAGAAGGAACAATTAATCATTAGAAATCATATTGTAGGAATACAGCACCATGAGTATTTTCTTTTACTGATTATTAATCAAGGAAGTTTGGAACCAGACACTGAGCTATTTGGAAAAGCCTTGGCACTACTGTGTCAAGATAATACAATGAAACTGCATCAGCAATAGATTTATGCAAGAGAAAGAATCATAGCATGGGGTACATTTACAGATAAACGAATATTATTGCAATCTATCTCTTGGATCAGTTTCAGATAAAAAATGTGCTCAAAATGAATTGCTCGGGTGTTTTCTTGTTTGTTTGTTTGTTTTGGTTTTTGGAGGTAGGGTTTCTCTCTAGTCCAGGCTGACTTGGAATTCACTATGTACTATCAGGGTAGCCTCAAACTTAAGGCGATTCTCCTACTGCTATCTCCCAAATGCTGGGATTAAAGGTGTGCACCACCATGCCTGGCTAATTATTAAGTTTTGGCTTTTGTTGTTGTTGTTGTTGTTGTTTTGTTTGTTTTGTTTTTTGAGGTAGGGTCTCACTCTGGCCCTCTGGCCCAGACTGACCTGGAATTAACTATGTAGTCTCAGGGTGGCCTCAAACTCAAGGCGATCCTCCTACCTCTGCCTCCCAAGTGCTGGGATTAAAGGTGTGCCCCACTACGCCCGGCTAAAGTTTTTTTTTTTTTTTTTTTTTTTTTTTTTTTTTTTTGAAGTGTTTGCTTGCCCTTTCCATGTATTGATCATGGAAACATATGGAAATATAACTTGAACTGACTTATTCAACTAAAGTTATTGAGTGTCTTATATTTGGAACTGCCAAATATAACAAAACAAACAAAACAACAACAACAACAACAACAAAAGCCAAAGGACAAGAAGACATAACCCTGCCCTCAACACACCAGCAACTAATAGTGAATCTAATCACCTTCCTCAAACCCATCACTTACATAGCATTTCCTAAACCAGCACCTGTTATACTCTCAAGAACCTGGTGAAGTACTATCTGACCTTTTTAGATAATCCCTTAGTAACTTGCTCATGGGAATAAAGAAGACATGTTAGCATTGAGACATCTTGGCTCAGAATCCAGGAACTAATCTATCCCTGAACATGAACTCAAAGTGTTCTGATCCTGATTGTTAATTGTACTTCAAAGCAATACTTCCATGATTGGAACATTTGCCACATATTTTAAATAACTCTTGTGGAAATCATGGGGCTTGATTATAATAAAACCTTTGCCCCACAGTAAGATACAAATGTATTTTGAAAGAAATGTAATCCCTTGCTTTCTCATTCCTTTCTAGCAGTAGAATTATTTGAAGTTCAAGAAGACATTTCTTTTCCTGATTGATCCTTTGCACTACTAATGAAAATGTTCATGTTGCAAGGAATTAATAGTACTCTTTGTCAGCCTTATTGGAAATTTAGCAGTTCTAGTTCACAGTGATTTTTAATTCACTACAAAATACTTCTGGAGTTTTATGTCTCAGAGTTTTAGTTTAACACACAGCAGCCTTGATGTAACCTCACTCAATTTCCTATAATATTAATCTTTGGGGTTAGGGAGTGGTTTATTTGCTACCTAACTCAAAGCCATTAAACTTAATTCTTGTACCTAAGTTGAGTAGACGGTTGTGTAAATGTTCTGGGATATTTTTGCAAGGCTTTAAATTGGAACATGTTTGTATCAACCAATTTTCTTGTGCATCTGTTACCAAGAACATACATAGGAAAATCCTAAATTCACCCTTTGTGCACATGTTTGTTAAATTCCAGAACATTACATGCCTCACTTGTTGGAGAAAAATGAGAGAATGGTGTGCTCCCCTTGTTGGGATACTTCAGACTGTGTTCTTATCCACAAAGTCCTAATTTATTTCTTTAAGCAACATGCTTATTATTGGCATGGTGGCACCCATGATGTTAAAGAGCAAGATTAAAAATTTATAACTAAAATTTCAGGCATAATATAAATTCTTTCAAATTGTTATATTTCATAATTTCCATGCATGGAAGCAATTATAAGTGATGATTTATATTGGGAGAATAAAACGCATGTGTTATTTTAGATACATTTTTATCTATAAGAGAATTACATTCATGCAGAAGTTTATTGTATGTTGCCTTCTTGGTAGTTGACATCTGAACATGTTCTACCACTTTGCTTGTAAAGATAAATACCTCATGCTCAAGTTTTGTTAGAAATAAAAAAAAATAATTCTGAGGTCCAAATGGTAACAAATTCATATTTTTCTTGAATTTCAGGACATTTTTCAGATGACAGATATATGGATTTCAAAAGAATGAATACACTCGAGGCTGTTATTTGTATGAAGTTCAGGAACAAATTGTAAAATTATGAACTGAATACTATTTCTATTGTGACTTTGGGTTACTATGAAATTATATTAAGTGTATACAATTACAAATGGCTGCCCACAGATTGGGACTATGGTAATGTCTATTATAAACGTTTTGTAAAGGAGAGGATTCATATTCCCATGCAAACCACAGCAATCATTCCTGTTGCTGAAGAGAAAATAAAAGAGCTCCTTCTGATGATCACTGAATACAGATAAACATGACAGGAGCAGGAGCATGTCATTCTTTCTAAGATTGTTTTTCCTTCAGGGAGGAATGTCTGATAATAGATGTGCTGAAGAAAAATAATATTCCATTTTTTAAAATGCAAGGCAGGCTCATCTACAAATAGAACATTTGGTGTTTTCCATTGAATTTCATTTTAATGCACAATCTGAAACCTCACAAAAGGCCAGCAACTTAGCCCATTGCCAGGGGTGTAGGTAGCAGTGTAAATATGTTTTTATTTTGGTATGAAGCTATCTATAAAAGTTATGTGTAAAGAAAGAAGAATAACTTAAGTATATGAGTAAAACCCCAAATATATAGGAATGAAATAGGAAAATATAACAGTATACATGATATTGGTGTAGATGTATAATTTCATACACACAGTAGGCTATTCAAATCCAGGGATTTAACCAACTTAAAGTTGAAATATTTAAGATATTCCAGAAATTTTCAAGAATACAAAGTTATATTTGCTGTGTGTCCTGGCAGAGTCCATGTTAATGAAGAAGAGTGGCATCCCCTACTGTAGCAACTGCCATCCCACGCAGCCATGGTCTTTCTCCAGCACTTGCTTGACTACTGTTCACCTCACATCTCTTCTGTGTATTATTCAGACTAAGATGATTATACATGTGCTGAACATGTACAGACTCTTTTGTTTTTGATGTTACTTCAAAACAATATACCTAAATAACTATCCACTCTGCATTCACATTTTACTAGGTATTATAAGTTATCAAAAGATGGTGTCCTGTATATGGGAAGATGTACATTGGTTATTTACAAATACTAAGCCACTTTTTACATGAGAGACTTGAGCTTCTACAGATAATGGTATCTATGGGCACCCTAGACAAAGTTCTCCATGGCTACAGAGGGATGTCTCTTTGTTCATGTTGAATGTTTTAATGTCCTTAAGCCTCAGTGACTTAGAGAAATAATAAATAGAAATTCTTGATAGATGAGTGGTAGGAATCTTTTAAAATATTTGTTCCTTGACCACCTTATCTGCAGTAATTTAGAATGATGAGGCACATATTGCCATTTCTCCTGAGTTAATTAATTCCTCTTCTTCCCCATGTCTATGTACACTTTCGCTATTTCAGGAAGGTGACTCATGCTAAAGAGATACTGCTGGCACACGAACACACAACAGCAATGAGAAAATGATATTTACAAGTCACTGGTTCACATATATTTGAGTATACCAATTTCTCAGGGATCGCTCTTTTTGTTGGTAACACCATCAGCTACCCTTGAAGACAAGTATTGCTGCCCAGGAGGTCCACAAATCTTCAATGTTAATGCCTTTTAGTTTCTTTTAATTTGATCAATAATACAACTTGCAGACTTAGGGGCTAGACAATAATTGTGTAATCTTTGTGCTAGTATCACTGGGGAATTGACTAACTGTTCTTAGCTCCGTGGGAGTTCTAAGGGTTAAAATATTTGTTATTGGGGCTGATGAGATGGCTCAGTGGGTGACTCTGTGAAAGCATGAGAACCTGAGGTTGGTTTGCAGTAACCAGGTAAAAAGCTGAGCATAGCTGCACATGCCTGTATCCCCATCACTGAAAGAGAAAGGCTGGGACTTCCTGGTCAATCAGTACTTCCATACAAGTTTCATTTTTATGACCCAGCAATTTAAAGTAGAATAGCTTGCATGATCATGGGTAGGGAATTATTTACTAGAGAACGGGAAATACTCCTGTGGCTATACCACTAAAGGACATATCTTCCCCTCTCCCAGCAATGACCACCTTCCACTATTTACTCAGAGAAGCTTGTACTTCAATTTAAAAATCAGGGAACTGGTGGTGTCTGGAGTGGTCTACAACTTCATACCTGCATTTTTCATAGATTTTTTTCCCCAAACCCACTCTATTAGTAATTAGCAAAGCCTAATTGCAATTTTCACAGCAAACCTTTTAATAAAACTTGAAAGACTAAACCTTTATCTAGTAGATGGATACTCCAAAAGATCTTGTCATTATTCTTATTGGAGAAGCCCCTTGGGGAGTTATTACCATCCTAGAATGACTAATTTTAGTAACACTTAACAGTTTTGTTCACTTTTGTAGACTGTATGTAAAGCATTTGATAAATATTGCAATAATAAATCAGAATATGCCAAAATCTCCTAACACAGATAATAACCTTGAGGTTCATGTGGTATCTTGTTCAAGGTCACGGAAGGAGTGGCATCACAGACCTCTTCCTGTCTGTGTTCAGTCTTTCTACTACATTTTCTAATATAATACTAGCAATCAGATAAAAGTCACATAAAACCAGTATTACTTTTTTGAATTCCTTACTAACTTATTTGTGATCTGTAGTTATAAGATAAATATGTTATTTACATATTGGGCTGAAGAGATGGCTTAGTAGTTAAGGCACTTGCCTGAAAATCCCGAGGATTCAGTTTTGATTCCCCATGACCCAAATAAGCCAGATGCACAAGGTGGCGAATACACATGGAGTTCATTTGCAACAGATGGACTCCCTGACATGCCTATTTTCTCTCTCACACCCTCCATCTTTCTTTCTCTCATACATATTAAAAAAGATAAATATATTATTTATATAACTGGAGCTTAAAATGAGTATAAATAATTACAAGTTCTAATAATATTCATTGTGATTTTCTACAAATGTTTCTCTACATGAAAAAAAATGTCCAGAAATATATTCCATGTGGTTTTAAAAATACATTGTCATGTAAGAAAATAAGAAACATAGATGGACCTAGTTTATAGGTGGTATTCTAAAAGGTGAAGTGATTGGACTGCTATTCTTATTAAATTCTGTTCTCAACAAAATTATTCAATCAGAATCTCTGATAGTGGGACACGGATTACTCCATTTATTATAAACTATAAATAATTGATAAGCACAGAGAAAAGAATCAGATGTTTGGGGCTTATATAATTACATAAAGTGGAATAAAGATTATTCTTGACACTTTCATATTTTATAAACCATATATTTACTCCCTTAGGTTTTTTTTTTTTTTTTTTTTTTTTTTTTTTTTTTTTTGGACAGAGAGAGAGAGAGACAGAGAGAGAGGGAGAGGAAGACAGATAGAGATGGGCACGCCAGCAGTCTCTCAGGTGCTGTGAACAAACTCCAGATGTGTGCTCCCCCTTGTGGTCAAGTGCAGCATTGTGCCCTTGTGTGACTGCATCTGGCTAAATGTGGGACCTGGAGATCGGAACCGCTGGAGATTGGAACCAGAGTTCTTAGGCTTAGGAGGCAGGTGCTTTAACCACTAAGCCATCTCTCCAGTCCTACTCACTTAGTTTTTATATGTTTCTTTGTACAGTGCATATCAAACACCATATGATACAACTTTGAAGTAGTCTCCAAAGAGTTAAATCAATTCTGAAGTGTCTAAGGTCAAGTCATCCTATTCTACTTTACTGAGAATTGTATTAAAAAAATATTTGCTTATATTCTTGCTCAGTGACATTTCCATGAATTAAATAGTTAAAATCTTTTCTGGAAACTTTAGTGAACAGGCTACAATTCATAGGCTGCTATTGTGGTTTTCTTTAAGAAAACTTTTAACATATACAGTTTCCCACAATGTGGATGAGATACCACATATGCACTATATCACCATCTAAGGATGCTTATAAGAACAGCTATAGTCATAATATCACTTTCACAGGGAATTATTAAGTAAGAATAACAAAAATTTATAGCATAGAATACATCATAATTTTCCCTTCTTATTATAAGTGGCTTCATGATCTCTATTATTTCAGTAATTCTGAACTTTTATAAATGTGAAAACAGAGGTTTTCAGACAAAAAGTTATTTATACAAATTTATTATTATAATATCTATAGAAGTAAGGTTTATTCTGCTCACTTATTTATGTATTTTTCTCTTGTGATACACTTAAATGTAAAGAAGTCACATTGTTTTATCTTAAGTAAACTACAGTGGAAACACAGATGTGCAAAGAGGCCATTTCAACCTTTTAAATTAAATTTTCTGATAGGATACACACATAATGTGAAGGCAATATATTGGGGGGATACCCAGCTTAGTCTAGAACTAGCTACGAAGGCTTCTCGAACTGTGAGGTACTTTTGATGGCAAATGAAAGAAGGGGTGGAGTTATTCAGATGAAGAAATTGAAAAGGGATTCCAAGCAGAGGGAAAATTTTCTGCCAAGGTAGGGAAGTAGGGATTCTTCTGGAATATGTGAAATAGTCAGTGTGTTCTAAATGTAGAGAGGAAAGAGAGAAGGGGTCATATTACTAAAAGTTTTCAACATCCCATTTGAAGGATTTTAAACTTCAGTCTGTTGATGATTCCAAGAAACAGCAGCTATTGACCCTACATTTTAGAAGCTCCTTGTGAGTAGAGAAAAAATTGCTGAATTGAAGGCAATCTGTCCAGATGATAGGCTAAAAAGAGATGATGATATAACTCTACGTGATAGATGGAAGCAATGCATAGCACAGGTGTAGCATTGAAGGACTCAGTGACTGATGGGGACAGGAAGAGGGAAGAATGGTCTCTCTTGTGGTGGGCAATTCAGTGAACACATAATCTCAGGAAGGACATACAGAAGGGAAGTTTTCTGCTAAAAGAAATACCTGCACTGGTTCCATTGTTTTCTTCTATATTATTTTAAACTTACTGAATTCATATTCTTACCAGTGAAAAGAGGGTGTTTAATTATATTTCTAATGGTGATTTGGCTGGGAAATGCCATAGCATTCTTTAGCCTTTGATTGAGTTCATAGAATAACTGGCACTCCTCTTTCTTTCTTCCTTTGGCATACATGTATCTTTACTGAATTTTCATTTTTAAGAGGCAGTCTTTTCCCATAGAGTAAAATAGTGTAACATTTTCTATGATTACTAGGAAAAGATTATATTGAGCTTTCCTCTAGTCTAACACATATGTCAGGATCCTATTTTAGAAGAAACAGTTGTAACATTAGAATTTTACTTATAGGAAACAACAAGTGGCTTAATCAGTGTCTAAAATAAACCAAGAATACCTGGATTCCATATTGCATGACATTTCAAATTCAAATTTGCTTGTATTGCAGATAGAATGAAGTTTTTCTGGAATATTAGTATGGCTTCTATATATCTGTTCACAAATATATCCTTGTCCATGTAATCTATTAATTATATATTGTATCGTTTAATATTTTCTAGGTACTTGACAAATTTTCTTTTGTTCTCCAATGACTCATGTGTACATCCATGTTTGCTTAATGCTATTTTTATAACCAATTGCAATCACTTGTGCTATGTATATTTACTAAAGTATTACTAGTTTTATAGAATTAATCTCAGGGATTCATGACCACTTTAAAATCTATGATGACAAGTAATTTCGGAGTATCTGATTTACTAATAGTATACAAAGTTCTATTTAAAGTGTGACAAAATAGTTAAAATTTCTTTTTTTTTAATTTTTATGTCCATTGTAGTGTACCTGTGAGTGAATGTTGATGTATGTTAGTGTGGGTATGCATATACTACAATGTATGTGTGCAAGTCTGATAACAACTTTTAATAAAGTTCTTACCTTCTAACTCATTTAAGGCAGGCAGACTATCTCTGTCCCGCTGTCTCTGTCTCTCTCTTTCTCTCTCTCTTCTTTCCTCTCATCCTCCCTCCTTATCATCCTCCCTTTCTCGTGGTTCACTGCTGTGCTTACCAGGCTATGAGCTTCTGTCTCTGCTTCCCATCTTGCTGTCTGCATGCTCAAATTACAGAAACCTGCCAAGGGTTTGGGTTTTGTAAAAGGACCAGATTTTGGCAGGCTTGATTCACAAATGTGTTATCCACTGGGTCAACTCCCCAGTCCTGATATTTTTATTTTTATTAAAAATAATCAAGATTTGCTTATTCAGGGTAAAAAAAAATCCCTTGTTGTTTGGATCTCTCATTCTGAAATGTTCCACTTTACATATTGATTCTTCATCAGCAGGACATGCCCTCAGTCAGCCCCTGATTACCTCAAGTTCACACTTCAGTGTACCATGGGATGGCCCTTGCTCCATTCCTGGATAATCTTCTGATCAACAGTGATCACCTCTTCATACTCTTCTACTTGACTTCTTGAATCCCACATTATGTAACATGCTTTAAATTCTATTTTTTTCTCAACATGATATTTTTTGTCTTATTCTCAATTCTTTCAGACTTTCCCATCTTGGTCAATATTCTTTTCTTTTCTTTTCTTTTCTTTTCTTTTCTTTTCTTTTCTTTTTAAATGTCCTCTTTATACTTCAGAAAATCTCATTTCTCATCATAGTCTCTGAGCAAAATTGGCTTTATTCCTGGTTTCAATTGCTTAAAGAGATGGCAGCACAGACTCCCTGATAGGCAGAAATTTGAATATGTCCAAATTAAAAAAAAAAAAAGGCCATCCTTCTATTCATGAATTCACTTTTTGTCTTTAATAACTGATTTATTTTAAAAATGTTGTCATTTATCACTTCACAATGATATATGTTCTGAAGAGAGCAACATTAGCCAAATTTGTCATTGTGCAAACATCATAGAGTGTACTCACACAAACTGAGGCAGCTGTTAACTCACTAAGTGTGGTAGTTTGAATGTAAAATGATCTCCATAGCCTCGTGTGTTTGTAATGAAATCTTATAATTAAACCCAAGCTGATGGTGCTGTTTGGGAATTTTTTGAAGCCTTTAGGAGGTGGAGCATTGGTGGAGGAGGTGTGCTGCTATGGGTGAATCTTGGAGTGTTATAGTCCAGCCTCTCTTACTGTACTCAACTTCAACTTGTTCTCTCTACTTCTCCCTGCCGATGAGAACATAAAATGCTTGTCCACTTGCTCCTACCATGCTTTCCCACCGTGATAAACTATATGCTGAAAATAAACATTTTCTCTCCATAAGGTGCTTCTGGTTGGGTGTTGTGTCCCAGAAATGAGAAGGTAACTGTTATACTAGGCTATTCAATCACATGGAATCATCATGGTTCACGCCATTCTTCTCTCATTTACTGAAATGTCACGTGGAACATGTCTGCACTGCTTTCTGCATAGGTACTCAAGCCACTAGAAGTATTCTATACAAACCATATTGTTTAATGTTTAAGAATATGGATGTTAGAAATAGTTGCTTGGGTTCATATTCTTACCTGTTATTTGGAGTAAGCTGTTCAAAATTACTATCTTTTTTCTTCTTTATAAAAAAGATACTAATAGAAATGTCATAGGATTGGTGTGAGGATTAGTTTTTATAAATGCCTGAAACAGTGTGGGGATGATCATTCTTCACCTTCTTGGCCTCCTCTTGCATACCTTAAATCTCATCAACATTTTAGTTTTGTGCATTGAGGTTCTTATTTATCTCTTTTTTAACTGTCCCTGGTGCTGCTGATGTCCTGAAGAACAAGGACATACTTGCTGTTACCTCTTTATTTGCAGTGCCTGAGCATAGCAGACTCTCAACCACTGTTAAGTAACTAATATGTATTCTATCAGTATCATAATGTC
Organism: Orientallactaga sibirica; assembly: GCA_036365145.1. Lineage (NCBI taxonomy): Eukaryota > Metazoa > Chordata > Mammalia > Rodentia > Dipodidae > Orientallactaga > Orientallactaga sibirica. The sequence continues at coordinate 11,571,092 of JAEOAD010000019.1, read as the reverse complement.
TGGATCTAAAAGAGGAACTCCAAAATACATCTTGGCAACTTGGAATGCGTGTGTGTCCTTTTAAGGTAAGTTTTTTTTTTTTTTTTTTTTTTTTTGAGAGAGACAGAGAGAGAGAGAGAGAGACAGAGGGAGAGGAGGACAGATAGAGATGGGTGTGCCAACAGCCTCTCAGCTGCTGATAACGAAATCCATATGTGTGAGCCCCCTTGTGGCCAAGGGCAGCATTGCACCCTTGCGTCACTTTGCATCTGGCTAACCGTGGGACCTGGAGATTGGAACTGCTGTAGATTGGAACCAGTGTTCTTTAGGCTTAGGAAGCAGGTGCTTTAACCACTAAGCCATCTCTCCAGCCCCTCTTAAGGTAATTTTTTAAAATAATTGATCATTTGAACACCAGCAAACATGTTGGTGTATTTGTTTACCAGTGTTACTCTTTATAAAACTGCTGTGACTTGAAAGCACTATTGTCCAGCTCACAGCTGATCAACATTCAGGAGCATAATCAAAGATTTTGGTACCTGCTTCTCTAGGCTCTGTTTTATTTTTCTCTAAAATTAGTGAACTATATTATAATGCTATCAGTATCATTTATGATACCAACAGATTTAAGAAATTATTCAATACCTAAAGTATGAGGCATAGAGAGAGGAATTTTATGGAGATGATTTCAGGCAGGAGGATATTGAACTGAGCACCATGGCTTCCCATGATGCTTAGTTCAACACGACAGGGTCTAAGATAGGATTTTCTAGAAGGCAGCTTCTTAAATTTAATTCTGCAAGTTTTCCCCCATCTTAGCACTCATTTCCATCTATTTTAAACAACAAATCCTTCTTACCAAAAAGTGAAAAAAAAAAAAAAAAAAAAAAAAAGCTGGTTACCACAGTAATGTTTTCACCTTGAGCCAGCGAAACTAAATCCCTCTCATATAAGATGATACTAGCTTTTAAAAATGACAAGTTACAACATTTTATTGTCACTTTTCCCCCTGATTATTTGATTGGAATTTTAAAGGCAATATATTTTAAATCAAATGTAATTCATCATTCCAGTACAAGTAGAAAATCTTTTAAATGTAGCCTTTAAGAACAACTGAAGACCTAAAATTTCTCCTGCTGATTATTCTATGGCAAGCTTTGGTGTAATAAAAATGAATTTCAAACATGATTTCTTGGACTTGGGAAAGAAGACTTTTCTATGGAAAGCTGCACTGTTTATATCAATGTTGAATTATTTATGAGTCAGCCACATTAATGCCAATTTTTAACTGAGAACAACCCAACAATTTTGGCTCACAGTCCTTGTTTGCTTAAAATTATTATTATATAAAGACAGTCATGCTATGATTTCAGTATAAAAATTATTCCAGTTCTATCATGGCCTATAGGAAGTTGTTTGAAACCCAATGGTTAATCATTTATTTTACATTAACCTTATCTTTCTTAGAATTTTTTTCTCCAAAGGATGTGTGACATTTTCTATCACATCCTTTAGAGAATTAAGTCACTATTCATTAAGGCCTTGATTAATTTTCTGACAGATATTATTAGAAAATTAATTCATGAACTCAAATTTTGATGCAGAAGAGTAATGTATCCAATTTCAAATACCACACTTAAATAAAGACATATCCTTGAGTTCATACCTAACTGTATTATAGACCATGTTCAGCCCATGCTCTAAAGCAAATGATATAGCATTGTAGTAACTTTCTAGCAGAGGTTGAACTTCAAACATACTGCCCTTCATCCTGAGTATACTTTTTGTTTCTATCAGACTTTGTCTAATTTTTCATTTAGAAAATATTGTCATAATTAGAGGAAAAGTGATAAAACAATAGCCTCTAATATGAGTCTTAACTTTATGAGTGGTGACTAATATTGAGCTTTGAGTTCCTATTTCTCCAGTTTCAACTGCTTGATCTTCAGAAACTTCCCCAGTCTACCTAAGTCTTTGTTTTCTTAACAGTATGATGGGAAGACCTGCATTACTCTGCACAGCAGGTACTGAGCTTGGGGTTATCTAACAGGTCAAGTGAGAGAGAGAGTGCATACACAATGCTGACAAATGAAAGGTAATTCTAGCTGTTGTCAGTAGCACATGTTCATCTGAATCTGAAAAATTATTAGAAAATATATAATTTTGCTGGGGGTGGTTGTGCACACTTTTAATCCCAGCACTCAGGAGGCAGAGGTAGGAGGATCACAGTAAGTTTGAGGCCACCCTGAGACTACATAGTGAATTTCCAGTCAGTCTGAGCTAGAGTGAGACCCTAGCTATGGAAAACCAAAACCAAATTTTACACACACACACACACACACACACACACACACACACATATATATATATATATATATATATATATATATATATATGAACTTTACCTATGATAACGGTGACATAATTTCGTCAGAATAAAGGTACACATTATATTATAATAAAAGGTGACAATTTCTGAGGGCTATATTAACAACTCTAATTTTTTCTAACTCTTGATTTGATGTATTTGGCAGGAATGCTAAAAATAGCAAAGCAAATCAAAGGAAATGAAACAAACATACAACACACCCACAAACCCAAAGTATTTACTCTGCAAATTCTCAGTCTATCATTTATCATTTACCAGTCATTTGTTCAAACAATTTGCGAGAAAAAAATGGCCATAACTTGAGGCTGTGCATTATCCAGCTTTTACTCTATTCTGCTCTGCCAAATATAATAATTTCCTAGATAGTGAAGTTTGCTTCTCAACAGTTTAGGTTGAGTCTACATATTCAAAGGGAATAGATATTTCCAAGAAACAGACAACTGTGAAAAAAAAAAAAAGTAGGAATTTAAGGCCCAAATTATCCTGCCTATAAAGCACAAACTCATCAGCTCATCCTTGGAAAATCTCAGTGAACAGCTGACTCAATCTGTTTCACCATAGGACATAGACCATTATTTTCAATGAAAGAACCATTAAAGTGGAGATATTATAGGAAACAGTGTGGTTAATTAATTGTTCACATATATCCTACTCATCTCATTTAGTTCTTCCTAGAATAACAAGTTATGTGTAGATAAAATTAATAGTGATCTGGAGTGAGGGTCTAAAATCCTCTTCCAATTTGCCGGTGAGCAGTTAGGGTGTGAAAGTATAGGTTCATGTAGGAGGAAGAGGTTTTCAGAGCTGTTAAATGTCACCAGGAATGCTGTAATTTAAGGGTGTGATGGTTGTCCCTCTCTAACTGTCTTATCCCAGCACCTATGATTGCAACGCCTCTCCTTTTGTGATTCATCAGGGCCATTTATATCACCTCCCTTGCAGAGTTTTCTAGCTACTTTTATTTAAGTCTGGAATAAAAACTTACCTTATATGAATCAGATCATAACTTGTTGTCGGGGTAACCTCATTACTGAGTCCCAAACTCTACAAAAGCCTATCTAAGCAGATCATGAACACTGGCATGACAATTTTCTAATGACTCCTGAAAAAGTTGGAGAGCCACAAAAAAGAAATATTAATAATTAAAGTGTTCGGGGAAATACCAGTAAAAGTTATAAGACGTATACTGCGAATTTTCTCAGCTAGGTCACAAAAATTTAACCAATTAGGACAATCCAAATTTCATATCTTATATTCCTTCAGGAGTTTGATATTTAAGAACAACAATACAAATATTCCTCCTTTTTTAATTGCTCATTATTTCCTAAGATGCCTCTATAGTGCCTGACATACTAGGATAAGAATAGGTGATGGCATTTACTTTAATGGAAAGAATGTTTACTAAACACTTATTAAGTGTCATCAGTTTGCCAGTTGGAATTCAGTAACAATAGACAATGAAGTTTGAACCTCTAAAAGATTTTAGGCTACAGGTGGGCAGACATATAACACAATTAAAAGTACAGATGTAATTTAATAGGAAAGTTAGTGGCACAAATATTATGCTATTTGTCACAGAACAAGGCAAACACAGGAGATTGCTTTTTGGAAATGGTGAATCCTTATTTTCTATGGAAAAGGGAAATGAAAAGAAATTTCAAGTGGTCTCAACAGGCTGATAAAAGCAAAGCGCCATTATGGTACTGAATATCATCTTTGTGTGGTGTATGTGTGTGCATGTGTGTATATATGTAGTATGTGTGGCGTGGTATGTATAGTGTATGCATGTGTATGTGTATAGATGCAATATCCCATCTTGGATAATGTCGAGTGTCCTCTACCTCTCATCTATGTATTAAGATGGAGTCCGTTATTGAAAACATGGGCTGCCATCTTTTGGTCAGACTGGTTGATTGTCATAGCCTCAATGATTCTTCAGTGTCTGTCCCCTACAGTAATTGGGTTAAAGGCTTACAGGCATCTATGGTTCTGCCCATATTTTAATGTGGGTGCAGGGAATCAACTCAGATGGTTTAAAGCAACACACTACATACATTGCAAACAATTTCTCAATGACTGGAGCAAGTAACATGCTATTAATAGAGAAGAGTAATGAGCTGGGGTGATAGCTCAGTGGTAAAAAGCTTGCTGCTTGAGCATGAAGTCCTCTGGGGTCGGTCAGAGATCACAAAGGTTGACTTCCCTGAACACACATAAAGAGCGAGGCATCTCTGTAACTTCAGTCTTTGGGGGTAGAGGACAGAAGGGAGAATCACTGTGGCTGGCTGACAGATAGCAGGTCTTTGTTGAGATAGATGATCCATTTTAAGAGAATACATATGTGGGGGGCTGGAGAGATTGCTTAATGGTTAAGGCATTTGCCTGCAAAGCCTAAGGACCCAGATGCACATGGTAGTGCATGGGTCTGGAGTTTGTTTGCAGTGGCTGGAGGCCCTGGCCCATTTTCTCTCTCTCTCCTCTCTCTCTCACTGTCTCTCCTCTCTCTCTCTCTCTCTCTCTCTCTCTCTCTCTCTCTCTGTTGAATAAATATTTTAAAAAGAACATACGTATGTGAGCAATAAGAAAAAGAAATCCAATATTCTCCTCTGGCCTCACATGCAAGCCCATGGGGTACTGCATCTGTGCATACACTATACATCACACACATCCCACCATATACATATTCAATATTCTCCTGTGGCCCCACACCAAATCCCATGGGGTACTGTATCTGTACACCCACTGTCCATCACACACATCACACCACGCACATATTCTCTCATATTCCACACAGAGAATAATGAAAGACTCACCATCTCATGTGACTAAGAAACCAAATTCTAGATTTCAACCTTCAAGAGGTGGAAGTTCCTTGATTAGCCTACTTGCTGATTTAAAATTATGCACAGTAACAAAACTTACAAAATATCCCTGCAAATTGTCTCACTTGACTATTGATATTAGAGGTATATCTCTATTCAAGGCAACACTCTTTCTGCAGTCTTAATATGTCACGAATTCCTGAGTGATTGTTGTTCATGCCAATTATACAGGTAAATCTATTTTATTAATATTGTAAGCCTAGGTAATTTGCTGGCATATATTTTTCCAAGTGATACTGTTTCCATGTGCATGTGTGAAATAAATCTTTTCATTTCAAAATCTGTGCATTAGTGGCAAGTGATGATCTGATCCCAATAAAGTGACAATGTCATGGTGAATAAAGTATTGGAGCTTATATCTGATGAGATCCTGAAGAAACCTGATAACAAGGCTTTGAAACAGTGCAAAAAGGAAAGAGAGTTCCTGACTAGTGTTCTATTTTAAGGGAGAGTCTTGAATTTTTGAAACCATCTACACGTGGTCAGCTCTCAGTGCTCTCTCCAAGCAGGCTTCTCATGTGTGCCTAGAGGGACATTCACTGGGATTCTTTCTGTTCCTAATTTTACATGTAAATATCTGGGTCATCTTGAACTCACTAGAGGTTAGTCTATGCATGTGTACTCTGCACTGACCATGCCAGCATTTGAGACAAAGATTATTCATTAAAGAAGAAGATTCAGTCTCTATGGATCACCAGGAAACTTCACTTAACGTCTCTTCATCCACAATTTAACTAGAGGAATTGAGAGATGGGAGGGCAATAGAAAGTGCAGGAAGCTTTGATTCATAGAAGCTTTCATTTGCACTTTTATTTAACAGCAGTCTTGTTGAAGTCACATATATTCTGATGATATAAAAGAGTTTGCATAAATAATCAGTGTACTACTAAAACTTAAATATTTCAAGAACTTGTTTTGTCTTTGGTTCAAGAATTGCTGAAGTACAAGTTGCTTGTATACTCACTTTAATCTTCTTTTTTTCTAACAAAAAATGTAAAATATAAGCATTTCTGCTCCCACAATGCATAACCCATGAGGTATACCAGCATCCCCATTGAGGAGGGCCCCAGTGGAATGGAGGCAAGGAGGAGGGAAAAGATGGTACCAACACATCATGTATCCATACAAAGTACGTTCTTATTAAAAAATGTAAGCATTGTGGCATATGAAATCCATTTTAAGACACATTCGTTAAGTCCATTTTTGAACACAAAGAAAAGCATTTCTGGCTTTTGGTTATTAGTATACTGATTTAACAACCAAGTACCGTACTAAAGGAAGCTAGTGTTTTGGCAGATCTGTTAAGAATGAGGGATGCTGAGAGCTCAATTGGAAATTTAATCTGACTTAAACCTTCCCTGAAATAACTATCATTATCTTCACGTTTGATTTACATTGTATACCTGTTTAAATATGCATTTATGTTAGATTTTCTGGAACTACACAAAGCCTCATTTTTTTGCACCAAGATTTTAATTTTTTCAGGTATATAAATAAAATTAAATCCTGGACAAACCGTTGGATTTTGTTGAACTCACTGTGCTGAATTGATAAGATCACCTAAGAAATACGGTTTCCATGATGGCTTTGTAACCTCTATTAAGAAAACTACTCAAAGAATAAGGAATACCAGTTTTTTTCCCCTAAGTTGTATACAATGAGTATTGTAATGACTCCTTCCCTATAAGGATAAACCCAAACTCAATCCCTCTCCTAGTTTACTTGGAGTATAACAGCAGACAGTCAGCCACTAGGGGTCAGCAGACACCAGAACGTTGGGCACCATTGTCCCCAAGAGGGAGTCAAAAGGTTGAAGAGCTGGATCTCTGGGTGGCTGAACTGCAATGCTAAATGTGAAACCAACCAAAGCTGCCTAGTTCCTTTACTCTTGAATATATTGACTACTTTTAGAGTGAGGACAGAGGACAATGGGGATTAGGAGAATGGAGAAAGCAAATAAATGAAGGAAGGGAGGGAGAGAGGGAGGAAGGGCGGGATGAAGGAAAGAATGGACAGAGAGGAGAGAGAAAGGAGGGAAGAAGGGAGAGAAGGAGGGAACTTGGTATGTAGGAAGCAGGAGCCAGGTAGGCTTAATTCTATGAATAACTCCATCCATCCTTGGCATCTATTTCTAACCCTGTTTGCAGTGTTTAATGCTCAGATGAGAGACATCATCTTGAAATGTCACAAATATAGGTTCTTACTCCTCAGAATTTCCAAACCAGAAATGGGGTGAATGTCAGAAACTGGTGTTTAGTAGCTGCCGACCCCCAGATGATTTAGATGTGAACTCATTTAAGAATGACTCACTCCTTTAGCTGAAATGGTATACAACTGACCAGGAGTTGTAGAAATGACATCCTCCTATTTATTGAGTTAATTTTCTTTATGTTGAGGGTGATTGCCTCTTGGATTCTAAAATATTCTTTACGATTTGTTGTGTTGTTTTGGCCAGGACTGAGTTTGGAATCTTCTTCCAGCTCAGCAGAAAAGTAGGATAGCCCTAGTGGGAATAACAAAACCTCAGTAGCAGTAACAGTAACTTCCATGTGAGAGGCTGTGTACTGGCCCTCAAGGATATGAGCTTCTTATCAAGAAGTCACAGCCAGATACCATCCTAGAACACCACCAAACTTTTCTAATCAATCTGCACAAGAAAAACAAAACAAAACAACAAAAAGACCTTTTCCTCAAGGAACAGAGGAAAATTAGCCTTGCCTAGGAGAGGAGCCCAGCTTACACCCATCTCTTAGCCATACGATGTGAGTATAGATTTGCTTTATAAATCTCCATTTCTCCTGAACATAATTCTAGCCCATCTCTTTAATCTTCACTTCAGCCAATAAAAAGTATGAGAATCATGTTAATTTACTGAGTGATCTAATCTCTGTGCTCACAGGATGGCCTAAAAGCATTCCCAACAGATGTGAGCAGTGTCTCTATTTAGAAATGGATCAAGATAAGAATATATCAGACCTCATCAGCAGCTGCAACAGCACAGACAATGTATTAAGCACCCAGTGCACAGAATTGTAATAGGTATGGGAGCCAGGGTCACAGGGACCTATAATTTAGTTGCAAAAACAAATCAGCACTTAAAAGCATAACATTATTTACAAAAGCCAATTCTAAGAGATGAGTCTACCAATGCATGGACTGATAAACTAATAGACAAACTATATACATGGAGAGAGATAGAGATCATAAAAAATATCCTGCTTTAGAAGGCAATCCTGTCATTTGTGAGGATGACAAGGATGAACTTTCACAGTGTTATACTAAGTATAATTAATCACAGAAAGACATACTGCATGATCTCACTTCTGCATGGGATTTAAAGATGCCAACATTACAGGTACAGGCAGAGATGAGAGGGGCAAATACCATGCTCAAAGAAGGCAAAGATGGGGAGATTTTTGTCAAGGGGTACACAAACTTACATTTATAAAATCAAAGAAAACTCTGGAAATCCAAAATACAGTATGGCATCTGTAGTTAGCAATAATGTATTATGCACTTGAAATCCATGAAGAGAGTCAAGTTTCAGTGTTATTACCATACACATAAGGGTAGTTAGGTAAATTTATGGATATGTTACTTAGCTTGATTTTAGTAACTAGCTCATAATATATACATGAATCAAAATATTACCTTATGCCTCTAATGTATATCTATTTAATTTGTCAATAATATTTCAATAAAACTGGTGAAACAGAACAAATTAAAGTGTACAATTAAAAGGATGGAGTGTTTAAAATGAGATTGTGGAGTTCAGAAAATGCTTTCCTGAAGCACTGTGCTTTTATATACCTGATATTTCAAACTAAAGAATTTAGCAAGTGTATAGGGATCTTACCCGAAGCAGGTCCTAAGATTCTCAAGTGAGATGTACCTTTCCTCTACCCAGAGAAAAGGAGCATGTTAGCTCTGATAAAAGAGGAACACCAAGAGGAATCAGTATTAACTGACCCTGCTAAGTTTATGTGATAATTAATTTTCATTAAGTTGCCTGGATTTGGAATCACCAAGGAGACTTATCTTTTGGCCTGAGAGTGTTCCTAGAATAGTTTAACTGAGGAGAGAAAAGTCACCCTGAATGTGGATAGCACCATCAGAAGGGCTGGAGTCCTAGACTTAACAAAAATGAGACCATCAGGAAGCCAGGTGAATAGTAGCATTCCTCTCTCTCTGCTTCTGGACTATGGACACAATGAGACCTGATGTCTCAGAGTCCTACTGTTATGCCTTCTCCACTGGCAGACTGTGTCTCTTCTGAAGTCAGGAGCCAAAATAAATCTTTCTTTCCTTAAGTTGCTTCTGTCAGGTATTTTGTCACAATAAGGAGAAACATAATGAATACAGGGCTCTTAACAACCTGTCACATTTTTCTATGAGTTTCCGCTCCTGATCAAACATAGTGTTAAACTCAGGTTTAACTAATTTTTGCAGGTCTTCATTTTCTTATAAAGGCCTCTGATTCAACTGAAGCTAATAATTAGTAAACATGAAAATAGTTTTCTTGGTAATGTCTTTGTTCCAGTGCTGCAGGGGACAACGTGGAACAGTTAAATTATTATTTTTCTTCTTACATGATATATAGCATGATAGATAGTATGAATTTGTAATCAGCATGATTTTAGATATATTCTCTGAAAATTAGATAATCTTAAAAAACCAGAAAATCCTTCACATTTAGTTAAAAAAAAAAAAAAAAAAAGAAAAAAAAAACACCATAAGGCCCATTCTCTCAATCCAATATAAAGTTATTTGGGGTATTACTTTTGGTTTTTATATAATCAAGAATTTAACAGAGTTGGATAGCACTGAAATTCATGTGTATACATTACAATTTGTATATCCTGTTGATAAATGTGCATTTCTACACATTGGGCATGGATATTTACTGCAGTCAGTTTTCTTGGAGTTATCCACTGTATTTCCTGGTTGTTTTCCTGAATTTCATGTCAAACTGTGTTGTCATCATGCCTGAAGAAAAGAAAAATGGAAGACATGCCTTGTAACATCAAACAGTAGCATTCTGTCTCCTGGTTATCTGATGACCACAGAGAGTTCTGAACTCCACAGGCCACTTCTAGGCCAGGCTTTTATCTCATTCACTTTCCTTGGTTTGGCACCTGAGCCTTGCCAGTACCTGGCATACAATTAGCACTCAGTGAATATTAAATGAGTGAGTGACTAGACACAGAGGGCACAGGCTGGAGGTATCATATGTTGCTATCATTTATGTAGTAGATGCAGTTAGACAAGAGGAAAAACATGAATGGCTTGGAAAAAATCGAACTTCTTGTGGTTTAGTTAATAAGAAATCCTGTGGATGTTACAACAGTATTCTGTGGCAATATATTTTTTTTTTTTTAAGGCCTGGAGGGTAACTTACAACAAAGTAAATGTGACAGCATGTATTTTGTGCAATAAGATACTTTTAGGAATTATATCTCATGAAAAATCCTGACTCACATGTAAAATGTTATCACCAGGTAGAAGTGCAATTTCAGACTTATTTCATTCATTTTATAGAATTCAACTTTATATCTCCTGTACCAGGACAATGCCTCTCACATGAAAAGTACACAATAACTACTGAACTATGATTGAGTAAATATATATTGACAAATAAAAAAAGATTTGTGACATGGGTAGCCATACTATGAGTTTTTCACTGCTGAGGATCCTTAAGATTCATTTTGATAGTGAGGAATGGTATATAATAGAGTAATAATTTAAGTGCTTTTAAAAATATATTTAAAGGTGGCAGAAAGAATTCTTTTCAATTTTCTCCCTATATTTATAATTACCAATTCTCAAGTCCTTTCCGCAACTTCTATTTTATTTTTTGAAAATATAAAAAGAGTAATATTAGAATCTATAAGTATGTATGCTAAAATTCAAATGACCAGAAAAAGAAAGTTATGATTTTTATTGGGCCTGAGTATTTCACTGGTGTTTCATCTCTGATACCATACAATAAGTAATTGCAATTTCTCATTCTTCACTCCTCTTTCATTGTGGGCCTCCAATATAACACTGTCAGCCTTCAGCCATCTGTCAGTGATGAACATAATACTCTTATTTAATCTTTAAATTAGATAGTTCCATTTGGTTAGTGTTAGTTCAAGGTTGCTTCATCAACTTCACATATCTGTTTGACTGGGAAAGACCACAGGAAAGTGACTTATTACCTTGCTTCTCTCCTCGAAATTTGTTCTCCCTCAAACTGATAGGAAGATTCCACAAACATAAAGGCAAATTGCTCTTCCTTTAGAGGCAGGGAGTTATGAAGGCATGTTTTATCCTGAAATGGCTCCCTGGAGACTTTGAAGAGCTGTGTGAATGCAAACAGCCACAGCCTCCTGTGGTTGACTACAAAGTGCTGGGTTACTAAATGATTTCCTGTTTCTTAATATAAAATGGAATCACAAAAGTCAAGCACCATTTAGAAAATGTGCAGATATGTCAACCCCCAATGGGATCTGACCAACTGAACATTATCAATTCTGTATCTTTCCTTCAGTCACTTCTTGAGGGGTTGCTCTATTGACAGTAACGTCCAGCTGGGCTATGGGCAAGTCTACCCATGATATTCTGATCTCCAGGGTAAAAAGGTAACAATCCCTTATCAATTTCTGACAGGCCATTGGATGTTTTTGCTAATGTGTTGTTTTACAATTTTGAAATGGGAATAATAATTCTGCTGACTGCATGCTTCACTAAGCCATCTTGATAATACACTTTGCTATTAAAAAAAAAAAAACTTGTAAAAACAAAGAAGAGAAAATTAGCTCCAGTTTTAATTAAAGAGAAAAGTCACCAGAACAAACAGAACCCGTCAGTCCTGCTGGGGGGTGGGTGGGTAGTGTGTCAGAAGATGGGTGCTGAGCGCACCGGAAATCCCGCTCCAAAGGAAGTTTCTAACTCCAGCTAGGTGTAAGATTGACTCTGTGTTCAGCGGGAATTGCTAAATTATCCGTGCTTTGATATATTCTCTCCAACTGCCCTTCATCTTTATGCCCTTTATTACAATCAGGTGTGATATGGTTATTTCTATTTCATTTTACCAATACTATTTCTAAGAACACCTGATAGTATAACAAATGATTTCACACTTATAGCTGATAAGAGTATGGAAAGAATTCTCTTTGAAATAAAGCAGTTCCCCATAAGAGCATCCTGAGATGGTATTTTCAGTCCTTCAAGGAGCACTTGTTCAGGCGACTCCCATTAATGTTAATGGGAGCTAATCGGTGAGAGAATAAACACCTTATCACACATTACATTTAAAACTCAGCATGAGCTGAAAAACAGCTATTTTACTCAGTTAGCAGGATGGATGCTTTTAGAGTACAGGGAAAACCTGCTGTTGAGTTCACAATTCCTCTCGGTATAAAGGCAGGAAATTATTTTAAATGTTATTTGTATCCATAACCCACTACTGTGCTCTTGCTATAATTTGCAGCAACATGTCAGTTAAGTAATAACAGATGAAACTGTAACCGTGTTAATCAACACACAAACACTGGGTGTTCAAAGACCGAAGCCTTGCAGGAAGGAGCTATTATACTCAGAGAAAATGACTCTCCTCACAATCTCTACAACCTCTTACTTTTTCTTCCCACTTAACTTTACACATTCCACCTGTGCCCTCAATGGAAAATGGCGAACTCCAACACATCATCCTTAGTGATGTGGGGAACAAAAAGGGATGGTTCATTAAATCTGACCCAGGCATAATGGTCTCCTTTAAAATGGCTTGCTAATTTCCAAACAGTACTCAATTATAACCTGTTTCATTTGTACCCTTTCTCTCAATCTCTGTTCTCAATGCTCCTGCATCTGCTTCAAAACGCTCAGCCCTTATTTCTCTGCCTGCTGACCTCTTAATGGATGTGGAGTCAGTTTTCACTCAAATACCAATCGTGTTAAGATTCAGCTCTTATAATGCGGAGATTCTTTTGAATCCAAAGTCTAGAGAAATGATGACATCAAAGTGTCACCGCTGAAAAGAAATGTCCAGTGGAGTGAAGGGCATGCAATGGGTCTGGAGCTCTGTCCCTGTCTGTGATGCTCTGTGTTTGCCTCTTCCATCTCTCTTGTCCATCCCTTTTACAGCCTCATCAGAAACATGTAACTGTGGATTTGCTGTTGGTGACCATTCCCCACTCAGTGAAATGCAACTTCTCTTGCCAGACTCTGGGGAAATGATTGAATGTGATGACATTAGTCCTAAGAGAAGGCTACAAGAGCTTTCATTCTTTCATTTCATTTGTCAAATATTTAATAAGCACATGTTATTAATATGGTGCTGTGGGATTCTTTTTTCTCACTGAAAGAATGTGGAAACAATTCCTCCCCCGTTTGATACAGAAGGAATCAGTTACTTGAGAGATTTTGAGCAAAGGCTGCTTGAAAGGGAAATGATTTTTGAAGAAGGGGTGGGAAATTTAGATTACCATAAGTCTTCTTGTGCAAAAATTGACTCCGCTCTTCAAATGAGGGAAGAACACTGCTCTTCTCTTTCATAGCAGAAGGAATAGAAGGAAGTGGGTATGAGCAGTACTTTTCATTGTTCTGCTACTTGGACAGAGGACTATCTACCTGCTGCTTCTTGTTTTCCCAATATGCTACTTAGGGCAGCTTTATGTTGACAGAGAATACGGCAATTTACCAAGTTCCACATGTGAGAGCTTGACTGGAGAGAGGCTGCAGGCTCCTTGCATGTCTCCTGAATTGTGGTTTGATTACCCATGAAACACATGCTCTCTAGGAAATTCTACCATCTCACTCCCTTCAGGCAAGTTTCTGGAGTACTCAGTTGCTGACTAAAGAAACATTTTCTTTCTCCTTTGTAGAAATGAGAAAACTCATTTAAAGGTCATGTAGTGAGAACAATTGTTTTGATTTTGGAATGTGGTTCAACTACAATTGGAAACTGTGTCTTTGGGAGTTCAGTCATCTAAGTGACTGACACATACAGTGTGTCACATATACAGTGAGAGTCGGAGCTGAGACCTCTGTATCTTAAATGCCACTGCTGCCCAGCATGATGGCACACCCTTGTGATCCCAGCCATAAGGAGGTATATACAGCATGATCAGGAGTGCAGAACCACCCTTAGCTAAATAGTGAAATACTGCTGCTTCTACCTCTCCTGGACAAAGAAGTATCTAGAAATTTTGGGGACATAAAGTTGAGCAATGCTGACTGCCTTCCAATTCTTCACAGATTACTCAAGTCTCAAGTTAGTAACATTGCAACAGAGATCATTGTGTAATCACATCTATGCCACTGACCACACAAAGAACCACCTGTTAGCCCTTTTTGCACTTAACTTTAAAATAGAATAGTGGCCTGGAGTTATTTTAAGTAAAGCACTTTTTAAAGACAGGTCAATAATTTATCCATGTCCTCAGGCTGATCAAGAAATCCATATCACTTCTAGACGTAATGGACTCTTTAATTGCAACAACAGATTTTAAATAGCTTCGATGGGAGCTACAATAAGCACATCCTGGGTCTGAAGGGATGGCTTAGGGGTTAAAGCATTTGCCTGCAAAGCCAAAGGACTCAGGTTCGATTCCCCAGTACCCACCCATGTTAGCCAGATACACAAGAGGATGCACACATCTGGAGTTCATTTGCAGTGGCTGGAGGCCCTGGTGTGACTATTCTCTCTCTCTCTCTCCCTCTTTCTCTGTCAAATAAATAAATACATAAATTTAAAAAAAAAAAGGAAATCCTGGAGCCTCTGCTTGTTATTTTGCCAGAGCAATAGAGACAGTGAAGATTCTTTTGCAGTAGTGATAAAAAAATAAAAGAAGGCTCAGGGACAAGATGAATCCACAACACCCACTTTCATGCAAAGTAAAATCAGTGGTGGAACTTCCTAACACTACAGCAGAATAGAGAAAGGTTCAAGTCACTGGGCTCTTAGGAAAGTTCATGATGAAAGCCTAAGAGACTCTGGTCAAGTACTTCCAAACATGGCTAAATTAGATTCATATATAGTCTGCCTCTCTATCTTTGGCCTGTAAAGATTCATTTTAATATTAAAAGAACAGAGAATTAATTGGAAGTATAGAACAATCAGATGGCTTGTAGTAAATACACTTAAATGTCATATTTTATTTTGATGACTTTCTATATATATGTGTGTGTGTATGTATATATATATGATTTGAAAACACTGGTTACATCATGACCCTATAGCTCTTATTATATTCCTAGTTTTGCTTACAGAGTCTAGATATCATGAGATAAATGAAACAACATAAGCAAGGGAAAGCAAAAATATTTTTAATATAGATGGAGAAGCTCCAACATGAGGATGTGAATAATTTTTATAGATATGATTTTTATATTAAAGATTACATTTTACATAGCATAAACACATATTTTACACAAATGTAACTAAAGTTTGAATTGGTTGTATTCTCTTCTGTGATTAAATAGCTTAAAATTTTTGCTATGTTTTTAATTCCTAACCATATATGTGAGTATCTCTTGACTACGTACTGAAATGTTTGCTGCCTGAGGGTATACCAATTTAACTCTTCAACAAATAATATACATAATAATATTGGGGGAATTTGTTGAAAAAAATATTTTCTAGGAGACAAAAGAATATAAGTGAAAAGAATCTGGGCACACATATATAAAATCCCATTGGCTTCTGGCTTTGTGCCTAAGAAGTCCTTCAGACTTGTGAAAAACCACTGAGATATTTTCAGCCCTGAACTTCTCATTATAAAAAAAGGGGGTGGGACTGGAGAGATTGCTTAGCGGTTAAGGCACTTGCCTGTGAAGTCTAAGGACCCAGTTTCAATCACTCTCCAGATCCCACATAAGCCAAACACAGAAAGGTAATGCAAGTGTAAGATTGCACATGCACACTAGGCAGCACAAGAATCTGGAGTTGCAGTGCAGTGGCTGAGGCTTTGGTGCACCAATTCTCTCTCTCTCCTCTCTCTCTCTCTCTGTCACTCTCAATGTCTCTCTAAAAATAAAAATGAAAATAAAAATAAAACAGAAATAGGCAAACTGTCACTATCTCAATCCATGACATTATTGATGGCCTTATAAAATGAGAAATGTGAGTCATTTCAAAAAATTCAAATAATATGATTTTTCTCACAATACTAATACATTACTTCTCTGAAGTTCAAGGGCAACAACAACAAAAAATAGCATTAGCCTAATGTCTTATTCTGACCATCTCTTCTTATCCACTCCACAGTACTATTACGTTAACAGAGCTAGTACTCTGCTCAATCAGCAATGTTGAAATCCACTCATATGTTTGATTTTCAAAAGTAGAGATGATCATTAATTTTGGTTCCCTTGAGAGGCAGACACAAAAGCCAGATGATTTCCATTACATATTCTTACAAGAACTTGGAAGAAAACAGAACATTTCTATGTATTGTGAACAAGTTATTTCATATTTCAGTTCGTCATGCTTCTATTTAAATTTTAAATGCTACATTTCCCTGTAGAATTATGGATGTTTTAGTTTTTACTTAAGCACATTTTTTCATGAGGGTAGACCATAATAAGGAAGGAACCTGAACTCAGAAATCAGTGACCTATGAACACTAATAACTTGCTAGTCCAAAGGAGAGTTTATTATTTTTTTCAATAACAACACTGGCTAAATGAGACTAGAACATACCCTTCACTTATTTTCAGATTGATGTGTTATTCCTGTGGCTCTGAGTTCTTTATTTTAAAGCTAATCTGATGTCAATAGCTTCTATCTTATTTACAAAGTCACGCTTGGTAAAACCTGTATTTTATTTTCTAATATATTAACCCTCTGCTGGCTCTTATTTTCAAGTACAAGTCCAGATGATGCCTAAATTTAAAACAGATCAATAAGAAAAGTTAAAAACAGCTAGGGGTATGTTATAAGATATTTTCACAGAATTTGTTGCAATTGTTTTTACTTCATGCCACTCCTTGCTGACTGGTAATATAGTTCATCTTAAAAAAAAAAAATGAAGTTTTCACAACCAGAAAAGGGGGTTCTTCTTATACATTATATAATAAAGAAAAATCTCTGTACACATGATTAATTAATCTCCACTATATTTTTTCATAAAACCTATATTAAATACTTAATGCTCAAATACTCAATTTCTTTATTTTAATTTCTTTTTATTAGATATGGACATATTTAGTATGTAAACAATGCATATTGGTACCATTCTTTCCCTCCTCTTTGCTCCTTTTCTGAAGAGGCCTTCCTCGTTGGGGATGTAGGTCAACCCCATGGAGATTGTGGGCCATTCATTATGGGGGCAGCAGTCAGTTATAGGAGAAAGGTAATATCTCTGCAAAATGTTCCAATTTGTGCCTCTAACAATCTTCCACCCCCTTTTCTGCAAAATTCCCTGAGCCATGTTGGGTGTGTTTTAAGTCTCCTTCGATGATGGGCTCTGCTTTTGTAGGTGTTGAGTGTTGTCAGTGTCTATCTACTTCACCCTTGTGCTGATATGAGGTTCATCAAGAAATCATCAATCTTGCTCATTTCCTTAATTCCTCTGATTTCAGCTGGCTCTGGGGTGAAGTGTGCTAGGTTGTTTATCGCCCCAGATCCCACTCCCATCTGAAAAATAGAAGCACAATCTCCAACAGAGAGTGAAGTCAGCACCAGTTAAATGGGATAACCATTATTAATATAGAGAGAGTTTAAAAGGTTTAGACCCTTTTATATGCCAAGATTAGTGGGGGCTTGATAATGGGAAGCAAAATTGTTATCTAGATATGATTCTGACTTGTTTCCCAGTTCCAGAATTTGGTTTCCTTTTCACTGAGAAGATATGTTAGCCAATCCAAGAGCAGTTGGTTACCCACAATGGCTGTGTTGCACTATTGCACTTGTGTGAGCACCACATCAGGTTGTTTGCTTCTGAGGCGCTTATCTTGACCACTTTACTCTGGTAGCTCGTGTAGCGCCTTCCAGCACTAGATGGGCTAATTGCTTGGGAATTGGCTCTCTTATGGTTTCCAACCAGGTCTCTCCATGGTCTGTGCTGAAAGCTTATAGTGTTTTCAGCAGTTGGTTCTTACCATTAACCTCTGGTGGGTAATCATGTGCTCTGACAGAGGTATGTCTTGTTTATTTTGGGAGATCTGGTAGGATTCTCTGATCAACAGCTCATTGTGGAAATTATAGGCCAGGGCCAAGGTAAAAGAAAAGTAAAAAATACAGAGAAGAAAGAGAAACAGGAGAAATTTAAGGTTAGGCTTCATCTCATCCTCTCCAGGGCCCTTCCAGCGTACTTCCTCTAAGGTCTTTTTGAGGGTTCCTCCTTTTACTGAACTATAGGACTCTATGGCACCAGTTCAATTTGGGTTCAGTTTTTTGTTGTTTCCCACCACCCTTCCCCTTGCCCCATACCCCACCCTCCCTGTTGTCCAAGCCTCTAGATGCCATTCAGGTATGACAGCAACTTGGGCTGATCCAGATTAGGAACTGCAGATTAGTGAGACTATCTGACAATTGTCTTTCTGTGATTGTGTGAGTTCAATTAGAATGATATGTTCTGAATTTGACCATTGTACTACAAATTTCATTGTGCCATTTTTCTCTAACTGTTGAGTAGAAGTAAATCATGCAGATATACCACATCTTGGTTATCCATTCATCCAACAATGGACACCTGGGTTGATTCCAGTTCTTAGCTATTATGAATTAATCAGGTATAAACATGCTTGAGCAAATATCTCTGAACTGAAAGATGAAGCTTTTATGGTAAATGTCCAGTAATGGAATAACAGGGTGTATTGGCAACTCTATATTCATCCTTTTCAGGAGTCTCCATATTGATTTCCATAGTGGTTGTACCAGCTTACATTCCCACCAAAAGTGAATGAATGTTCCTATTTCTCCAGATCCTCGCCAACATTTGTTTTCATTTATTTTTTTTTTTAATGTTTACTATCCTTACTGGGGTAAGGTGGAATCTCATAGTTGTTTTAATTTTCATTTCCCTAATGGTTAGTTAAGGATGATGAAAATTTTCTTAAGTGTGTGTTAGCCATTTGTAATTCTTCCTCTGAGAACTCCCTTTTCAGTTCTCTGCCCTACTTTGAAGTGGGTTGTTTGATTTTTTTATTGTTTATTTTTTTGAATTCTTTGTAGATTTTAGATATTAGCCTTCCGTCAGTTGTATAGCTGGTGAAAATTTTCTCCCATTCAGTGGGTAATCTATTGGCTTTGCTTATGGTATGTTTGTCTGTGCAAAAGCTTTTTAGCTTTATGAGATCCCATTGGTTGAGTGCTTGTTCAATTTCCTGGGCTACTGCAGTTTTGTTCAGAAAGTCTTTTCCCAGTCCTATACTGTGGAAGGTTCCTCCTACTTTTTCTTCCAGTAGTTGAAAAGTTTTAGGTCTTATATTGAGGTCTTTAATCCATTTGGACTTAACTTTTGTGTAATGTGAAATGAGTGGGCCTAATTTCATTTTTCTACATATGGTCATCCAATTTGTCCAACAGGCTCTGGCCGGTATTTGTTGAAGATGCTGTCTTTTTTCCAGTCTACATTATTGGCACGTTAGTCAATGATCAAGAAGCTGTAGTTGCTTGACCTAAGGACTTGGTTTTCAATTCTGTTCCACTGGTCCATGTTTCTGTTTTTATTCCAGTACCATGCTGCTTTTGTCACTATAGCTTTGTAATATAGCTTTAGATTGGGTATGGTCATACCACTAGAGTTTTTTTCCCTCCTCAGTATGTTTGGATATTTGAGGCCTTCTGCCATTCCATATGAATTATGAGATAATTTTTTCAATCTCTGTGAAGAGTGATGCTAGGATTTTTATTGGTATTCCATTAAATCTATATATTGATTTTCATAGAGTTGCCATTTTCACAATATTAATTCTACCTATCCAGGAGCATGGGAAGTCTTTCTATCTTCTCAAGCCCACCTCTATTTCTTTCTTGAATTTTTTTAATGTTTTCATAATATAGGTATTTCACATCCTTGACTAGTGTTATTCCAAGGTATTTTTTTTTTTTTTTTTTTTGTAGCTATTGAAAATGGGACAGCCTCACTGATTTCTCTCTCAGTATATGTGTCCTTTACATATAGAAAAACTACTGATTTTTGTGCATTGATTTTGTACCCTGCTACTTTGCTGAAGGAATTTATCACTTAGAAGTTTTGAGATACAAATAGGGCTAACTTGACTTCTTTGTTTCCAATTTGAATCCCTTTTATTTCTGTCTCTTGTCTTATTGCTTGGGCTAGGAATTCTAGTACTATGTTGAAGAGCTCTGGTGAGAGTAGGCAACCCTGTGTTGTTCCTGATCTCAGTGGGAACTCCTTGAGTTTTTCCCCATTAAGTATTATTTATGCTTTAGAAGTTTTATATATAGCCTTTATTGTGTTGCTATATAAACCCTCCATGCCTATTCTTTCCAGTGTTTTGATCATGAAGTGGTGTTGTATTTTGTCAAAGGTCTTCTCTGCATCAAATGAGATGATCCTGTGGTTCTTACAGCTAAGTTTATATATGTGATGTATTACATGGACCAATTTCCTTAGTTTAAATCTTCACTACATCCCTGGGATGAATCCTACTTGATCAAGTTGGATAATGCTCTAGATGTTTTGGTGTATTTGCTTTGCAAAGATTTTGTTCAGGATCTTTGCATGTAAGTTCATTAGGGATATAGGCCAATAGTGTTCTTTCCTTGTTCCATCTCTGTCTAATTTTGGTATTAGGGTGACTCTAGCTTCATAAAAGGAGTTGGGCAGGATTCTGTGGTCTCTGATTATGTGAAACAATTTGAGAAAAATTGGTTTCAGTTCTGCAATGAAGGTTTGCTAGAACTCAGCTGAGAAGATATCCAGTCCTGAACTTTTCTTTTGGGGGAGGTTTTTGATTACCTTTTCAATCTCCATGGATATGATAGTTTTTTTTTTTTTTGATTAATCTGTTCTGAGTTTAGTTTTGGTAGGTGGTATGTGTCTAGGAATTCATCCATTTCTTCCATATTATTCAATGTTGCGGAGTAGAGGTTTTGGAAGTATGCCCTGATGATTCTTCCAATTTCATTGATACCTGTTGTGATCTCTTCTTTTTCATTTCTGATTTTGCTAATTTGAGACTTTCCTTTCTTTTTCTTGTTTTCTTGATTAAATTGGCCAAGGGTTTGTCAATCTTGTTTACTGGTTCAAAGAACCAGCTCCTTGTTTCATTGATTTTTTTAAATTGCTTTCTTAGCTTCCAATTCATTAATTTCTGCTCTGATGTTGATTATGTCTTTCTGTTGGAGCTCTTATGGTTGGATTCTTCTTGTTTGTCCAGTGCCTTTAGGTGGACAGTCAGGTTATTAATTTGAGACCTGTCTTCGTAATAAAGGCATTTAGCACTATGAATTTTACCTAGGAATGCTTCATTGTGTCCCATAAGTTTTGGTAGATTGTATTTTAATTATCATTCAATTCTAGGAATGTTACAATTTCTTTTTTGATTTCTTCCATGACTCATTCATTGTTTAAAAATGTGTTGTTTAGTCTCCAGGAGCTGGTGGAGTTCTTGATGTGTCTCTTGTTGTTAATTTCTAGCCTTAAAGCATTGTGATCTGACATGATGCAAGAAGTTACTTCAATTTTCCTGAATTTATGAAGACACACTTTATGTCATAATATATGGTCAATTTTGGAGAAGGTTCCATGGGCTTCTGAGAAGAATTTTTATTCAGTAGAGTTGGGGTGGAAAATTCTGTAGATATCCATTAGGTCTAGTTGACCTATGATATTATTGAGCTCTATTATTTCCCTGTTTATTTTCTGCTTGGATGATCTGGCTACTGATGATAGTAGAGTATTGAAGTCTCTGACTATGATGGTATTGGTGTTTATTATTGTTTTATTGTTGAGTAGATTTTGTTTCCTAAACTGTTGTACACCTGTGTTTGGCACATATATATTTATGATTGTGATGTGCTTCTGTTTGATCATTCCCTTAATGAGTATAAGTGGCCTTCTTTGTCCTTTTCGATTAATTTTGAAGTCTATTAATATTAATTATTAATATTAATATTAATATATAGCAACACCCACTTGTTTTTTACTTCCATTTTCTTAGAATATCATTTTCCCACCTTTCACCCTGAGGAGGAATCTATCTTTAGTGGTGAGGTGGGCAGATAGAAGGGTCCATTTTTTCAAAACATTTATTTGTTTGTTTGTTTATTTATTTATTTATTTATTTATTTATTTATTTATTTGAGAGAAAGTGGCAGAGAAAGAGAAAGAGGGAGAAGGAGAGGGAGAGAATCGGTGTGCCTGGGCCTCTAGCTATTGCAAATGAACTCCAGATGCATGCAACCCCTTGTGCATCTTGCTTACGTGGGTCCTGGAAAATTGAACCGGGATCTTTTGTCTTTGCAGGCAAACACTTTAATCACTAAGCCATCTCTCCAGCCCCATTTTTTTTTTTTTTTTCCAACCCGATAATCCATGTCTTTTGATGGGTGAGTTAAGATATTAATATGTAAGGTTATTGCTGTGAGGTTTGAATTAATCCCTGCCATGATGTGGTGTTTTATGGGGTTTGGTGCTTTCTTGTGTTTTGCACTATGTTGAGCCTATTTTGGTTATTGTGATCTTGTTTATGTTATCTTGTTTAAGAGATTGGTGGTTTGCCTGTTCTATGTAGAGTATTCCCTCAAGTATTCTCTGTAGGTTTGGCTTTGTGTTCATATAATAATAGAGTTGACTTTTTCATGGAGTTTTTTTTTTTTTTTTTTTTTTTTTTTTTTTTTTTTTTTTTTTTTTTTTCCCACCATCTACTATGAGGGATAGTTTTGCTATGTAGAGTAGCTTGGGTTGGAAGCCATACTTTTTTAGACTTTGAAGTGTTCCATTCCAAGCCATTCTGGCTTTCAGGGTTTAAATTGAGAAATCTCATGTAATTCTGATGGAATTACCTTTGCATGTAGTGAGTTGTTTCTCTCTTGCTGCTTTTAACATTCTCTCATTGTTTTCATTGTTAAGAGTTTCAACTATGATGTGATTTGGAGAGTTTCTTCTTTGGTCCTGCCTGTTTGGTGTTCTGTGGGCTTCTTGTGTCTGGATTGACCTCTCTTTTGAGAGATTCAGAAATTTTTCTTCAATAATTTTATTGAATATGTTCTCTAGGCCTCTGGATCAGATTTCCTCTCCTTTGGGTATACCCATGATCTGGATGTTTGGTAATTTTAGGATATTCCACAGTTCCCTTGTATTCTATTCAATCAGTTTTTTTAAACTTAGCAAAGTTTTTTGGTCTTCCAATCCATTTCTTCTATCTTGTCTTCCAGGCCAGAGGTTCTGTCTTCCACATGAGTAACTCTGTTGGTGAGGGTTCTAGAGAGGTGTTTATAATTTCTATTTGATTTTTGTTTTCTGTTGTGTTATTTTGCATTGTGTCCACCTCTTTCTTTTGTTTATTTTTTATTTATTTATTAGCAACAGTCAGACAGAGAGAGGAGAGAGGGAGGGAGGGAGAAGGAGAGAGAGAGAGAAAGAGAGAGAGAGAGAATGGAAGCATCAGGGCCTCCAAGCCACTGCAAATGAATTCCAGATGCATACGCCCCCTTGTGCATCTGGCTTATGTGGATACTGGGGAATTGTGCCTTGAACCGCTGAGTCCTTAGGCTTCACAGGCAAATGCACTTAACCACTAAGCCATCTCTCCAGCCCCTCCACCTCTTTTTTGAGGTATGAGTTCAATTCGAGTTCTGATTTTCTTGATGATTCTTGGAATTCATTCTTGCTTTTAATCAAGCCTTCATTAAGCTTAATCAACCAGTTGTTATGATCTTCCATTTCTTGTTTCACCTTCAGTTTATTCATATCTCTTTGGAGGGTTCTAACATTTTCTTCAATCAAGTTAAGGCTACGTCAAAAGCTGAATACTCTAGGAGACAATTCTGTTCAATTTCATTAATAGGATTGTTGGTTCTTTAATGGTTTACTTCCAGTTCAGCATTTTTTTTTAATCAGTCTCATTGGTTGTTGTGTTTTTATTTTGGGAACGATTTTCTGTAGATTTCTCTACAATTCATTGGAGGTGTCCATTGTAGGACTAGGCATCCTTGATGGAGATCTCTCAGTTTTCTGACTTTTGTTGGTTTTTTTTGCATTGTTGTCTACCCTTGTTAGGAAGGTTCTTTATTTTACTGAGGAGGAAGCAGATTTTTGTCCTTTGGCCGATATACTCTCTGAGTCAGGTGAACAAGGAAGTTGGTATCATAAGGCCAGTCAGGATACCAGAGCAAAAGGCCTGATTTCACAGCTCAAACAGGGACCAGGCCTCCTCAAGCAAGGTGCAATGCAACCTATCAGGACCAACACGGGACTGGGAGGAGCCAGGGAACAGGGATCTGTCCTACTGTGTTTGCATGCACACAGTTTGGCCCAGGGAACCTGGACCAGGGAAGGGGAGCAGCAAGGTAACAGGGGTCTGGCCTACTCACTCCATACTGCTGCACCCTCTTGCACACTGTCTGCACAGGGTACCCAAACTAGGGAAGCTGCAAGGAGCCAGGAAATAGGAGTCTGGCCTCCTCACTCCACAGCACCATGCCTGCAAGCACACAGACAGGTGCAGGAAACCCAGACCAGGGAGCTGGGAGGAGTTAGGAACAGGGGTCTGGCCTACTCATACCACACAGATGCACTTACCCACCTCAATTTCTTATCTGCTGAAGTTGTCTAATTTTTTTCTGAGACTTGCCTTAAAATCAATGAGGTTAGACTAGAAGAATAGCTACCTGTCTTGTTTAATAGTGCTCTCTAATAGTACCTCTTCTTTACTGGCCAGTTATTGCAGTGGTGAGTACAAAGAAATGCACATATTGATGCATGGGAAATACAAATTAGTTTTGATTTAATCAGCATGAAACAACTTATTCATTAAAGATATTTGAGATTTTGAAAACCATTGTAAGAATAAGATCTAAATATTTATATCTAGGTAATATTTGGTTATGAAAGAAAACAAACAGCAGAGGAGCTTATAGCAATATGAATACATCTTTAAAGTAGTTGCCAGAACAATGAAGAAACTATTTGTACTGAATATTCTGAGATTTTTGTTACTTTTTGATATTTACACTTCTCTCATTTCAACATAACTTGGGTCATCTCAGACTTAGATTATACTGTCTCTCATCACGTGACCACCCAGAAAGACCAGATCATTAAAAATTCCAGTCTTTGATTAGGGATATGGCTTTTTCAGCCACAAAGGAATTAAGAAACAATCAAGAGGGCTGGAGAGATGGCTTAGTGGTTAAGGCGCCTGCCTCCTAAGCCTAAGAACGCTGGTTCCAATCCCCAGGAAATCCAATCTCCAGTTTCCATGTTTAGCCAGATGCAAAATGACACAAGGGCACAATGCTGCACTTGACCACAAGGGGGCGCACGCATCTGGATTTCATTTGCAGCAGCTGAGAGACTGCTGGCGTGCCCATCCTTTCCCTGTCTCTGTGTCTCTCTCAAAAAAAAAAAAAAAAATAAAAAAGAAAAAAGAAAGAAAAAAGAAAGAAAAGAAAAGGAAAGGAAAAGAAAAGAAAAGAAAAGAAAAGAAAAGAAAAGAAAAGAAAAGAAAAGAAAAGAAAAGAAACAATCAAGAATCACCTTGCCCTGGGAATGTGATCTTAGTTGAACTGATATTGAAAGTGGAATTCAATGTAATTCAAGCCTAAGTCATTTCTATGAATTTCTGTTAATCCTCCCAGTGGTAATTCCCTGTCTTTGCTGTTTATTATTGTTTCTAACCTAATATAATTTGACTTAGCATACAATATTGGCATGATTAAAATTATTTACTACAATATTGTCCTACTTCTGTAAAATCTTGTTTTTTATAAATTATAAACACTCCCATATAAATTCTAATATTTTACTTGTCAAAACTCAAAATTCAAACTTACCAAGAAAGCAGAAAGAAATTGTCATTATTTATTTTCTTATTAAGAAATTAATTAATAACTCCTATGTCAAGTCTTTTATCAATTTTTGAAATCAGTTATTGATTTGAAATCAGTGGTCTGTCCTAAACATACTCACATTGGAAAGAGACACAAAGAGTAAGACCTTTGGAGGAAATAATAGTTGCCCCAAATGTAAATTCTTACTAGAAATGCATGAGAGTCGGTTGTATTCAATGATATCTATTACTCTTAATGCATAATGACCAAAAAGTATCTCAAAGTTTTCTGGAAAAGTAGGCATTGCAATGGGCAATGCAAGCGTGCCTCAAAAGCCTAAAAGGCTATGAGGCTTCTGGAAAATAAGTTCAGATGGCTGCCAGGCAAGTTTCTGAATTCTCAAGGTGAATATGCAAATCAGTTAAATGAGACCATGACACTGGTTGAGAACTGATCTGTCAGCTTTACATCTTTATAATTAAATACATGACACAGCTAATTATAATGAAAAGGAAGTTTAGTTAGATCATGATTTTGTAGGTTCGAAGTTTGGACAGGTATGGAGATTGGGGGAGAGTGAGGACTGCAGCTCACTAGCTGCAAGGCAGATGGGTGTGGGAGACAGCAAGGGATGACATCTCAATCTAGAGTGGAGAGAGCCAAGGCTTGATCCTTTCTATAGCCATCATTTTAGATGAACACTCAAGGGCTTTACATGTGGACTTCATCTTAACAGCAGGTTAAAAGTGATCAGAGAACCTCTGTTGAGCCCCATTCTCCAGGTGTTAATGTATTGGCTGACTGGGAGCCGAAACCTCAACCTCATCTGACACGCAAATGATTGCTAAAGCACAGCATCCTTCACCTACAATACTTGACACCGGAAGTAATCAGGCTTTGTTGGATGTTTAGAATATTTGCATATAGTAATCATATAGCTTAGGAGTGGGACCCCAAGTTTAAAAAAGAAATTCAATTATGTTTCACAAAAAAATGCTACTATACATAGCCTGAGGGTGATTTCAGATAATAGTTTTAGGACATTTGTGTTTTGAGTATAACCCTTCTCATGAATTTAGGGGTGGAATTTTCCACCTGGGAGTCAAATTTGCATGTACTGAAGATGCTTCCTAGTTTAAAGTATTTCCAAAATCAGATCTTCAGGTTAGGAGAGCTAACTCTGACCTAGGATTTCACACTTGCCCATCAGAGTTTAAAAAAATATATATATATATATATATATATATATATATATATATATATATATATGGAAAATCTAATGATTCTGTTTAATTGCTTATACTCTCTCCTGTCTTGGTTACATAGTACAAACTGAGAGCATTTATATATATATATATATATATATATATATATATATATATATGAATTTACATTTGAAATATAATTGATATATATGTTAAAATTAACATATACCATTTATAATTAGTGTTTTACATATAATTGTTACATGTCCCAAAATAGTAGAAATAGAAAAATTCAACTAGTGGTCACATTATTTGACAATTTTTGGCACAAAAATGTAGAAATGACAAATAATAGCCTGCATTTTATTTTTGATTCTCTTACCATTATGCCAAGCTTATGCACACACAAACACACACACTCTGAAGACACCCAGCATTGTGTGCTGTGCTGAGGGCTCTCTCTCCAGCTGGATCCCTTCATTCTTTATGAATAGCATGTTCATTTATTTCCTGTTCTAAGCTACAGATGGCATTGGGCACAATTTTAGAAGTCACTCAATTTGTCTAAATATTGCTGTATTGTTATTGGAAATTAGAAGAACTAGAAGTTTAAATAGCTACATTAAGATTCAAAACATTTGGAAAATAATGGCTGTAAATACTGCTTTGTGAGAAGTTTAAAATGTTTCAGCCTTCTAGTACCTATTTTTCATTGAGTATATATATGACTTCCCACTCTGCCTTGGTTTCTTAATTTCCATAATGGCAATAATATAGTAAATGCATTCTGCATTACCTTGCAGATCTAAAATGAACTACAATAACTAAATGGCATGTTCTCATTTAAGTGTTACATGAAATATCTATTTAAATAAGGGTCTGTGAGTTAAACCATCAATAGTTATTTCTTTAAAAAAACTAGAAACTGTAATAAAGCCATAGATATAATAAATAAATAAAACTATAGATATAATAATATATTAGTAATATATTATTAATAATATATAACATGATATATAATAATATTAAAGCATTTTACCAATTTTGAAATTTTGCAAATCAGCAGAAGTATGCACATAGTTTTAAAATCTATGTTGGATGAGAAAGTGCACAGAATGTGTATATACTGTCCTATGCAACAGGGAAAATGATGGAAGTAATTCATACTTTAACCATAGCAAAATGGAGACATCTGAAGAATGTAGAACAGCCCACATCTCTCAGAAGATAACTGTAATGGTAAGGTTTTATTGAGATTCATCCACTTTCCCTCTTATTTATTGAGACAAGTATTTCAAATGTATTTGTGGTGGCAGCAGCTTTTTAAAATCAAAGACTCTCTATAAAAAAACAATCTAGCATGTAGTGGGATAACTTTTCAGAAACATTCTCTTTCAATAAGCACATTTTTCATTTATAAACATCACTTATAAGACATCAAGAATTATTATCGCTCTACTTGATATGGTATGGGAAGTACTTCCTATAAACATTAAAGGGAATTTTATGGTAGACTGTATAAAAGACATTTTAAATTTAAATAATCCTTTTATTTTAGAGTAGATGTAGATTTATAGGAACGTTGCAAAGACAGCACTGACTTGCTATACCCTCTCGCCCTGTTTTATCTATTGTTAAGATCACACATCGCTAAAGTATATCGTCACAAAGTATGAACCCTAATGCTGCAAATTACAGTCCACACTTTCTTCAGCTTTAAAGCCCATTCTCTGAGCTCTAGGATACTCTGAAGAGTACAACATCTCATCTAGCCACAGTGTATGCTTAGGCTCCTATAGACATGTACAACTTCCCAGATTTTTGTAGTTTATATTATTTTAAGAGGTTTGAAGAATATCCATGATGGATTTTATGATAGCACATGGTTCCAACACAACATTGAGGATGATGTGGTAAACAGAGTGGTTTTTCAGCTTTCTCTCTGGTATATTTTCCCTGTCCTTTCCATTTCCTACTCTTGGAGAAAAGTTATCAAATACAGCCCACACTCAAGGCATGAAGTTTTAGTGTCTTGAGTGGGGAGTATCTTCACGAGGTATTTGAACTTCTTTATGGGAGATTTATTCAAGTGACACTTCTAATATCTCCTTTTTAGAATATAATGGAGTATTGTTAAATAAAACAAAGTTGTAATTTTATTTCAAAATCCTTGAGTTGTGCATGGCAGAATAAACTAGGGACTTCCACACTGTGTCTTGGCCTCACCATTTTACTTTCATGGTTTGTGATAGCTGTCAGTCTTTTATGTCAATCATTTTCAAAAGGAGAATACTATGTTTTCTGCATCAGTTATTGTGTATCAAAGATTATCTTATGCAATTTACAGTAAGCTACTCACTTCCTAATTGTATAGCAAATAAGACTCAGTGGAAACCTTTATCTTTCAAGAGAAAAGACTATGAATAGAGCTGGATAGCACACAGGGTTGTTCATTAAAATGAACCTATGCTAACATCATAAAATCAACATGTCTCTTAGATATCTGATTATTATCTGTACCTACTTCTTTATTAAATGGAAATTATTTCCACACCTTAGTAGTAGACAATATTTTACACACATGTTATTATTTAGAGCAACATCAATGTATATGTATTAAGGACCTTCACATGCAGAGCTCAAAGCTACATGCTGGGTATTAATTCTGGTTCTTTGATCATAATCCATTCACATTGGGCATATTAATTTGAAAAGGCTGCAGAGAATATCTTTGCTTAAGACCAAGTGAACAATACAGAAATGTTATGAGAGTCTATCAAGATCACAATCTCCAAAGGTTAAGATTGTAGCAAAGGAATTGTGGAGCAAACCAAACATGACCTGAATTGTGACTTCCTTCCAGGATTGGCTTAAGGTGAGCACATACAGTGTCTACTGATCAGAAGTCAGACTCGTTGATTAGAACAGTTTTCAAATAAAGAGAAGAAAAATAAATGGAAAATTAGAAGGTAAGTTGGAATTTAAAAGTCATTTGTTTCTAGGTAAAATCATTTGAAAATGCATCTTTGGTTTAGAGCTGGAGACCTGACTCGATGTTTAAAGTTGCTTGCTTGCAAAGCTTGGAGGCCTAGGTTGAATTTTGCAGCACCCATGTAAAATCACAAGTTGCATATGCAATTGGATTTTGTTTGCAGAGCAAGAGTCTCTGGGGCTCTCTCTCTCTCACTCTCTTGCTTTCTTTGTCTGCTTGCAAATAAAAATATAAAATAAGTTATTTATTATATTACAATAAATGATACATTAGTATTAATGGTTGCTCATTAAAAAATAAAGAATCCTACTGACAAGATAAAATGCAGAGAAATAAAAAGAAGTAGAATCATTGGTTAAACTTTCCATTACAGAACTACTGCAAGTGTTTACTTTATATCTCTCTGGGGACTATGTGTGTAATCCATCCATTTGTTCTTTCTGATATATTTTGACACTGGGATTATACATTTGATTATCCTTCATCTTAATTTTATACTGCCAAACCACTTTCCTATATCATGACTAATAATCATTAACAATAATTTTAGAACTATTTTTATAGCTATTATGCACATGAAAGAGGTATCATTGTTAACTCAGGGTTTATCCATTTAAATAATTTTTCATAACAGATTTCTTTCATTTTACTATTTCATTATATTTTCTGAACTCTTATCTTATTTTCTATATTATCTTTCCACTAAGTGTTAGTAATATAATGTTGGTTTTTATAGTGACCGCAAAGGAATGCATGAGGTTTGTATTTTAGCTTGGATACTTCCATTAATTTTTGTACTAATTTTATCCTCTGTTCTTCAAATTTTTGAAAAGTAATTTTATAACATACGGATGTTTTTATTAAAAATACAGAGTCCTAGAGCTGGGGATTTAGCTCTGTGGTAGAGTACTCACCTGCCAAGCATAAGGCAATGGGTTAGATTTCTAGCCAGATGTGGACATGTGCATGCACACATGCGTACCCACACACATATGCACACATCCAAACATAGTACTTTACTATTTAGTATTAAGAAGATATAGGAATTTTGATGCTATATTATTACTTTGAGGCTAGTTAAGATAATTTAGAGCCAGGCATGGTGATACATGCCTTTAATCCCATTACTTGGGAGAAAGAGGTAGGAGGATCATCATGAGTTTGTGGCCACCCTGAATTCACATAGTAAATTCCAGGTCAGCCTGGGCTAGAGTGAGACACCGCCCTGTAAAACTAAAAATGAAACAAAAAAGATAATTTAGATAGTTTTAAATCATTTTAGAATGCATAATTCAAATAAAATATAGGGCTGAAAAGATGTCTCAGTGGTTAAAGTTGCTTGCTTGCAACGCCTGATGGCCTGGGTTCAATTCCACAGAACCCATGTAAAGCTAGATGCATAAAGTGGTGTGTATATCGGGAGTTTGATTGCAGTGGCAGGAGACCATTACCTACCCATACTTTCTCTCTTTCTATCTCTATTTGTTTCTCTCCCCAAGCAAAAATTAAAATATTTTAAAACAAACTATATATATAACTTTATTTTTAAAGTTGTTTATATCCTAAATTAGAATATGCTTACAATAAATTTAAGTTTAAATTAAAGCTTAAACTAAAACTTGTTTATGAATTTTATTTTACTTTCTGCACCCATGTTTACATACAATAATATTTGATATTTCAAAAGAATATAACATGTATATTATTTTTAATTGATAAGAAATAATGATATATTTAAATCAGAAAATAATTAATATACAATTTATTTTGTATAATTCATGCATGAATTTAAAGAGAGTCATCATTTTCTTGATTCCCTTCTGTTTTATAAGAATAAAAAATAAATGTTACTTATTCTCCTTTACCTCATATATTAAAAGTTCTATTTGACATGTCCATTAGTCAGATCAGTGAAAAGCATAAGAAATAATGATACTGGTGGCCACACTAATACTTATATCTAGTAATAGTTAGGGCTTCGAGTGGCTAAAACCTCGAGTTAAGAGGCCCCAGGGCAGGTAAAAGCAGGGCACAACACTACTTTCACAGGGAATGAGAAACCAGAACATAAGACTAAAGGAAATACCAAGCAAATAAGACATATATCCTAAAAGCATGGTGGCAGTATCACCAGGCACTCTAACAGAAATATGAAGCCTGAGAGTTGGTCATTGGGGTGAGCAGTATTGATTGACCATGGAGGAAAAGAGAAGATGACATTCAGGAGAGTGGCTTGAAAGTCCAACTGCAAATATATGAAGCAATGGAACTTTCCTATTCAAGGGTCAGCTGGAGAGACTAATTTGAACAAGGGAGTTTTTATTTTTATTTTTTTCTTCTATGATAGTTTTATGCCAGAAAGTTTGTGTACAAAGCTTACAGGAGAAAAATGGGTTACTTGTAAGCACAAGCATGTTGAATAGAAATTGTTGGGTTGCAGTAGTTCATGTGCAGAAATAGGAATGAAGAGTGGTATGATAATAAAGGTCGAGGCTGGTTGTAGGAAAACAACAAAATTACAACTGATGTATATTTTAAAATATTTTATTTTTATTTATCTGTTTATTTGACCGGTGGGGAGGATGGCACACCAGGACCTGTAGCCACCGCAAATGAACTCCAGACATGTGCGCCCCCTTGTGCATCTGGCCAACTTGGGCCCTGGGGAATGGAACCTGGGCCCCATGGCCTTGTAGGACCTTAACCATCAAGCCATCTCTCCAGCCCCATATGTATATTTTAAAAGGAATTAAATTAAACTGCTTAGCTGGGATAACAGTGCTGGGAGAGGAGACATTTGAGGACAGAAGAGAATGTATTAGGTACACTTTTTTTCAGGAACATGAGTTGGCTACAGAAAGAAGTTGGATTTCTGGGTAGTGTTGAATTGTCAAAGTATGGCCATGAAATCAACATCAGTTGGGACAAATGTTGTTCTTTTCAACAGTGTTCAGCTGCTCAGGTGTAGGCTGGCAGTAGGAGGGGAGATTTAACCAAAGCTGGGATTTGACAGGTGAGTTTGCAAAATAGGCAAAGAACATGAAGGAGTATTTTGGGAAGTGATACTGACACTGGCTAACCAACAGTGACAAAGGGTAGCAAATAAGGTAAGAGATGCTTAAAAAATGGCAGAATTGGGCTGGAGAGATGGCTTAGCGGTTAAGGTGCCTGCCTCCTAAGCCTAAGAACGCTGGTTCCAATCTCCAGTGGTTCCAATCTTCAGGTCCCACGTTTAGCCACATGCAAAGTGACACAAGGGCGCAATGCCGCACTTGGCCACAAGGGGGTGCACACACCTAGATTTCGTTCACAGCAGCTGAGAGACTGCTGGTGCGCCCATTCTCTATCTGTCTCCCTCTTCCTCTCTGTCTGTCTCTCTCTGTGTCTTTCTCCAAAAAATAAATAAAAAACAATAAAAAAATTTAAAAGAGAGTGGGAAAGTTTTCAAAGATGTGGTATATCTATACTATGGAATTCTACATAGCAGTAAGGAAAGATGAAATAAGGAAATTTGAAAAAAAATGGTCAAACATGGAACAGATCATCCTCAGTGAGCTCACCCAAGCACAAAAGGATAATCGTTGCATGGTCTCGTTTATCTGTCGCTCCTAACCTGAAACCATGTGGCAGGTGGCCAAACCAAATAAACACTCTGAAGCCCAGACAAAAGGGAGGGTGGGAGGGAGGGAGGGAGGGTAAAGGTGGGAGCGAATGAGAGGGTGGGAGGGAGAACAAGGGGGGGATACAAATTGGGACCCAAAAGGAAAAGATACTATAAAACCCTTTATTCTGAACAACACGTTAAAATATTGATCCTTCAGCAGGCCCGCAGAGGGAACACCCGAACCACAGGAACCTGGAGAGAGCATCATGAAGGCCAACCTTAATCTTGTCCTGCTTCTCTCTCTCTTCTCTCTCTCTCTCTCATTCTCTCTCCCTCCCCTCTCTATACTCACTTTCTCCTCTACATTATCTTTTTCTTCCCTCACCTTCCTAGGTGCAGACTTATAACTCCCAGTGCCAGCATGGGGTGAACTTCCACAATGAGCTGTTGATCTGAAACACCTACAAGGTTTCCCAAAATAGACAGACTTCTGTAAGAGTTCTTGGTGACCCACCAAAGGTTAATGGCAAGACCCTACTGTTGAAGACAGCTTACGTGTGTGAGACCAAACATGGAGAGATATGTTCAGAATCTGGAAGAGGGTCAGTCCCCAGACAGTTAGCTAGTCTAGTACCAGAGGGCGCTATACAAGCAACTGGGGGAAAATGACCAACATCTGTCCAAACAACTTGCAGTCTAAGACACCCAGCAGGAAACAACTTGACGTAATGCTCATACAAGTGCAGTAGTGGCAATCAGACATGGTGGATAACCAACTGCTCTTGATTTGGCTAATAGATCCACTCAGTGGAATAGAACTCATTGCTGGAACTGGGAAATAAGTCAAAACCAGGTACAAAAAATGAGCTCAGTCTCCAAGATCAAGATACCACCAAATGTGGGCTAGAAGAGAGCCAACGCATATAAACTTCCCTCCAAAACATAGATGGTCATCCCTTCTACCTAGTACTAACTTTTCTCTCCGATGGAGAATTTGCTTATCTTTTTTCAGGTGGACATCGAACCTGAAGGGAGGATCAGCTAACCACACCTCACCAGGGCCCCAGCTGAAACCATAGAACAACGCAGGGGAAGGGCAAGAGTTCAGCGTTCATGGCGATCATGACACCAGAAAAAGGCTGAAGGAGATAAACACAGAGATCATCCAACTCCAACTAAGCCAGATATCCAGAGACACAGAGGCTCCCAAAACTGCATCACTGAAGTAGAACTAAAATGACCCCGATGTGGCTCAGGGAAACTTGCGGAAGAGGGGGCGGAAAGATTGTTAGAGTCATAGTTGGGGCATTATGCACAGAGACTGGGGCCAACCCCCCAGAACTCTTACCTAACCTCACAATGCTTGACCCACATTCCCCTTTGAAAGAGGGAGGACAGGGAGGAGGACAATGGAACCTTTACTATGAATGTAAAATCAAAATAATATAAATATAAATATAAATATAAATATAAATATATATATATATATATATATATATATATATATATATATATGAATTAAAAAAATGGTAGAACCAGCAATAGTGATGGTATTACTAATGTGAATAAAGTGGGATTGAATAAAGGTTGATATTTTGCCATTAACAGGTGAATAATGGTTTAACATAGGGAATAGAAAGGTGATAACTTGTAGGCAAAAGTAAGGTTTTGGAGATGATGTCTATGGAGATGGGAATATACTGGCTGTAAGAAGGCCCTGGGAACAGCCCATGAGGTAAGAGTGAAGACACCTTCCTAGAAGAAATATTGAAGGATCTAATGATAGATCAGGTCTGCCATAAGCTCAAAGAATTATGAAAGACTGAGTAGGTTTCTTTTAATGATTTTACTAAGCATGAAGAATAGCCATGGATATATTAACAACAACAACAAAAAACCAAAAACACATTCTTTGAATATGTCTGTTTCAAGGGAGAAGAAATAAGCTTTATACAGAATCTGCATAACTAAGGTTGCATGGAAAGGCAAATGCAGACCAAATCACTTCTCAAGGGACAGAGATGGGCTTCATAGAGGCTAGTCTCCAGCATTTCACAGTGGTGAGTAGGTTGTGGCAGTCTTACCCCATTGCAAGAATTACCGCTGTGGACTGTTTTCTGACCAGGGAGACAGGTGCTTGCTTAAACTGAGTTTCAACTTGAGATAACAATTCAAATCCTATGCACTTGAAAATGACTGTATTTATTAAAACTGACTATGAAATAATCCTGATGGCAGCATGCCTCTTCTCATTTTAGGGGATCAGCAGTCTGTTTATTTAGGAAAGGCACTTTTGCTGCTAGCTTGATTTGCTCTTTGGGATTTTTACTGACATAGTTGAAATTTAGCCAAGGTAATAGAGCATTTCAAATTCAACTGGAAGAAAAGCAGCTGGAGCACTGCCATTAAAAGCTTTCTAGAAGAGAAGAACAGGGTGAAGGTGAAAAGGCCCAAATCCATCTGAAATCCTGGCATCTTTTACATTGCAATCATTCAGAGTAAGCGGGTTCATTGCTGAAGAAGATAGGACGAAAAGATGTTTTTCACTTAAGCTCAAATTTACATGGCCTACTCTGAACCTTTGTTACAGCCGAGATTGTTGGAACCTAAAAGGAGAAGGTAAGAAAATGGAAAGAAACTGCCCTGGATGCCAGTTTCCAAATGGGTCCGTATGAACTGAGATAAGCATGAACTGTCAAAATGGTGATACCGTGACTTCATTGAAACCATCAGAGGCTGTGAGAAGGACCACTAGTCAACACTCAGTCCATACACATTGTGTGCAAATATTTTAGGGGTTACAAGTTTCTATCTTTTACTTTTCCCATAATAAATCATGCACTGTTAGCGGAAGCTCATAGGGAGAAGAAACTGGCTACAGATGTATAGAAACAGGTGGCGATTTGGAAATCCCCAAATCATATGCCTTTATTCTGTTATGTGCATCATATGGTAATATAGTAAACAGACAGTGAAGCAGAGATGGTGGGGACATTGGAAAGGTATTGTTATTATATATTACCAGGGAAGTCTGGACACAAGTATGGTGTTGGAAATTTTTATGATTGTGTAGCCATGGAGACCGAGTAGTCACATAGGAACGTTTGTATCATTTTGTGTTTCATTTACTCTTATTGAGTTACCCTGAGACCATTAAATAACTTCTATTTATGTTCTAGAAGGTGCTGGTTAATCTGAATACTCTAAGAATAGTCCAAGAATAGAAGACATTGACTTGTAACTCAATTTAGTTTACTTCTAAAATGAAATATCTAGTTTACATGAGTATAAATTAATTTTGTGTCTAAATTGTACATGTAATTGGACAAATTTAATAAATCAATCTAGAAAACTCAAATCTAGAAAACCTCATTGTTAAAAAATATTCTTAAACATGTCATCATTTTTAAATACTGAATCACTTAAAAAAATCCCTTATAGGTAACAAGCTATTTCTTCCTCATCTAACCTCCAAAGCATGCTCCACAGGTAGAAAAACCTTAAAATTTTACGATATGTTACAAGAAGGCGTCTAAATTCTATGACTTCTGTCATTTTAAAGGAAGCTTTCCTGATCCAATTTAAAGCACAGTGTTTATATAAACTACTGTGAAAATAATTCTTTCTTCCCTGAGGGCCTGAGAGTATTGGAACACTGTTTGTCTTAGGGACAGGAAAGTAATAAAATCACAGAAAAAAAGTAAGTGTATGAGAATCGTTGTGATACTTTATTTTGTAGCACAATAACAAAAATCATGGCTACATTTAAAAGTGTATTTACTTTGTCATTTTCAACCATTGTGTCACAGTAATTGTTATCAAACAGGTGGCTAAATATCACTGTTCAACTAACCTATCTGCTCCTCAAGATGCATGACTTTGCCTGTTTCACCAAGATCTGTATGCATGCATCCATTTATTAGTTTAATAAGTGTCCTTATATTCCCTACTCTTCCCAACACTCTCATTATCGTTCTACTTATAAGTATACTTTGTTGTTCTTATAGGCTTCTTACTGCTCATATAAAGTTGAACTGATTGTTTTCTTGATCTCAAATTAATCAAAGGTCTGACATGGAAGAAAGACACATGGAGACCCAAATACAAAACAATGCTTAGAATACAGTAAATATTGCCACAGTGGCTTTGGCCATCAACTGTAGTAGTACAGTAAGAAAGTAACCTTGAGTAGGTTAAGATCAAAAACTCCTTTACAAATCACATGCTTTCCCAAACCAAGCCCTGAAAGATGCATAAAGCCATTTAAAGTTTCTCTGGCTTGCATGACCACATAGGCTATACAGCTACCAGTGTAAGAGGGCTGATGGGTTTTCCTCTTCAAATCTATTGGAAATTCAAGAAAAAAACCTATAAAATAATATGTGTATGCATGAACAGTTATATTTATTGCTGTTGGGTGGCCAATAGCTTCCTATTTCAGTGAAGGTAGAGAAGATGTTTCTTCAATAGAGTGAACTGTGGGGGTTTTCTAGAAGATATTACCTTGGGAGGGAAAAATTACCAAGGGAAAAATGACCATAAAATCTACTCAGCATCAGAAATCTAGTGCTCCACACAAGCAAAGAGATACCTAAGTTCCATTGACGAAACTCATATAAACATGCATGAAAGAGGGACAGTGGTAGATAAGGGAAAGTGGAATTTTTTTTTTTCTCAAGTGGCAGTCCCAGTTACCCCCTTACTGGGCATTTACCCTAAAAGCTCCAAGCCTCAGTTCAGAGATATTTGCTCAACCATGTTTATAACTGCTCAATTCAGAAGAGCTAAGAGCTAGAATCAACCCAGATGTCCATCATTAGATGAATGGATAACTAAGATGTGGTATAGCTACACAATGGAATTCTACACAGCAGTAAGGAAAAATGACACAAAGCAATTTGAAAAAAAAAAAAAAAAAAAAAAAAGGTCAAAATTGAAACAGATCATTCTTAGCGAACACACCCAATCACAGAAAGATAAGCTTCACATGGTCTCACTCATCTGTGGCTCCTAATTTGTAATTCCCCAAGATGCTGACATACCTAATAAACATCTCAAGGACTGGGCAATAGGGGTGGTGGGTGAGAGGGCCACGAAAGGGGGGGACAAAAAACTGGGCCCAAATGGAAATAATACCATAAAATTCTATATCCTGAAGGACATACTAAAAGGTCAAACCTGCATCAGGTGCTTGGAGAGAACACCTGAATCACAGGGGCCTGGAGAGTGTAGGATGAAGACTGACCTAAATCGTCTCCTGTTTTTCTCTCTATCACTCCCTCTTCTCTTTTTCTCTTTCATATTATCTATACTTTTTCTTCCTTCTTTTCCCTTGGCACTGACCTGTAACTCCCAATACCACATATGGTTAACATCCAAAATGAGCTGTTGATCAGTGAGACCTATAAGTTTTCCCAAAAGAAGACAGATTTCTGTCAGAGTATTTGATGACCCACCAAAGGTTAATGGTAAGATCCTACTGCTGAAGACACCATATGCTGTTCGGATGGAACATGGGGAGAACTGGCTAGAATTGGGAAGAGAGTCAGTCCCCAGACAGTTAGCTTGTCTATTGCCAGAAGGCACTACATATGTGACTGGGGGAAACAACCAACATCTGTCTAAGCAACTCGTGGTCTAAGCTACTCAGCAGCAAACAACCTGATGTGATGCTCACACAAGTGCAGTAGTGGCACATAGCCATGGTGGGTTATCAACTTTTCTAGATTTGGCAAACAGACCCACTCAGTGGAATGGAACTCATAGCTGGAAATGGGAAACAAGTCAGAACCATATCCAAAAACAAGCCTGCTCTCCAGTATCAAGCTCCCACCAATAGTGGGATACAAGATGGCCTACACATATTAAACTATCTCTAAAATAATAAAGGTTATCTGTGTATCTTGCACTGACCTCACTTTCCATTGGAAAATCTGCTTCTCTCTTTCAGATGGATGCATATCCTGAGGAGAGAATCAACCCATTCCACTTTAACAGGGCAACAGCTGAAGCCATAGAGTTATAGAGGAAATGAGCAAGGTGCTGCTTTATCGGTGCACCTAGTACCAGAACAAGGACAAAGGAGATAGACACAAAGAACACTCAACCCCTACCAAATCAGATATCCAGAGACACAGAGACTCACAAAACCTCATCACTGAAATAGACCTAAAAGGAACCCAACATGGCTCAGGAAAATTCAAAGAAGAGGGGGTGGAAAGATTGTTAGAGACACGAGTTGGGTCATTATACACAGGGTCATTGCCTCTCCTGCATAACTGATGGCTACCCTTATAATGTAAGACCCACATTACCCACGGGGGATGATAGGGAGAAGGCCAATGATGGTACCATCATGTCTGTATATATGCTATACACATAAATAATAAAAAATATATTTTAAAAAGTATTAATTATGGGCTGGAGAGATGGCTTAGTGGTTAGAAGGACCCGCCAAATTCCCCAGACCCACGTGCCAGATGCACAAGGGGGCACTGCATCTGGAGTGTGGCTGGAGGCCCTGGCATTCCCATTCCCTCTCTCTCTATCTGCCTCTTTCTCTCTCAGTCTGTCTGTCACTCTCAAATAAATAAATAAAAATAAACAAAAAAATTAAAAAAAAAGTATTAATTAGAATTGATTAAAATACTGGCCTGAGTGAATACTAGGATAACTTCATAGCACACCCCTCATCTTTTTACGCCCCCCACCCCCAGTGCCTACCTCCAACCCACACAACCTGACTCATACCTATATCCCAAATCTTAAGGTCATACCACCCTATCATCTGACTTCAACATCCCCATACCATCCCACATCCTACCCTCACCTTACACACTAACTGACCATTAAAAAACCTTAAAACTCAAGTGGATAATGTATAAATATAATAAAGAATTTATATGCAAAAATAACCAAATAATTCACCAAAATAGTGATTAGCTAACTCATACGATATTTATTGTGGGCAATAAAATAAAATTTTAGTGGTTAAGTGGTTTAGTGGTTTAGTGGTTACGGTGTTTGCCTGCAAAGCCAAAGGACCCAGGTTCAATTCCCCAGCACCCACATTAACCAGATGTACAAAGTGGCGCATGTGTCTGGAGTTCATTTGCAGTGGCTGGAGGCCCTGGCATGCCTATTATCTCTCTCTCTCTCTCCCTTCCCCCCTCTTTCTCTGTCAAATAAATAAATAATAAAATATAAAAAAAAGTTTAAAGAAAATACATGCATGTATATATGCATTTATATGCATGAAAGAATATCAGAAAGACAAGGACAATATAATCCCAGATTTGGAGCATATGCAGCTAATGGCACTGGATATAGCATATTTGCTCTATACATTACAGACTCATTCCCAGAAAAACAAAACAAAACAAAACAAAACAACAATTTAGAAACAATAATTAACTGAGAAGACAGCAGTGGACCTGAAAAGATGGTAGGAGGCAGTGAAGAAATATAATTGTACTTTTGATTTATTATGTACAAATTTGATTTGTAAAGGCAATTTTAGAAATGTTGCAAGAATACTTAAGTATATAAAGAGACAACAGAGAGCAGGGTGTGGTGGTACACACCTTTAATCCGAGCACTCCAGAGGCAGAGAAACCATCCAAATTTCCAAAGTCATAATGAACATTAGCATGAGGTAGGGAAATATATGGGGAAAAAAGCATTTCTGGTTAAGGACAATGGGAAGAGAAAATGTTTTCTGAAGTTCTACCTTTAGGCATGTATTTCCTTCTAATGCTGTGTGAAGTTCACCCATGGCTTGCTGTGAAGCTTCCTTGGGCCCACTTCCATATAGCTGATGCAAATTTAGCAATCTTGTTAGAGATATAGTGTCCCTAAAGTCAGGAGTTCTAAGGTATATGACAGTTTTAAGGATCTCCCTGTACTGAGTCCAACTAGCAAGCAAGAAAAAGTTATAAAAATATCACCCTTAAAATGTTTTATTGATTTCCAGGAACAAGGCCCTAATGACCACTATACTTTGCTTGCAACATGTTTTATGGATTTTTAAATTTTGATTTAATTTCCCTCAGTTCACGTGTTCTTGCTAATTGAATCATTTTCCTCAGTTCCCAGAAGATCCTTAGATACAGCATTCATTATATACTCTGTAACAATGCACATTTGTTTAAATATATCAGTGTGTCTGTGTGGCTGGCACATGTCTAATAGCGTGCCACCATAATTACTCCATGAATCCAATGTACTTCCTTACATTTTCATGAGCTCTATTAGTTATGAAAATGATACCAATCAGTTGCTATTATTATTATTGCATTAAAGTCAAGTATTTTATGTGTTTTTATGTAAAGGAAAGACACATCACTTTCCACATGGGTTATGGATGGTACATAAGAACATCAAATTCTCTATTTTAATCACAGTTCTCTATATTTTATTAAAGTCAGTGTAAATATGATAGCATATAAAAATTAAGCAATAAGAATTTTACAGATAGTTTTCTAGCATGATAAAGTATTAAGTTTAAATCTTTTCCCCTTACAATAAAGTTAACTTGGGAGGCAGTTGTTCTATTTCTGTAATAGACATGAGATATATGAAAAATAAATCAACAAAATATCAGGCTACATTTGTCATGTTTTCTTTTTCCTGTTTCTTTGGGATAGTCACAGGGTATTGAAAACTATATTCTAATAACTTTTTTAAAGCACAATTGGAACAACAGGTCAGGAAGCTTTCTTTAATAGTTTATTAAGACGTAATGTTTTGTATATATTTTTGTATATATTTGTATATATTTTGTATATATTAAAATTTAACATTAAAGTGTAAGTTTTCATCTGTCTATGAGGCTATGAGGAGACAATTTTGGGAGAATTTAATGGAATTATCTTCCCCCGAAGCCACATAAATTTCATAGTTGTGATTCATCTCAAAACCTTTAAGAACCATTTTTCCTTGTATACTCTGCTGGTTTTCTGAAATGTATAATCAATATTGATTAGTTCAATTCTGAATTGAATCAGAAATTGATGTCTGGTGTCGTACCTAAAATAATCACAAAAGAGAATGTGCAGATCACAGTCCTGTGATAGCATGCCACAGAACATGGCCTTGGGAAAATGTATCAGGTCAAGATATAAGGCAGCATCCTTTCTTCTCCTGTTGGGAGACGTTTGAGATTGTGAAAATCCCATGCTTATAAAACAATAATCATCATTTGTGAAGAAGATGGGCAGATGGAAGCCAGTAAGGAGACATATTTGAATGGGAAGCAGAATATAGAATAA
This sequence comes from Orientallactaga sibirica, assembly GCA_036365145.1. Taxonomy (NCBI): domain Eukaryota; kingdom Metazoa; phylum Chordata; class Mammalia; order Rodentia; family Dipodidae; genus Orientallactaga; species Orientallactaga sibirica. Next base: position 11,527,822 of record JAEOAD010000019.1, on the reverse strand, counting down.
CTCAGTAGTAATAAAGACAGGCTATCATGAACTAATTAGCAGGGCAAAATTGAAAAGAGTTCTAGCAGAAATTTTGTACAGAGTCACATGCATAGAAAAACAGATGAATCTCACTGAGGTGATGTTGGTCCACTTGGCATTTATGATATCTTGTTCTCATTAATTGAAGAAGTGATGACTGGATGATTGAATGACTACAAGGCTTTTATTATGCTCAGCACATCATAGTTTAAGCCTTAGCAAGCAAACCCTTCTATAACTTAAAGACTGCAGAAGTAGATACAGAAAGATCTTTAAGTCAATTGAAATCTTATGTAGGAATGCATTCACCAAGCACTATGTACCTTGGAAAAAAACAAGATTTCCTGCTGGATACTTAATTGGCCTTTAGAATTGAAAGCAAGAATTCTGAATTTATTTTACTTGTTTTATGTTGTGTTATAATGAATTTTAAATAGGACAAACATTGCATTCTTGAATTCAAGTAGGTATCTTAAAGGAGGTTATTAAACCTCAGAAACTAAAACTAAAATTATGGAGCTTCAGTCGGGTAAGTTCCCATGAATTGTCTCAGGGTCTAATCTTAATTTATATCATTAGCCCAATACTTTAAAACTTCTTCCCCAAACCACAGTTCACAGATATTGCTTTCAAAACTTTTCAAGTGGCTGGCACCTTGAATTTGTATAGAATAGCACACAAGCATTTAGAGAGGGAGGAGGGAGGCATCATATCATGAGAATTTATATTTCAGATGTAATACATTAATTAGCTTTTACAGTAACCTAGATGAGATAGAAGTTGCTTCAGCTAAAATACAGTTTATGCTAAATTATAATAATATGTTATGAACTCAAAAATGACAAAAAGCAATAACACATTTGGATAAGGAGTCAGTGAAGGATAGGGGGAGCTATAAAAAAGAGCAGTGAACATTAAATATATACTAGGGGTTAATTTGGAATGCCTAGCTAACTAAATGAAGGTTAATCTCTATTATCAACTTGATTATATCAGGAACCAAGTAAGAGGCTGAGTCTTGGGCAGGTCAGTGAGGGCATTTCAAGGAAGAGGAAGACTCTTATTCAGATTGATATTCTTCTGGTGCAATGTATGTATGTATATATGTATGTATGCTTGTATGTATGTAAGAATATATGTGTGCGTGTATGTATGAATATATGTGTGTGTGTATGTATGTATGTATGTATGTATGTGTGCATGAAGTTCTGGGAAAAGTGGCCTCTTTACCTGGTTGCCCTTGCTACTAGCTTCTTCGTGCATTGACCCAGATGCTACCCTATTCTGTGGATGTTAGAACCCACATTCTTTGGCCTTGCTACGTGGGCAGAAGTCCAGACACACTTCATTAATCATTCAGGTCATCAGCAGCAGACTGCAGATGCAGAGACATCCAGCTTCATGGACTGAGTAGCTACTGGGTTCCCAGGCTTTGTATTGTGCATAGACCAGCCACTGTTGAACTACCCATCCCATATCATGTAAGGCAATCTAATAAATCCCTATGTAACAGCTATTCATTCTATGGGTTCTGTTCCTCTGGAGAACCCTAACTAATATGCTAATGCAAGGAAAGTCTTAGCAAGAAATTTTCTCTTGTGAGTTTTTAGCTTTCTTGTAATATCCATTAGGGTAGGGACTAGTTCTGATATTAGCTGAATAATTAAAATTGAAGGGAAAGTTGTCAAAATAAATGTACAAATAACATTCTCTGATGGAAAATCCAGGGCTTTTATTATATTTGTTCACAGAATTGGTAATTTTCAAAATTCAGCAATTGTCTTCTTGTCATTAGCGTGAATTAACAAGGCTCTAAGGAATAGCAGTTACAGTGGTAATTATAGAAAATGAAATTACATTTCTAAACAAATGAAGGGTAAATTCATATTTAGTACTGCCTGAAAACTAAATGTCAAAGAAAGAGCATTTAAGCATATATTTTAAAAGCTTGTAGAGAACTGAAGCAAAAACTTCATAATGTAATAGTTGCACATTTTATTTTACTATCAAGTTATGATCCAACTTCTCAGCTCCTTTTAAACATTATTTTTAGGACATATCTATAGGCTTCTGATATTGTTCTTTTTGAGTCATTAGTTGACTCTAATTTTTGTATTTAAAAACATTGATTTTTAAAGATTTTTCTTTCTCTTGAAATTTTCATATTTTCTCACATTTCTGAATAAAATGAAAATTTCCCATTATCATTGAGCTACATAATTTGGCTTACAATTATTTTATGTAAAAAGAGGATATCTAATTCCTCTTGAAATATCTGGAAATATATGTAATTATATCAGCTTACATATAGACAAATATTCTGAGATCTTGATGAAAATTCATTGGTGGCAGGAATAAAAGCATAGTCAAAACAGTGTTGACTCCAGGTGTGGTGGTGCATGCTTTAAATCCCAGTACTGAAGAGACAGAGGTAGGAGGATCACCATGAGTTCAAGACCACCCTGAGAGTACATAGTGAATTCCAGGTCAGCCTGGGCTAGAGTAAGACCCTACCTCACAAAAAAACAAAGCAAAACAGAACAAAAAAGACAAAAACAAACAAACAAACAAACAAAAAAAAAAAAAAAACAGTGTTGACATCCTGGAAAGATTGCTCAGTGGTAAAGGATGCTTGCTTACAACACCTGCATGCATGAGTTTAATTCCCCAGTACCCATGTAAAGCCAAATATAGCACATATGTCTGATATTTATTTGCAGTGGCAAAAGACTCAAATGAGTGAATAAATAAATAAAATTTCAAACACACAACAATGTTGAGGTTAAAACATATGGCATCTAAGAATGGAAGTTCCCACTTAAACACGGACAGTGGAATCTACACAATCGCCACCTGCTTTACTGCATCTGAAATGGACAAGTGTCTTCCTAAAAGTATTGCCTTATTTATCTATTTAAATATTAAACATTATTGGTGAATCAAAGCATAAAGATATTGTACTGGTTACTTTTTAGAAACAAAATTTGAGGCCACGTTCCATATGACTATCTTTAATGTTTTAATTCTGACATGTATAAAGAATAATTTCTAAAATGTGTTTTCTTTTTCAACAAACACCACAACGATGTGTCCTAACAATAAACTAAGAAATGGATTTGTGACAAAAAAATACAGATAGTTACCTTAATAGTCTCTGGCAGAGCTGACTGTGATGTATACAGATGTGTAGCTGTTGCAGTTAGCTTCATGTTGCTGGCAGAAAACACCCAAACAAGAGCAGCTTGTGGAAGAAATGGGTTTATTTCTGATTACAGACTCAAGGGGAAACTGTATTATGGCATGGGAAAATGATAGTATGAGCTGAGGGGGAACATTGCCATCTTGCCAACATCAGGTGAACAACGGGAACAGGAGAATGTGCCAAACACTGGCAGGGGGAAGCTGGCTAAAATGCCTATGAGCCCATCCTCAACAATATATCACCTCCAGGAGGCCTCAATTCCCAAATTGCCACCAGCTGGGGACCTAGCATTCAAAACATTTAAGTTTATGGGGGACATCTGAATCAAATCACCACCTTATTGAAAAGTCTATACTAACTTTTGTTCTTTTTTTTTTTTTTTTTTTTTTTTTTTGAGGTAAGGTCTCACTCTAGTCCAGGCTGTCCCGTAATTCATTATGTACTGTCAGGGTGATTTTGAACTCACGGTGATCCTCCTACCTCTGCTTCCAGAGTGATGGGATTAAAGGTATGTGCCACCACAGCCAGCTATACCACCATTTTAAGAATCATGATTGATAGGCTAAATTTGTTTTCCTCTCTCAGAGTACTGTAGAAGGGATATGAAGAACTACCATATCAGCTGAATCTTGTTCAGAAGCTGTGGCAGGAGATCATCATTCTTGGGAAAATACCAGATATTTGGCTTTCATTGATCTGTTTGGAAAGCATGGTGCATAGAAAAGTCAACTAATAAGGAACCAAGAAATTCTCATCTGTGTACAGTGTTTACATATCTCAGCTTGTCTAGAAAAGTGGCAATTGGTGGTTTCAATAACTGGCCATCCTTCCAGTAAAGAAAGTAAGACAAAAGCTATACCCACTCTACTTAAAAGCCCTACTAAGGATTTGATTATCTTATATGAGGTAGGAAAAAAAAAAAAACTATGGTTTCTCTAAAGAAACAGGTGAATAAATTATGAACTTTATAGACCAGTAGAGATGTTATATATGTATAATATATATGTGTGATTATACACACACACACATACACACACACACACACACACACACACACACACACACTGATATATGAGAAGAGAAGTAAACTGTTTGAAGGAGATCTACGGCCACTCTGGGCAAATCCTCGCTCTGGTGCTGCACTCACCAGGGACAACTTTATGCAGAATTTGATATTTGAGATGACCTTGAACAAGAACTAAGCCTTTGATCTACATTCTCTTAGCTCTCAGTACTTCAATCAACTCAAATATGCATATAGGAATAATTTTCCACTCCTCTTGATGACTTATTATAAATGTTTAAAACTATGGTATTATAAATCATAGAGTAAATTTATATTATTAAAGATTAAAGAGTCAATAATAAAGGTTTAATGTGACTTTTTAAATGAGCATTTTATATGTACAGGTAGCATTATACCATCCGTGATTAGACAAACCTGTGAGATCCACCCATAATTTAATTCTGTTCTTTGTCAAGATTGAAAAGTATTCAGTCATTAGCAGTAAATTTGTAGATGTTTATGATAATAGCATCTTTTTAAATTTCAATTTTTTAATGTATTTGATTTATTTATTTGTAAGTAGAGAGACTGAAAGAGAGAATGGGCATGCCAAGGACTCCAGCTGCAGCAAATGAATTCCAAATGCATATGCCACTTTGTGCATCTGGCTATGTGGGTACTTAGAAATCAAATCCAGGTCTTTAGGATTTTCAGGCAAGCTCCTTAACTACTGATCCATTTCTCCAGCAACATAGCATCTTTTTAAAATTTAATTTGTGCATAGTCACTGTAGAAAATGAAAGACTTCACAATGACACGTTTATGCATGCAATTTTTTCATACCTCCCATTTCTCCAATCTCCCCTCCCATCCACATTGGTTTTATACCATCTTTATAAATGAGGATAGAGAACTAGACATCGGCCAGCTTCCTGAACTGTGTACTGGTATAAAATTTACAAAAGTTCTACATAGCAGTAAGGAAAGATGAAATAAGGAAATTTGAAAAAAAAATGGTCAAACATGGAAGAGATCATCCTCAGTGAGCTCCCCCAAGCACAAAAAGATAAGCATTGCATGATCTCGTTTATCTGTCGTTCCTAACCTGAATCCACCTGACATACAGCCAAACGTAATAAACACTCTGAGAACCAGGCAAGAGGGAGGGTAAGGGTGGGAGGGAACAAGAGGGTGGGAGGGAACAAGAGGGTGGGAAGGAGGACAAGGGGGGGATACAAATTGGGACCCAAAAGGAAAAAAATACTACAAAATCCTTTACTCTGAATAACAGGCTAAAACATTGATCCTTCAGCAGGCCCACAGAGGGAACACCCGAACCACAGGAAAATGGAGAGAGCATCTTGAAGAACAGCCTTAATCTTGTCCTGCCTCTCTTTCTCTTCTTTCTCTCTCTCTCTCTCTCTCTCTCTCACCCTCCCTCTCCTCTCTATACTCACTTTCTCTTTTATATTATCTATCTTTTTCCTCCCTCACCTTCCTAGGTGCAGACTTATAACTCCTAGTGCCAGCACGGGGTTAACATCCACAATGAGCTGTTGATCTGAGACACCTACAAGGTTTCCCAAAAAAGACAGACTTCTGTCAGAGTTCTTGATGACCCACCAAAGGATAATGGTAAGATCGTACTGTCGAAGACAGCATACGTGTGTGAGACCAAACACGGAGAGACCTGGCCAGAACCTGGAAGAGGGTCAGTCCCTCTTCCTAACTAGACAGTTAGCTTGTCTAGTACCAGAGGGTGCTACATGAGCAACTGGGGGAAAAGGTCCGACATTGGTCCAAACAACTTACAGTCTAAGATACCCAACAGGAAACAACCTGACATAGTGCTCAAACAAGTGCAGTAGTGGCAAACAGCCATGGTGAGTTACCAACTGCTCTTGATTTAGCTAATAGATGCACTCAGTGGAATGGAACTCATTGCTAGAACTGGGAAATAAGTCAAAACCAGGTACAAAAAAATGAGCTCAGTCTCCAAGATCAAGATACCACCAAATGTGGGCTAGAAGAGAGCCAACGCATATAAAATTCCCTCCAAAACATCTATTGTCATCCCTTCTATCTAGTGCTAACTTCTCTCTCCTTTGGAGAATTTTGCTTATCTTTTTTCAGATGGACAACGAACCTGAAGGGAGGATCAGCTAATCACACCTCACCAGGGCCCCAGCTGAAACCATAGAACAACACAGGGGAAGGGCAGGAATACAGCATTCATGACGATCACGACACCAGAAAAAGGCTGAAGGAGATAAACACAGAGAACATTCAACTCCAACTAAGCCAGATATCCAGAGACACAGTGGCGCCCAAAACCTCATCACTTAAGTAGAACTAAAATGACCCCAATGTGGCTCAGGGAAATTCACAGAAGAGGGGGTGGAAAGATTGTTACAGTCACAAGTTGGGGCATTATGTACAGAGACTGGGGCCTACCCACCAGAACTCTTGACTACCCCCACAATGCATGACCCACATTCCCCATTGATGAGGGCCCCTTTGGAAGAGGGAGGACAGGGAGGAGGACAATCGAACCAATTCTATGAATGTAAAATCAGAATAATATTAAAAAAATAAAAAATAAAATAAAAATATGTAAGATACAAACAAAACAAAACAAAAAAAATTACAAAAAGTCCATACCATCCAATGCTACTCAGGCATCATTCTTACCCTTTGGATTGCCCCTGCCAAACATTGGTCTTATATAATTAATATATTAATTAATAGAATGTTGCCTGTTTTCCTGGTGGTTAGAGGCAGTATAACTCTCAGAACTGCCTGGTTAGAGCAGAGGTTACTTGGCTTTGTTCAGCTTTACATGTGGCATGAAATTTGTTATAAGTCCATTAGAGCACAGCTTGCACATAATGGAACCCCCTGATACTACATAATTTAAGAGCTGGAGATTCATTCTCTACATCTGTATGATCCACCTACATATAGGCTCAATGCTTTCTATTTCTGGATTCCTCAGTTGCCCTATCTAATGAAAAACACAATGAATTCAGATTAAGAATTTTTTTAAAGATAGGTATGTCTATATAACAAAGGCAAAAATGCCTTCCTAAAAATTGGCTGAATGCAAGCAATCTTTTATTATTTAGTATTTCCATAAAAATAAGTGCCTTGTGAGGAATGATTTTATTATTCATGAAATCAGCACTTAATTTACCACATTTTAGAGACACAGAACTTGGGAATTATAGTTATGTGATTTACCTAAGGTCATAATGTGGTTTTTATCCAGTTGAGGATTTAAAACTATAGAACTTGAATATTTATGATTTTTACTCAGCCCTTCTGGTCTACCAGGGATCAATTTCTGGATTATTATTACAATTTATGCTGAACAGTTTTTTTGAGGACTAGTAGCATTGTATGAAAGAGAGAATATTGCATGGTATTCATAACAGAACAACAGACTGACTCATTGTCAAAAGCAAGGTGAGAATGGAAAGAAGTCTTATTCACCCTCTGCTTCCATCTAACAACCTCATAGCATACATTATTCCATTGCTCTTTCAATATATTTATCTTGGCATGAGCAACTAAAGTAATCTTGTTAGAGAAAACCCCAGAAGATTCAATGATTCACTGAGGGTCAAGTTATAAGTCTTCGCTTGAGAAGTCAGTCTTTTAGCATTTGGTTCTAATACCATACCCTGTGTCAGTCTATCTGCATGAATTAACTTGGATTTTTGAATAATGCTTATACAAGGCTTTTTCCTGAAAAGTCTAAATGAAATTTAATATAGAAGACAGACTGCAACAAAAAGTAATTTAATTTCCTCAGAGCAAGCTAAAAATAAGAATTATAAATGGATGGACTTCCTGGTAAAATGGTTGCACAGTAGCCACACTAACGTAAACTACAGGGGAAATAAGCAGAAAAACAGAAAAATACACTGTTCTAGCAAAACAAAATGAAGGCGTATAAGCAATAATCAACAACATCAGAGAAATAGGAGAGACCCAGAACTTCTAGCAAACAGCAAGCAGAAAAGGGGCTCCTCCTCTAGTTCCTAAAGCCCCCATCTGCACACTCACCTGCCTGGTGCAGCGCACAGCCACAGGAGAGGAAGCCAGGTGAAGGGATTTTCACTCACTTCAGCCTCATTGCAAAGTCAAGAAATTGGAAAAAGAGAGCAGGAAGCAGCAGATCAACTGCTAAAGGAGATGGAACTGGACCAACTGAGCCGATCTGGGACAACTCCAGGCACTCTGCACAACCTCCCATTCCCATCCGCCAATACTGAGAGCCACTGGAGAATTCATCCACCCCCAGCCACACGGCATCCAGCCTAATGATCAGAACAGCAGTTCCTGGAACCCAAGCAGCCTAAAGAAATCCACAACTCAACAGACAGGGACTGAGGTGGGCACTCAGCATTGGTGAGATTGGAAGCCATTCCAAAAAGTAACAGGCCTACTTACAAAAAGCCAGGTACATAATAGGCCTTAGCTGGAAGTGCTAATATCTCCTTACATGTCAGGACAGGTTATGTGTTAGATTTGATTAACGTATTCTTAGTCAGATTGACCACTCTCAAATAAGCTATATTTTGGTGTTGGCTATTGTTGCTTTGATGCTTCCTGATTTATACGACCTTTGTTATTTTCTTCTGTCATTATTGGCTGCAGGGTCTCACTCAGACTCAAGGTGACCTGGAATCCATTTCAGTCCAGAAATCTCAACTTCCCAGTTGAAAGGATTAATGGTGTGGGGCAACCTAAGGGAGTCTGACTTTAGTAGATTATCTGTTTGTTTTATTCCCCACTCTTTTAAAAATTTCTTTATTTATTTTAGAGAGGGGGAGAGAGAGGGAAGAAGAGGCAGACAGAGAGAGAGAGAGAGAGAGGGAGAGAATGGGAGCACCAGGGCATCAAACCACTGTAAATGAGCTCCAGATGCATGTGCCATCTTGTGCATCTGGCTTATGTGGGTCCTGGGGAATCAAGCCTGGAACCTTAGGCTTCACAGGCAAGTGCCTTAACCACTAACCCAATTCTCCAGCCCCTATTCCCCACTCTTGCATAAATACTGTCTCCTGGATTTGACTGAAAGTGTATATTGCTTAGTTGAATTTTAGAATTTTCCAGAAATTTGCTCCACCCAGACCATAAGAATACTTGAATATCAGGCAAACTCCACACCTAGGGTCACTTTGGCTGTTACTCTGGGAGTATAAGAGCCACTTGTGGAACCTTAAACTCCTACCCTGAAGATATATTAGGTTGGATTATATGGATAAGAATACTTCAGATAATTAGAAAATTCAAGCAACAAATTGACTCAAAAAGCAAAAATCTCTATCATCTAAGAAACACAAAAAATCAAGACAATATCATTCCATGAAAAATTATAAATCCATCAGAAATGACCTCCAGTGAAACTGAATTAGATGAAATGCCTGGCAAAGATGTTTTTTTTTTAAAGACATTGTATCTATACTCAAAGAAATTATAAACTAAAGAAATAAAAGAAAACAAATTCCTGAAGGAATCCCAAGAGAACACAGGAAGCAAACTTAATGAAATAAGGAGGGCAAGACATGAGTAACAAAATAGAAATAATGAAAAAATACCAATTAAGAAATACTAGAACCGGGCATGGTGACACACGCCTTTAATCCCAGCACTTGGGAGGCAGAGGTAGGAGGATCACTGTGAGTTCGAGACCACCCTGAGACCACATACTGAATTCCAGAATTCCAGGTCAGTCTGAGCTAGAGTGAGACCCTACCTCGAAAAACCAAAAAAAAAAAAAAAAAAAAAAAAAAAAAAAAAAAAAAAAAAACCTAGAAATGCAAAACAGAGTAAGTGAAATAGAAAACTATACAAAGTCTCACCAGTAAAATGGATCAAGGAGAGGACAGAATATCTAGAAGACCAGGTGGCAGATCTAATACAGTCCAACAAAGAGAAAGACAAACTGATAGGAAGGCATGGGTGGGAATTCAACACATTCAGGACACTATGAAGAGATCAAACATAAGAATTCAGGGCATAGTAGGAGAAGAATTTTACTTAAAAGGCATTTTAGGTATTGTCAACAAAATCATAGAAGAAAATTTCCCCCAAATAGGGAAAATGATGCCAATACAGATCCAGGAAGCCTTTAGAATGACAAAAAGACAAAATCAGGAAGTAACCTCTCACTAGCATATTATAGTTAAATTTCTAAATATTCAAATCAAATAAAATATATTGAAAGCTGTTAGAAAAATCAAGTCACATATAAAGGAAAACCCATCAGGCTAACAGCAGTTTGCTTAACGCAAACCTTAAAAGCCAGAAGAACCTGGAAAGATATGTTCAAATTCTGGCTTGATAAAGTAATCTTGTTTGACATAAAAACTTTCAACTAAGATTACTTTATCCAGCAAGGCTATCCATCCAAATTAATAGAGAAATAAAGGCATTCCACAACAAAAACAGGCAAAAGGAAAATATGATCACTACACCAGCTCTAAAGAAAATACTTGAAAAGATGTTTCTTGCTGCAGAGAAAGAAAAGCACACACATAGGAGAACAGGAAAAAATAAACACACTCAAAAATAGTTAATATAAGAGAGTAAAGGAAAAACAAGAAGAACTATAAAACAAAAGAATGGAAAGAATAAATGCACCCTTCAATAATAACTCAATATCAATTGCCTCAATGCCCCAACCAAAAGACACAGGCTTGCAGGATCTTTCTATGTGTTGCCCTCAAGAAACTTCTTTCCATAAAAGAAGGACACTATCTTAGGGGGAAAGAATGGAAAATGATATTGCAACAAATGAAAATTTGCTGGGTCTAGAAAACAGTAGGTGTTGCTATCCTAATATCTGATAAGGTAGACTTCTAACCAACATTAGTTAGGAAAGATAAAGAAGTTCACTTTATATTGATTAAAGGAACACTCCAATGGAAGAATTACAATTCAAAACAAATATGCACCTAACATGGCTCCCAATTTCATCAAACACTATTAGACTTAAGGTCACAGGTAACACAAAACACAATTATTGTGTGTGACTTCAATACCTAACTGTCATCAATTGACAGGTCATCCTGGCAAAAAGTAAACAGAGAGGCATCTGCATTAAATGAGATCATAGAACAAATGAACCTAACATATATCTACAGAACATTTAAATGAAATGCTTAAAAATACATATTCTTTTCAGCAGCACATGGAACATTCTCTAAAATAGACTATATATTAGGACACAAAACAAATCAACAAATATAGTAAAGTTGAAATAATTCCTTGCACTCTATCTGATCAGATCAGAATGGGATTAAACTACAAATCAACAGCATGAAAAGCTATGGTGCATATACAAAATCATGGAAACTAAATAGTACACTACTAAATGAAGAATAGTTAAATGAAGAAATCAAGAAGGAATTCAAAAAAATTTATAGAGTCAAATGATAATGAGAACACAATATTCAAAAACCTTTAGGATACAATGAAGGCAGTCCTAAGAGAGAAATTTATAGTTTTAAGAGCCCATATTAAGACATTAGAAAGGTCACAAGTAAACAACTCAATGTTTTACATTAAGGCCTTGGAAAAAGAACAAGATGAACCAAAATTTGGTAGGTGAGAAGAAATAATGAAGACTAGGGTAGAATTTAATTAAATAGAAACAACAACAAAAAAAATACAGAGCCAATGAAACAGAGTTGGTTCTTTGAAGGGATAAAGATGATTGATAAACCCTTAACAAATCTAACTAAAATAAAGAGAGAAGAGACACAAATGGATGATTTCTTAGATGATGTAGCAAAATTACATCAAGATGAGATTAACCATTTAAATAGACCTATAACAAATATGCAGATCCAAGCAGTTGTAAAAAAAAAAAAATGTCCCACTGAAAAAAGTCCAGGCCCAGAAGGATTCACTGGTGAATTTTACCAGACCTTCATGGAAGAACTAACAGCAATGTTTCTCAAACTTTTCCATACAAAGGAAAATGAAGGAATACTACCAAACTCCTTCTATGAAGTCAGCATTGCCCTAATACCAAAACCAGACAAAAACAGAAGGAAAAAAAAATATTATAGACCAATCTCTCTTATGAACATAGATCCAAAAATTCTCAACAAAATCTTGCCAAATAGAATAAAAGAATATATCAAAAATGTCATTTATCTTGACCAAGTAGGATTTATCCCATTGATGCATGGATGGTTCAACATATGTAAACTGATAAATGTAATACACTACATAAATGGACTGAAAGACAAAAAGCAGTTGATCATCTCAATAGATGTAGAAAAGGCATTTGACAAAATCCAACATTCCTTCATGGTAAAAGTCCTGCAGAAACTGGGAATAGAAGGAACTTATCTCAACATAATAAAGGTTATTTATGACAAGCCTACAGCCAACATAATACTAAATGGGGAAAAACATGAAGTTTTTCACTAAAATCAGGAACAAGACAATGGTGTCCACTGTCCCCACATTTAATATAGTACTGGAAGCCTTAATTACAGCAATAAGGCAAGAGGCACACATAAAAGGGATACAAATTGCAAAGAAGGTATCAAATTATCACTATTTGCAGATGATATGATTCTATTTCTAAAATACCCTAAATGCTCTACCAGTAAACTGTTAGAGGTGATAAACACTTTTAGAAATGTTGCAGGATACAAAATAAACACCCAGAAATCAGTAGCTTTCCTATGTACTAACAACAAACATGCTGAGGATGAAATCAGGGATTCATTCCCATTCAAAACTGCCTCAAAAAATAATAAAGTCCTTAGAATAAACCTAACCAAGGAAGTGAAGGATCTCTGCAATGAAAACTTTAAAACACTCAAGAGAGAAATTGCAGAAGATACTAGGAAATGGAAAGACATCCCATGTTCTTGGATTGGACAGTCAATATTGTGATAATGTCAACCTTACAAAAAGCAATCTATACACTTAATGTATAGGCAGAGCTAATCATAAATAAACAGAAAACTCAGAATGGAATCAGAACCAATCGAGAAAAAAAATATAGTGGAGGCCCCAATGAGGCATAATGTCTGTAATTTTTGAATGAAATTGAATTCTGAATGATAACATCACATTTCATAGATAAATAGAGGTGGATGGCATTCCCAGAAATCATGGAGTATACTGTTTGCCTTTAGGGAATGCAGTAGCTGATGATATTACAATGGATCCATGCAAAGCTTTTATTTAAAAAGACTGTTTTTCTTCTGATCTATCTAACAAATCATTCTATAGTACATTTTAGATATACATATATGTACCTATGAGAATATAAGTATTCACACAACCTCAATGCACACTTGCCTATATAATAATATATTATATAATACAATATAAACAGAAAGTTGCATTTAGAAAGCAAAATTTATGTTCTAGCAATGTGTATTTATGAATTATGTGGAACATAAATTTTAATGTTCAATTTAGATACTGAGCAAGGTGTATTTCAAATTTTAATGGAATACATTTAAATTTTTAATTTTATCTAATATTTTACTGAACTTGACCCAATATTAACGTTCAATGTATTCATTATTTAATAAAATATTGTATTAAAATCTTCTAAACCTTAGGAGGAATAACATATTACACAAATTTTAGATTATTTTATGGTTATTAAATATACCTGATATAAAAGAGGCCTGCTTCATTAACTATTATCTTGATGTTTTAATTCAGTGGGACGAATGAAAATACAAGTAAGACTGTAAGTGGTCATGTACACTTGTAATCCCAGCACCCTTGAGGCAGTGGGGTCATTGGTTGAAGCCCTGCCTATGGTCCATAGTGGGTTCCTAGTCAGTCTGAGCTACATAATGAGATGTTGTCTGAAACTAAAAGAAAGAAAAATAAAGAAAGGTAGCATTTGGAATATAACTCTAGGTATGAAATTTTTTGAAACTGAAAATCTTATCTAACATTCTGAGGGCAAATTATTTAGGTTTAATTATTTCTAGGAACTAAAAATTTCACATTTATTGCTAACTAATTTTATAGAAAAAATAAATGTACTTTCAATACATTTATCATTCCCTTGGGTAACAGTAATAAGATTTTAGGGTTCATGTACCTATACATCTGTGTGATTTTTAAAGCACTCAATGCACATTTTCCTCTCATACAACCCTCTGTGTGTATCTTAGTGTATGGAGTGAAATCCCTAGTCATTTCCAGTCGTGCTCCTGTGACTATTACCTACCCACAATACCTGTAAAGTTGGATTACAAAGTATATCTAATTGCTCCAGTCTCTCTATTTTTATTGGGCACCTAAATTTAAATTGGTCCAGCCAACCTGCATTGGGATAACAGAAAGAATGCAGTCTTTTTTAGGAATCTGAATAAAGGAGTGTCCCGTTCTTCAAAATCTGCTTTATTCTTCCCTGGATTAACAAATTGGCACCCCACCTGGTATTATGGAGCACAAGAAATGTAGGAAAGAGAGGGTCATTGAATGTGGAACATGGTCTTGTGTTTTGGAAACAGTCATGGGCAGTGTGAAGCAGGTTTGCTGGCTGCCTACATGGGGACCAGATGGAGCCTCATGGACTGTGAGTTGCAGTGGAGACCCAGTGGAGATGTCAGGGCCAGGAGATGGCTGCCCAGGAGAGCTGCCCGCCCTGGATGAAGTTTTCCAGTACTGAGAGTAGCCTAGCTGGGGGGCAGAAATGGAACTCCAGAGACTTGTTGCTGGTTAGTATTATTGGACTTGGAAATTTGTCACTGACCTGAGTTGTTGTACACGGAGATAGAGTTTGATACATGTGCTGCTTGAATCTTGCATTAAGTGTTTATTTCCTGTGCCCAGTGTCAACTTTGGAAGTATGAATGTTTATTCTGTACCATTGTGAGTGTTTGGGGGATTTTCTGGTATTATGGCTCAGTTGGGAGGCAGCAGTAGGAGAATTGTTGTGATTTTGAGGCCACCCTGAGAATACATAGTAAATTCTGAGTCAGCCTGGCTTAGAGCAAGACCCTACCTTGAAAAATCAAACCAAATCCAAACAAAAAGATCTTGGACTATGGGAATGTTTGAACATCATTGGGATTGATAAAAACTATGGGGACTTTTAAACTTGGAAGAATGCATTGCATTTTAAATCGTGTGGGTTATCAGTTCCACCACGGGCGGAATGTGGTGGTTTTTTGATTCAGGTGTCTCCCATAAATTTAGGTGTTCTGAATGCTAGGTTCCCAGCTGATGGATATTTGGGAATTAATGGCCTCCTGGAGACAATGTATTGTTGGGGGTAGGCTTATGGGTATTATAGCTATTTTCCCCTTGGCAGTATTTAGCACATTCTCCTGTTGCTATTGTCCACCTGATGTTGGCCAGGAGGTGATGTCCACCTTTTGCTCATGGCATCATGGAGCTTTCCCTTGAGTCTGTAAGCCAAATTAAACATTTTTTTTTTTTTTTCCCCAAAAGCTGTTCTTGGTTGGGTGATTTCTGCTAGCAATGCAAAACTGACTGCAACAGTAAATTTGGAGTTCAAGGACAGACAGAATCTGGGTTCAAAAATCACCACGGCAAAGGAAGACACCCATATTTGACACCAGAAAAATGAAGAAACCATTAGGATTATCTGTTAATATTTGAAAATTATTTGTAATAACAACCAGGATCACTTTAGCTAGTGCACCCAGACTCTCTGTGTATTAGCATTATGCTATGTAACAAATCCTAGGGAAAATGAAATTCAAAGGAAAAATAGCTTAGTGTATGGTTTCATGGGATTCTGTCCATGATTGCTTAGCCCTTTTGATTTTGGCTTGTGGAGACATAATGCATCATGACAGCAGCATATTGCTGAAGAATATTCACTTCCTGGCAGCTAGGAAGTAGAGAGAGAGGAGTCAGGGCGCCAATATCCCCATGGAAAGTGTGCTTCTAGTGATCTGACATCTTTTCACCATCTCCTAAAGATTCCATTGCCTCTCAATTGTGACCAAAATGTGGACATCACTTGTACGCATAGTTCTTGGGGTTATAGCCCAATCTCAAATAGCACTGTGTTTTGTTGACTTCTTTTTATGTCTTTAAAAAATAAATTTATTTTAATGTTGTGTGAGTCTGTGATCATGAGCTTTTGTAAATGAATGGGTACCTATATGTGTATGAATATGCATGCACATGTATGTGTAGGGGGTCAGAGATTGAAACTTTGTCTTCCTCAGTTGCTTCTCTACCTTATTTTTCTTGGGGACAGGATCACTTACTAAAAACTGGACTCACCAATTTGGCTATACTAGCTAGCCTGTCTAACCAGTAGGAATTGGAGAACCTCTGTCATTGCTCCCTAGCTCTGAGATTACAGGTGTGAAGTATCATACCTGGCAGTTTCACTGGGTATTGGGGACCCAAAATGGGCAATTCTTTTTAAATAAAAGAGTGTCATGAATTCTACAATTACTTCTTTTCCTTTATTTGATATCAATATCATTCCTATTAAAAGGATCATAATCATTAGCTTAGCTATCATTTGACTAATACAGCATAAGTAGATCATAGTGATTGCCTCAGGTATACCTTTCTGTCTCTAAGATCTGTGGTTTATTCTTTTCAAGGGCATCCTTGAGCACATACTCTTTTTTGTTCCCTACTGATTTATTTTTCTTTTACTCTCCAGATCTCATTATTATACACTCAAACTTCTCATGCCATGAACTCTAACTTCCCACTCAGGAAATGCTTGTGAAAAGAAGGCTTTTCTTAACCATCCAACTATTCTCATATATCCAGTGTAGAAGTTTCATTTTCTGTCATCTTGTGGTAAAGCCAATGAATATGACCATATAAAATTGAAAGGTATGTCAACGATGACAAAGTTTTGTTTGGAAAAGTAAAAGATGATCTTCAGAGATATGTTACAATTTACTTTTGTTTAGTATATTTTCCAGAGTTCAGAGGTACTTTCAATTCAGCAAGTCCCAAAACTCAATTTTGTAACCATGTTGTAAGAGTTCCAACTCTCAGAACTAGATTCATTACTAGCCACTATATGAAATTTTATATATAACCAGATTGTGAGCTTAGTGGTCTACATTTACAAAACTCTTGACTGTACCAGAATATTAACATTTTTATAGGTACCTAATTTTGTCCTAAAATAAAATTATTTCAAAAGTCAACTTACAATTAAAAATTCATTGGGAGAGAGGCAGAGAAAATAGTTAAGCATATAAGAAATCATTGTGGATGGAACTCCCTGAGTTTCATTCTAAGTGGGCTTGGAAAAGCTGGGCATGGCTACACATGCCTCTAACCCCAGTCCTGTGGGGGTAGAATGTAATCCCTGCGGATGGCTATTGCTGTTAATCTAGTGTGACTGAAAATGGAAATTGCACGTTCAGGGAAAGACTTCATCTCTAGAAATCAACTGAAAAAAGTGATAGAGAAGGAGGACCAATTTTTCAATCTGGTCCCTGCATGCAAGGACCTTGGGCTGCAAGTATCTGCATACACATGTGTGTATGTTAAACATACACACACTGCACATATATCTATACACATGCAAAAGAAGTTTATTGGAAGAAAAACAGGAAACAGGAAGAGGTAATAACCTGTTCTATCAAATATTCAGAAGATTATACTATAGCAGACCACAGGAGTCATTTTTCGAGAGCGAGCGAGCAAGAGAATGAGACAAAGAGACAATTGATATGCTAGGGCCTCAGCTAATAAAATCGAACTCCAAACACTTGTACCATCCAATGGGCATGTGCAACCTTGTGTTTGCCTCACCTTTGTGCATCTGGCTTATGTGGGATCTGGAGAGTTGAGCATGGGTTCTTACATTTCACAGGCAAGTACCTTACCCACTAAGCCATCTCTCCAGCCCAGGAGTCGTTTTTGTAATTGTGTTAAGGTTATCACTGAAAAGTAATACTTAGAACCCATTGCTGCTTTGACTGCCATTACCATAGAAATCTGATAATTCACCTAAAAGATATCTATGAGGACTTTTATTTGATTTATATTTTTTATTTACCATATAGAGATTTGAGTATAATTCATTCTGGTATTTTCAAATACAACTTACTTTTGTTTATTCCTCTTCTCCCATCCTAATTCCACACCTCAGAGTATCTTTCCTCTTCTATTTACATGTCATGTGTGTTCTTTTGCCCTACACTCACATCTTTTCTGTTCATAACTTTTTTATTGAGAATGTTAATATATGAACATATTTCAAATTGGTCATATTCTCATCAGGTTATACTCTCTCTCTCTCTTTTTTTTGATGTGGTAACTTATAGTATATGTTTCCTTCATTGTTTTCCTTAATTCAAAAACCACTGACTGAACACATATTATTTGTCCTTGTTCTAAGCATTAGGGAAAAGAGTCAGATCTGGTTTGCATAGAGTTTGCAGTCTGTTAGTGAAAGAGCAAGGAAATATCACAAAATGAACATGCAATTATAAGATGATTTAAATAAATGTTCTAAATAAGTGTGTGCTTAATAAATACCAGCATAACATAAATAGATCCTCCTGTTCTATGACAAAGGTGTTAGAAGCCCTATCTCCAGGGTGACCAGGTATTAATACCACATATCAACAGCTGTGTCATGTTTGGGACATTAATTGATGTTCAATACAATTGAAATGATTGAGACCCCAGAGAAGCTGTAAGGCATGTGAAGGTAAGCTTGGTTCAACCTTTTTAGTTCAATGGAGAATGCTATCCTTTACAATCAGAGCCAAGGCAGTTACCAGGATTAGGTCAAACGATCTCTATCTCCATAGCAAATATGAGGCCAAACTGAAATACAGAAGACCCAATATAAAGGGGGGGGGCAACTAAATGGGAGATAATAGATTTCAATGATATTTTAACAAAATTCCAGAGGTCATTTATTTTTTTTTTTTTAAGTTTTCTTAGAACTTTTATTGCAAGCACAATGCAGCCTACATTCTTATTCACATTGAGATGATTGTCAAACAACTGAATATATGAGAAGACAGACTAATCAAATGACAAATGTTTAAAAAATAGTTATGAGGGCCTGGAGAGAATGTTCAGTGGTTAAGGTGCTTGCCTGTGAAGCCTAAGGATACAGGTTCGATTCTCCAGTACCCACATAAGCCAGATGCACATAAGGTGGCACATGTATCCGGAGTTCATTTGCAGTGGCCAGAGGCCCTGGAATGCCCATTTTTACCTCTCTCTGTCTGCCTCTCTCTCTCTCTCTCTCAAATAAGTAAAGATGAATAAATAGTTATGAGGAAAGATAGCTCTATAAATTCACATTGATAAAAGCCTTCAAATACCGCCCCCCAAAATCTGGGTACAGAAACAAAATCATCTGAATTCCACTGTTAAAATGACTATTGTTTCTGTATTTTCTATTCTACTTAATGTCACAAATTAAAAGGTCTTAAAGTTAAATAGTTATGATGTTAATAAGTAAGAAATTTTGTAGAACATATTCATATGAATTACTGACTACTACTCACAGTTCTTTTTTAGAATAATGAATTCTAGTTCATTGAGTTTGTATTCCAAAATCTGGGCAAACCTTACATTTTACCACAGTAAATTTGTTACCATAGTATTCTTTGCACAATTTGGCTTACTTTATTAAAATAAGATCTTCAACATGGATTATTGAAAGCACAGTACTTTTACTAATTTATCTTTTGTTAAACAATACATAAATTATATACAAAACCATTGCAGAGAAGTTTCTTTCACTGTTGCAATTAATTTTATTCCTCTATCGCATAGCTAGCATCACTTGTTCATTATATTATTAATGTATTCGTTGTGAAAGTACACTCACAAATTATGAGAGTAACTATCACTTTAAAATATTTTTTCTCTGAAAATATTATGATCCTTAATAATTATGATAATTTGTAATTTATATTCATGGCTTACCTGATAAAATCATTATATGTCTTAACATTAACTTTGATTGCATAAATATTACATTAACTTCAATCACACAAGAATTTTGTAAACAATTTTAAATAAATATGAAAGAAATAGGTCTAGCCTTGAGAATTAAAAACTGCAAATACATATAAATATATTTTATTTTTTTTTAAACATTTATTTGTCTAATAGAAACTAACCATTAAGTACCAATGGCTGAAATAATATAAGAACATTCTCAATTAAAATAAAATAAAAGGCCCTGGGACAAAATGGAGAGATGGCTCAGATGTTCAGACATTAAAGATACTTATTTCAAAGCTTGTCAGCCTGGGTTTTATTCCCCAATACACATGTAAAGCCAGATGCACAAAGTGGCAGGTGCAAAAGGGCCTGTGTGACCACTCCCCTTGACTCTCTCAAAACTATATTTCTTCACACTCCTTTAATCCCAGCATTTGGGAGGCAAAAGTAGGAGGAATTTCCATGAGTTTGAGTCCACCCTGAGACTACATAATGAATTCCAGGTCAGCCTGGGCTAAAGTGAAACCCTGCCTCGAAAAACCAAATATATGTGTGTGTGTGTGTGTGTTATGTATGTATATGTATGTGTGTGTGTGTATGTATGTATGTATGTATGTATGTATGTATGTATGTATGTATGTGTATGTGTGTGTATATATCTTTAAAGGGCTGGTTTGGTGGTTAAAGATGCTTGCTTGAAAAGCCTGACATCCTAGGTTGGATTCCCAGTACCCACAAAAAACCAGATGCACAAAATGGCACATGCATCTGTATGTGTCTGTACTTGGTATACAGTAACAAGAGGCTCTCACATGCTCATCCATAATCTCTCTCTCTCTTTCTCTCTGTCTGTCTTGCACACACTCAGAAATGAATTAAAATATTTCTTTACAAAAGGACCTGGGACAAAACATGTACTAGTTATTTTCTTTACTACTAATGTAATACAGTTTGTGACTTCAAATGTCACAAATTATCTCTTAGATCTTTAGGTCAGAATGCATATGGAATGAACTTTATTCTTTGTTATTATTCCTGCAAGTGATTCAGGATGGCAGATGACTTTGGTTTTGATGTGGAATTTGGAGGTATCTTTTGTGGAATAGACTCTACTTCCAAGCTTGTGCAGCTGTTGGTGGTATTCCATTCTCTGCTGTAGGACTGAGGTCTCTATTACTTTGCTGACTAATTACAAGCAAAGAAGTGCTCTTCCCTACTGACAGCTATTTCTCATATTACTCTTCTTATCTTCATGCAGCAGCATCATGTCCAGTCCTCAGGCTTCAAACCTCCTGGACCCTTCTGTGTCCTCTTCACTGACCACCACAGCAGACCTCTGTTTTTAAAAGTGCCTTTATCTATCCAGACAGCTCACAACAATATTCTTAACTTAAGGTCCATACTGTGAATTATATCTGAAGATTTCCTTTTGCCATGAAATGGTATGTAGGTCATAATTCCAAGGATTTGCTATATGGACATCTGTGGAGGCTCCTGTGAAGTGCTGTCAACATGAGACAAACTGTCTTAATTCTTTAATTCTCATTTCTTTCCACCCTTCTGTGTATTGTGATATATGCATGGCTATGTGCCCATGTGTAAACCTGCAGCAGGGTACACTTGCTGTGGTGAGTAGAACTGAATACCAGGTATCCCCATTTCAGTCCATAACTCTTCCACCTCTTTTTATTTGAGCCTGAGTCTCTTATTAATCCCAGAGCGTATCTCCCTGATCCAGAAATTTCCAGTGATTTTTGAGTTTTTGCTCACTGCTCAATTTGTGGTTGATGTTTCTGTGGGTCTTTGGATCTCCCTTAGATGTTTTATAGAAGTCCCCAGGCTTGGACAGGAAATGCTCTTAACTGCCGATCCATCTCTCCAGTCCAATTCTCATTTTATTAGATAAGATTCCACATTTTAACTTACATAGAAAATATAATGAAACTTGTACACAATATAATGAAATATTCTAAAAAACATTTCCTACTCCATTTCTGCAGGTTTATAGAACCCATAGATATAATCTGCATATACAACTGTATTATTGAACTTCATTCTAACAGATGACTTAGTGTATTGATCAGATTAGAGAAAAAAATCCACAAAATAAATTGGAGGGTTTTCATCATTTTCTAGGTACCTCCAGGGAAAGTGTGGCAAGAACATTTTATTTAACATTCTTGGTTTAATCTTAACTATTTGTTTCATTTTAAGGTTAGTTTAAGTAGTGACATCAATGTGTAGCCAGTCCAATTTCTTTGCCTGGGAAAACACCTCTGAAGAGGATAGTATATTTCTTTAGAAAACGTTCGGGCAAAATAATAGATTCTAATGTTGAGATACTCCATGCAAAGGATATAGTGAAATGTTATCTCAGTGAGATTTCGTGTTTACATTTGCATTCCCCATACCTGCTATCCAGTTTTTTGTAGATGATGAACCATAGGTCCTTATTTAACAAACACTTCAGTCATAGCAGATGTAAGTCCCATAGGTATAGTACTAACAGGGGCTAGGGAGATGATTTGGTGGTTAAAATCATTTACCGTGCAAGCCCGAAGACTGGTGTTTGGACTCAGAAACCAGTGTAAATCCAGAATCAAGTAGTGAATGCACATGTTGGTAAAGCAAATGGGCCTAAGACAATGAGAGATGGCATCAGGAGAATACAAAAGTTACTGGGCCAGCTAGCTATATATTGGAACTGGATAATCACAGGAGAGATTCTGTCGCAAACAAGGTGGAAGGAAAATACCAATACCCCAAGGTTGCCCCCTGATTTCCTCATTTCTGCCATGTTAGGTGCACCTATACACATACACACACACATACTTACATGCATACACAAGAACATAGCACTAACTCCAGAAGGGGTAGCTGTATATAGATCAAGGGGCTTATATAATATATGCTTAAGTGTCCTAAAAGGAAATGTAGCAAATACTTGTGAAAAAGTTAAAAAGAATGTGTTATTTAATCAGCACATTGAGGTTTCAGGTAAGGAGGATAGTATGAGATTGGAAAATGAAAGAGTATTTATATGTAAGTGCACTCTTTAAATGAAAATCTAATAAGTTATTCATGTAGAGCTATGCAATAGAGACAGATAAGAACAAATACTCAAATTTAATAATAACAGTGATTTCATAATAAATTTATTCAATAATTTTATTAAAGTCATGTGCAAAGAACTTGACCTACTAATCTTTCTAAATACACATAACAGATTTAAAGATAGATATTGGTCTTCTTACCTTATAAATTGAGAGGTTAACACTAATGAGGTGATCTGTCTAAAGTCACGTTGTTTATAAGGGAAGAAAACAGGATTTCCAGCTTGGTTTTTTTGCTGGTATGCTGCACTCATTCTTTGAAGAACAAGATACTAAATAATGACTTTGCTGACACTTCACAGCTTACTGATATTAATTATGACTTCAACTTTAGCTATGAATAGCTTTTGTGAACAACAGTTATAGAAATAATTACAGACAATGAGCTTCTGACTCAACAACTCTGTGGAGAATAACATCTTCCTTATTTTCTCTAATAAAGGATTTGAGTATATCATTAACGATGTCTAACTTTCATTAGATTTAACTATGATTTGCCTCATGTTATACAGATTTATTTTACAAAAAAATCATTAGCTACATAATTACATGTAAATCCAATTTTGACAAATGCAATGGCTTTATATGCATAGAATAGGTTACTCTGAAAAGAATAATTGTGTAGTCAATAATTTGTAAAGTGAAGAATCAATTCTTAGTTTACCATTGTTTTGTAGATCAGAACCTGACATTAATTATATAAAACTCTTACTGGGACAAATGGTTCCTTTTAGAAAAAATAAAATTTTGACAAGTTTAACAATGGTTTCATACTTCTAAGAAAAAAAATCTTATGATCTCAAGTATTTGGTGTCAAGTTTTATAAACCATTTCTCTTAGGTCTGTCAAAATTAGTTATGGAAAGACATCACTGTAAAATCCTTTCCATTTAAAAAAAAAAAACTTCTCCTAAGCTGCAAATGTGCAAGGCTCTACATTTTTCAGTCTATGCATGTGTATTTTTGTGTATGTGTGCATTTGTTCATTTAACTTTATTTATTTGAATGTGTATGTTCAATGACACACTTGCTTCTCTTGCCAATGTAAATGAATGCCTATTCACCTTTTCATGGGTGGCTAGGAAATGAATAGAGCCACCTAGCCGGCTTTAACAACTGAACCATCTCCACAGTCCCATGGGAATTTATTCTGGAGTCCACAGTGGATCTCCCATCTACTGTCATATTATGTTCAGATGGTTTATGTTAAAATAGTCAGCCAACTCATTCCCATGTGATCAATTTAAAACCCTTGGAGAGGCAGATTACATATGTACTTAGACTCGTGAGAATAAGTCATTTCCAGGTGTGTTGGCTTATAAATCTTCACTTAGAACATGAGTGTCACCTTGATTTTCCCTGATCTAACCTACACAACATCTTCCATCATGTAGTCCATGTTTTGAACATCACTAGGTCTTATTCTTTTACTGACCCTTTTTTTTTTTTTTTTTTTTTTTTTTTGCAAGGTAGGGTCTCACTCTGGTCCAGGCTGACCTGGAATTAACTATGTAGTCTCAGAGTGGCCTCGAACTCTCGGCGATTCTCCTACCTCTGCCTCCTGAGTGCTGGGATTAAAGGCGTGCACCACCACTCCTGGCTTTACTGACACTTTCATTCAGTGGAGAAGCAACAAAAGAGTAACGACAGACTGTCAAAACAAAACCCCCTTTTTTTTTTTTTTTTTTTTGTTTTTTCATTTTTGGGTTTTCTAAGGTAGGGTCTCACTCTAGTCCAGAATGACCTGGAATTCACTATGTAATCTCAGGGTGGCCTCGAACTCATGGTGATCCTCCTAGCTTTGCCTCCCGAATGCTGGGATTAAAGGCATGTGCTACCACACCAGGCTCAAAACAAAAACCCTTTTGAGAAACAAAACCGGAATTTGTACCTTTACACTGACTTGTAAAACATTACGTTTAAAAAGAACATTCTCTTGTGTATCTATTTGGATACATTTATCATAATTTTCATATACAACAAAATCCTAAGGAAATTATGTGACATATCAAATAAGAGATGAACTAATTTTTGAATAATCTTAAATAATAAAATATTCACTGTTTATAATTGTAAAGAGAAGGTTTTTGAATCTAGGAAATTCATATATTCATTTATTCAATAATCTTAATTGAAATTGGAAGATTTAGATCTAGATATTATTCTCAAGGATCCTTGGAGACTGATAGGAGATAAGATAATGGGGAACACGGTATGAGGAAACAGAAAGAAAACTGTCTGAAAAGAGGCATAATTAAAATTCTAAGGCTAGTTTTTAGGTCATTTTCACTCAAGTTCAAATCCAGTCTTTTATAATCCATTTTGTGACTTTAGCCCTGGCTTCATCAACTGGCACCTGTTGAAAAGAGATGGCTGAAGGAAGGGAAGAGTCATTTCATTTTTCTGCTAGCCTTCCTATTCCTAACAACACAGCCCCAACAACTGGCTTTCTATCTTCTCCACATCAGCTCGCCCCATCTTTCATTTCCTCCTTAATCCCCTGGAGGTAGATACAAGCCCCAGCTAGCTGGAATGCATGGGTACTAACTCCCATTTCTGTGGGAAACCTTGGGTGCCTAAGGAACAAGATCCAACTAAAAAAATGTGGGACCCCCTACCAGGGGAAATATTCTTCAAAGCTTTAAAATTCTAATAATTCCACCCTCTTCCCTCTGTTCTTCTAGCTCAGGGATGGTCTCTCCTATCTATAATCACTATCTATTCACACTACCTGGGAGGGTTCTCCTTCCTTTTCACTCCTTCAAAAAGTTTTAAACAATTTCTTGTATTAATGCTCTTTGGCAAAATAGCTGGTGTGTGGACTGAGTTTTTCCTGAGTGGTATCTGCTGGTTCAGAAAAGATAGGGGGGTGAAGAGATGGCTCGGCTGTTAAGAGCAGAGATGGAGGGGGCAGGGAATGGGCTCACCAGGGCCTCTTGCTGCTGCAGACAAACTCCAGATGCATGCACCACTTTATACATCTGGCTTTAAGTGGGTTCTGGGGAATCAGGCTTTGCCAGCAAGTGCCTTTAACCACTGAAATATGTAGTAACCACTTCCATGCGAAGGCAGAAACAGGGTTAAATGGGACTTGTGAGCTAGCCAGTAGTCTAGCTGAAACAATGAGCTCCAAGCTCAGTGAGAGACATTGTCTCAATTGATAAGGGAAGAGTGACTGAGCAAGACACATGTCAACATCTAGCTTCCACTTGCATGCACACATGTAGACACTCAAATATGCATAAATACAAAAAGATTCATTACTCTCATGTCTACAACTGAGGAGGCTGGCTCAGTTAGTAAGACTCTTGTCATGACAATTTGAAGAGCTGAGTTGAATCCCCATCCCCACATAAATGCTATCTCTGGTGACATTTGCTTATAATTCTAATACTGGAAGCCAGAAATGGGAATATGCTCAGGGCACTCTAGATAGTTAAATTAGCCGAATTAGTGAATTTGGATTCAGTGGTAGACTCTGTTTTAATAAATAAGGTGGATGATAATCAAGGGATACATGCTATGTGGACCACATGTGACCACACATACATGTATACATACATACAATGTACACAGACAATACACACATACATGCAAAATAAGTACAATAACTTAAAACTTTACATGATTGAATTATTGGATGTCCTATTTAAGCATACTTTCTAAAATTTATATTAGCAGACAATATACATTATAATTTATTATGACTGACTATCCGTGAGAATTGGTTTAAGTCATAATAATCTAGAAATGAATGTGTTAGGCTTAGTGAGATGTGAATGACGGTACATCTGTAGCTAGTACATTTGAAATTCATAGAGTGTCTGAGAAAACTCAACCATGGATGAATTCTGGATCACAATTGATTTCATGTTCTTTGACAGTCTTTGTTATATATTTGCCAGATACAAAGCATTTCTATATCTTCTGGACAGAAAAGCTCATGCAGATCATTGGCCAAGAGCTAGTTTTTAATCATAACATAATTTCACATTCACATTAATATGAAAATATGTTTCAAGTTATTTCATTTTCCAACACCTTTTCTAGGAATTCATGTTTTGTAAAAATGAGGGGCTGAAGAAATGGTTTAGCAGGTAAGGCACATGCCTGCAAAGCCAAAAGACCCAAGTTCGATTTCCAGGACCCATGTAGTCCAGATGCACAAGATAGTGCATGCATCTGGAGTTCACTTGCAGTGGTGAGAGACCCTGGTACACTGGTTCTCTCTCTCTTTCTCAGCCTCTATACTCTCTGTATTTGCCTCTCTCTCTCCTCTTCTCTCTTAAATAAATAAATTAACAGTTCATAAAGAATGAGAATATAGATTTAAAAAATAAGCAAATAAGTTTATCAACTGTTTAGTCCTTCTACTTAATATCCCATTGACCTCAATGGAGCCAACATGTAGCTATCAAAAGGCAGAGTTTGAGCTATTATTGTTAAAGAATTCATATTTAAATGTCCATTTGTGAATTTAAATTGTTAGCAATAACACATTAAATTTTATCCCATGTGTTTTTATCAGTTAGTGGCATGGCTTATTGTTATTTC
Source organism: Orientallactaga sibirica (assembly GCA_036365145.1). NCBI lineage: Eukaryota > Metazoa > Chordata > Mammalia > Rodentia > Dipodidae > Orientallactaga > Orientallactaga sibirica. The sequence continues at coordinate 11,499,988 of JAEOAD010000019.1, read as the reverse complement.
TTTATATGAGAAAGCAAGAGAGAGAGAGAGAGAATTGTCATGCCAGGGACTCCAGCCACCATAATTGAACTCCAGACATGTGTGCCACCTTGTGAACATGTGTGACCTTGCACGCTTGTGTGGGATTTGAAGAGTCAAACATGAGTCCTTAGACTTTTCAGGCAAGCACCTAATCACTAAGCAATCTCTCCAGCCCTAGTGGCACATGGTTTAAATCAAATTATCTTTTAAAAAGTTCTTGAAGTGTGCAGCAGTGTTAATGTGTATCTTTGGATAAATATTTTAGTGACTTTATTGGTGTCTTAAAATAAATTTCCTTATTTAGTATGACTTTTATCTTAATGATGAATTCTACTATATCTTCATGTGCAAAAAAGAAACTGTTAATTAGGATAGGAAAAATAAAACTCCCAAGTATTATAATTACTTAAAATAAAATAAAGTTTCTTCATTGATTTATGTTAATCTACTTACATTTTATCTTTCTAAATCAAAACAACCTTTCAAGTATGTCACATAATGAAACTACCAGGCCATTGTAGTTAAATAAACCTGTCCAAAAAATTAAAAGCACATTTTTGTTTGTGAGAAGAAAAAATAGTGATGCAATGTCACTGTTGATCACTCTTATTGGCTTTCTTCATAATCTTTAAAGATTAAAACAAAGGCACCTTTCTCAAAACATGACCCAGTAGATATTAGGATATGGTGAGCTGTCCAAATTAAAATATAAAGATATATATATATATATATATATATATATATATATATATATATATATATCCTCCTACATCCCCAAGCTATCTTTCTTAGTTGGTTTAGACAGACTCTGCCCTCTTATCCTTTAGGAAGGAAGGAGAAAAACATCAGTAATTTGTTATAGTTGATCCTAACATGCATGTATCATCTACAAATAATCTCATCCACATTCAGAATGTATCACCCAAATGAACCGGTACACATTGGTGCTTATAATGAGTCTCCACAGGGCTAATGACTTATTAGTGCCATGGGCAATGAATGATTAATTAGTTGATTCAAAAGCAAATTGTTAATAGTATAATTACTACCTTTTCTTAATTTCTGAAGGTTAGAAGAAGTTAATGTGATGTTAATGTAGCTCAATAGCATCAACAGTTTTTAAGATTTTTTAAAAAGATGTTTAAAAATTTGACAATGATATATATTAAAACTCCTTAGATTAGTTGCTGTTAAATATCTAATTTTACAACAAAATAACTATGTATGTTCACAGATATTTCTGATTATCACTTGTTTCCTTTTAATCTGTATTTCCCTCTAACTTCATTGCCAACTTTCAATGTACATAAAAAATTCACTATAACATTTTATGAAATACCATTGATTCTTTTTTTATCCTTTTGAAGGTTGGTGAATTATTTGCCTTTAAAAGTGCATTGAATCATGGGATTGTTGATCTTCCTAAATACAATCAACTCTCAATTATTCAATGTCAATGAAGGAAGGCATTGGTATGAATAAATAATACTAGTAGGTAATTCATACATCTGGGTCAGGGCAAAGGCAATTTATCTCAAGCTGTTCCAATCATCTGAATTAAAAGGAGGCATAACTGGAGAAATTCCATTTGTGCCATGTTTAGAATGTGGTGGATGGGTGGATGTGTTATCATAATACAAATAGGCTAGGATCCAATTCTCTTAGGAACACAAATGTTTTCAGTGATGAGCAGGCATGTGCTAATCCAATATTTCCATTTAACTCCAATTTAATAATTTCTAACTATTTCCTCTTCATTGGAGTCTATAAGACAGACATAAGTATTCTGATATTATAATCAATAAAACATACTCAAAAAGGTATATGTCTTTAATCCCAGCCTCTAGGAGGCCAAGGTAAGAAGATGGTTGTGAGTTTGAGACCAGCCTCAAATTACATAGTTAATTCCAAGTTACCCTGGGCTAGAGTGAGAAGCTACCTTGAAAAACAAAGCACACCAGAAAAAGTAAAATAAAAAACAAACCTTGCATAGTCTACAACTAAAAGGTGACACAGTCATAATTTAAATCCCTGTGCAAAAACATTTATTATAGTCAAATACTATAGCAATAATTCTTGAGATCAACAAAGAATAAATCAAGAATTATTAAATGTATTCAACTACAGGTGGAATGAATCATAGAACATTTAAAATTTCTATTCATTCTCAATTCACTTATTCAGTCAATAAGTATCTGCTTAATGACAACTATAGGCCAGTTGTGAAGCTATCCAGTAAAGATATGCAAATGTGCACTGGTCTATGTCTTTAGGCTGTAGATCTGTAGCATTCTTAAACTTCCCTGATCATACAGAAATAATATCCCTTCCTCCATAACTGAGAAAATAACCAATGAAATATGTTTTACAGGATGTATGTGTGTATATGTGTTAATGTTAGATAGTAATAAGCCGAGGTAAACCAAGCACGGTAACATGAAATCGAATGACATGGAAAGTTCCCCATGAGAAGGTGATTTTTTCTTTAAGAACAGTTGAAAATCAAATGAAACAAGCCACAAGGTCCTCTAGGTGAATATATATATATATATATATATATATATATATATATATATATATATATATTCTTACAGGTAACAGAACTCAAGCTTTGATTTGGTGTGTCCTTGACATGTTCACAAAAAAAAAAAAAAAAAAAAAAGCCTATTGAGGTTGGTAGGGAGTGTACATGGAATCAGTACTTAGAAGCTCCAAGAAGTGTATGGGTATGTGCAAGTTTACATGTTGATGGGGGCATCGTGTCAGATCAGATCATGTGAGGACTCACAGAGTATTTTAGGATTTAGTACTTTCCCTGAAATGTGAAGCCATTGGACATTGATGGCATAGAAGTGACTTTTTCAGATTTTCTAGTTGCTATGTAGAAAACTGATGTTAGAGGGGCAGAAGGTGATCTAGAAACCAAAGAGTTAACCTAGTATGTTAAACCCTTCTGAAACTCAAGGTACCCATAGTTAGAATACTCAAGAATTTTGAATATGGGAAAGTAATGCTTATAATTTAAAGACTTTTGGAAATTCATTTAGAGTCATTAAAGGATATATTGTCAAATTGTTCTCTCCTGAATCAAAATTTGGGAAATGGACATCTTCAATTGTATCACTTCATTAAAAAGTGCATTGAATCATGGGATTGTTGATCTTCCTAAATACAATCAACTCTCAATTATTCAATGTCAATGAAGGAAAGGCATTGGTATGAATAAATAATACTAGTAGGTAATTCATACATCTGGGTCAGGGCAAAGGCAATTTATCTCAAGCTGTTCCAATCATCTGAATTAAAAGGAGGCATAACTGGAGAAATTCCATTTGTGCCATGTTTAGAATGTGGTGGATGGGTGGATGTGTTATCATAATACAAATAGGCTAGGATCCAATTCTCTTAGGAACACAAATGTTTTCAGTGATGAGCAGGCATGTGCTAACCCAATATTTCCATTTAACTCCAATTTAATATTTTCTAACTATTTCCTCTTCATTGGAGTCTATAAGACAGACATTAGTATTCTGATATTATAATCAATAAAACATACTCAAAAAGGTATATGTCTTTAATCCCAGCCTCTAGGAGGCCAAGGTAAGAGGATGGTTGTGAGTTTGAGACCAGCCTCAAATTACATAGTTAATTCCAAGTTACCCTGGGCTAGAGTGAGAAGCTACCTTGAAAAACAAAGCACACCAGAAAAAGTAAAATAAAAAACAAACCTTGCATAGTCTACAACTAAAAGGTGACACAGTCATAATTTAAATCCCTGTGCAAAAACATTTATTATAGTCAAATACAATATAGCAATAATTCTTGAGATCAACAAAAAATAAATCAAGAATTATTAAATGTATTCAACTACAGGTGGAATGAATCATAGAACATTTAAAATTTCTATTCATTCTCAATTCACTTATTCAGTCAATAAGTACTGGTCTAATGATTCAACTATATCATACAGAGAAAGAGAAAATAACCAATGAAATATGTTTTACCAGTTGTTGTGGTAGCTAATCCAGTAGTATCTGCAATCACCTTGCTAGAGGCAAGGTCACTGGTCTATGTCTTTAGGTGTAGGTTTGAGATTCTTAAAGATCAAATACAGAAAAGAGTTCCTGAAGTGTGCTGTGTGACCTTTGGCTGTAATAACCAATGAAATATGTTTTACAGGATGTATGTGTGTATCTGTGTTAATGTTAGATAGTAATCTGGAAGTTCATCTCAGCGAACCTGAAGTAAACAGTAACCAATGAAATATGTTTTACAGGATGTATGTAACATGAAATCGAATGACATGGAAAGTTCCCCATGAGAAGGTGATTTTTCTTTAAGAACAGTTGAAAATCAAATGAAACAAGCCACAAGGTCCTCTAGGTGAATATATATATATATATATTTATATATATATATATATATATATATATATATATATTCTTACAGGTAACAGAAATCAAGCTTTGATTTGGTGTGTCCTTGACATGTTCACAAAAAAAAAAAAAAAAAAAGCAAAGCCTATTGAGGTTGGTAGGGAGTGTACATGGAATCAGTACTTAGAAGCTCCAAGAAGTGTATGGGTATGTGCAAGTTTACATGTTGATGGGGGCATCGTGTCAGATCAGATCATGTGAGGACTCACAGAGTATTTTAGGATTTAGTACTTTCTCTGAAATGTGAAGCCATTGGACATTGATGGCATAGAAGTGACTTTTTCAGATTTTCTAGTTGCTAGTTGTTAGAGGGGCAGAAGGTGATCTATAAACCAAAGAGTTAACCTAGTATGTTAAACCCTTCTGAAACTCAAGGTACCCATAGTTAGAATACTCCAAGAATTTTGAATATGGGAAAGTAATGCTTATAATTTAAAGACTTTTGGAAATTCATTTAGAGTCATTAAAGGATATATTGTCAAATTGTTCTCTCCTGAATCAAAATTTGGGAAATGGACATCTTCAATTGTATCACTTCATTAAAAAAGTGCATTGATATGAAGCCATTTAAGGCCTTATAGCTAAATTTGGGATTGAATATTGGTTTTAAATTTCACCAGACAATGCCTTCCATATTTAAAGACACTGGCTTGTTTCAGCACCAAGTGTGAGATATGAATTTTAATCTAGCCTCCCTGAGTTTGACACATTGATCCACTACTTAATAGCTGGTGATCGCAGAATATGAATTAAAATTTCTGTCCAGAATGGCTGCGAAGGCACAAGACTTTAATCCCAGAATTCAGGAGGTAGAGGTAGGAGAATTACTGTGAGTCTGAGGACAGCTTTAGACTATATAGTGAATTCCTGGTCAGCCTGGGCTAGAGTGAGACCCTACCTTGAAAAAACAAGAAAAAAATTCTGGGCTCAGGTTCTTCTCTAAAATTAATGTACTAAACATAATGCTGACATCAAGAAATCTGTTAAATATGTGCTTTAATAAATGTAAATGCTGAGAATACTAATTACTGGTGACTCTGAAAGCTAGAATATGTTACACTTACATTGTAGCTACTAACCTATTCCTATAACTCATTGAGAAAAGACTCAAATCTTTTTAGCCAGAGCATTAGTATCAAGAATGTGTGTGTGTGTGTGTGTGTGTGTGTGTGTGTGTGTGTGTGTGTGATGTCAGAAGGTACAGATTGGAGTACTAGGGGATTTGTGTCACACATGAAATCAAGGGCATTAAATTTCAAACACTGCAACACAAGAAATGATGAAAGGGATTGATGTTCTTAAAGGATTTGTGACTGACCAGGTGATCCAAAGCAAGAGAGACAATATTTTGACAACAGCTGTTACTAAGGGAAGAACCAAAATAAATCCTGTAGCTATACTTGAGCCTGCAGGTTCCTGATGGGTCACTTGAATAGAATAATAAAAAAAAATGCCATATAATTTCTTCCCCTCTGTTGCCTTCTTTAGGTGGGGTTCTGTTCAGGCCTGAATGAAGATATGTTTATGGCTTGTTGGAGCTGGTAGTCTACCTTCTGTTCTTTCTGTAGCTAAAATGCCTATTATCCTTCCGGAAGGACAGTGGCCACCCACTAGTCCATCCTAGCAAATCAATAAAGCTTGTTTATTCTTTGGAGAGCAGCCTTGTCTCCTCTCCGGCCACTGTTGTCTCCTTACACTTGGCTCAGTTTCATTACCCTTGTCTCAGTGTCAAGAGACTTCATGTCTTTAGTAAAACAGCAGTTCTGCAATTCTTGCCATCGAGCAAGTATTCGAGTAGAAATTCAAAGCTTAATCTTCATGGTTTCCAAGAGCTGATCCTTAGTTTTGATATATCATCTTAAAGGAATTGTGGGAATTATTACTCTGTAATAAGCAGAATCAGTTTTCAGTATATAGATAAAATGTGAGAAAGAACTGTGCAACTGAAAAATGTTTTTACTTTGGAAATATGTAACATAAAACAAATCATGGCACTGCCTTAACAGCATGTTAAATCTCCTATTAGAGTCACAATGATCATAACTGTCCACAAAAACAATTAAATTAAGATACTATTTCTGTTAAAAACAAGGCAAATCTGCTATTGTGTATTGACAAAAAGAAGTAAAAGTTTGATATCTGTGAAGGTAAGGGGAAATTCCAGCCTTGCATAAGAAATTTCTTTTGGAATATATATCTATGGATATTGTGATATTTTAAAGTGTTATTAAAGCACACTTTTAATTTTAGAAATATTATACATAAACTTAAAGAATACAGAGTTCTCATATATCCAACCTCCTGTTTTTCTCTAGCCTTAAAATCTTCCATTAGCATGACATATTTTTAAAAATGTTTTTATTTATTTATTTGCAAGAAGAGAGAGAAAACGAGGGAGAGAGAATAGAGAGAGAGAGAGAGAGAGAGAGAGAGAGAGAGAGAGAGAGAATGGGTGGGCCAGGTCCTCTAGCTACTGAAAGCAAACTCCAGACACATGCACCACCTTGTGCATCTGGCTTTATGTGGGTACTAAGGAATTGAACCTGGGTCCTTTGTCTTTGCCAGAAAATGCCTTAACCACTAAGCCATATCTCCAGCCCAAAGTGTGGTATATTTTTTATAATTAATGCCAACATAGGCTATTATTACTAAAGGCTGTAGTTTTTTTTTTTTTTTTTTTTTTGATTCCCTTACTTTTTTCCTACTGTCCTTTTCAGGTTCCAGGATCACATCCAGATCCTTCCCCCCTTAATCCTCAATACATAGTCTTCCTCAGGCTCCTTTTGACTCCAACATTTTCCAGAAAACTTTTCCATTATCACAATAATTATGTGTGAGACCAAACATGGAGAGACCTGGACAAAGTCTGGAAGAGGGTCAGTCCCCAGACAGTTAGCTAGTCTAGTGCCAGAGGGTGCTACAGGAGCAAGTGGGGGAAAGTGGCTGACATCTGTCCAAACAACTCACAGTCTAAGCTACCCAGCAGGAAACAACCTGACGTAATGCTCAAACAAGTGCAGTAGTGGCACACAGCCATGGTGGGTAACCAACTGCTCTTGATTTGGCTAATAGATCCACTTAGTAGAATGGAACTTATTGCTGGAACTGGGAAATAAGTCAAAACCATGTACAAAAATGAGCTCAGTCTCCATGATCAAGACACCACCAAATGTGGGCAAGAGAGGGCCTACGCATACAAAATTCCCTCTAAAATATCTAGCCATTCCATCTATCTAGCACTAAATTATCTCTCTGTTGGAGAATTTGCTTATCTTTTTCAGATGGACAATGAACCTGAAGGGAGGACCAGCCAATCACACCTCACCAGGGCCCCAGATGAAACCATAGAGTAATGAAAGGGAAAGGCAAGAGTACAGAGTTCATGGCGATCACGACACCAGAAAAAGGCTGAAGGAGATAAACACAGAGAACATTCAACTCCTACTAAGCCAGATATCCACAGACACAGAGGCTCCCAAAACCTCATCACTTAAGTAGAACTAAAATGGTCCCAATGTGGCTCAGGGAAATTCGTGGAAGAGGGGGCGGAAAGAATGTTAGAGCCACAAGTTGAGGCATTATTCAGAGACTTGGCCTAACCCCCATAACTCTTGACAACCCCCACAATGCATGACCCACATTCCCCATTGATGAGGGTCCCTATGGAAGAGGGAGGACAGGGAGGAGGATAATGGAGTCACTATTATGAATGTAAATTTAGAATAATATAATTAAAAAATAAATTATTAAAAAATAATTATGAGTAAAATCAGTTTTCACTGACATATTCCTAATACAGGTTTAGAAATTTTTAGGTGGTGTACTTTTGTCTTGTTTTGCTATTTGACATCATACACTTTAGAAGGTTTGCTCTGTGATGCATTATTCCATATCAGAGAAGGTAAACACTGGATCTGAAGGACTGTACAGTCTCTTCATGAGTCCTGTCCATAAAGAACATGTCACAAGAAAAGAACCATGCATGGTCATTTCCAATCTGAGGATGTTTATTTCTTGGGGGAAAGTGACTAATCATTTTTCCTCAGTGAAAGTAATGGAAGAGGGCAGCAAGGATGGAAAAATGCAATTCCCACAGCAGAATAGAGGTTTGGAAGGGTGATTTTACATGCTCTGGGGACCAGTTTTTAAAGCAATTAACAGAATAGAGAGAATTATTTCAAGAAGCATTTTTTGCAAGATGAGGCATTTATTTTCTATCATTGATTTTTGTCATTGTCTTCTTTTTCATGCCATTAATGAAAGATATTTCGGCAACTATATTGGACAATTCAGCTCACCTTTGAAAACACCCCTTCTATCCAGTGGGCAGAATGAGTGGGGGAGGGGGGACTCTGTATGTAGCTGCTTCTCACGAACTGCCCTTCAGAGTAATCTTCTTTGAAAAAGTTGTATACAAAAATCTATCATTTGGAATGTTATAAAAATTAGTACCTGAGATCCGTTGTTTGAGATTCAGAAATGGCCATGCACCCTTTTCTGATAGGAAATTTCATTTCTCAAGTAATCTAAACATAACTGATGAGGAAAGGAAAGGAACAGATTTCTTTTAATTGCAGTGCTGAGGATCCAATCTTAATTTTTACACATGCTAGGAAAGTATTTTAGCAATGAGCTACATCTCCAGCTCAAACAAGTTGCTTATAAATAAATGCTATACTATGTACATTAGAAAATGATTTGATAGTCATGATTGAAAAGGTGATCTTTTAAAGTATAAGACATAATTTGTTTGTTTTAACAACTTATAAATAAATTCTAACTTGGAATACTTGTTCAATGACTTCTATTGACAATCATTTTGATTTTAGTACTATAAAACTAAAATGTTTCTTAATATTAAAATCTTATAAATGTGACTCAGTTTTCATGACAGTTAATAAAGAAACAAGATGATCAATGAAGCAATATAAACTTTTAATACCTATAACAACTCTAAAGAGAACAAATGTGGGCCTGGGAAGATGGCTTAGTGGTTAAGGTGCTTGTCTATGAAGCCTAAAGACACAGGTTTGATTCACCAGTACCCACATACACCAGATGCACAAGGTAGCACATGTGTCTGGAGTTTGCAGTGGTTAGAGGCCCTGGCATGCCCAATCTTTCTCTATCTCCACCCCCTCTCATAAATCAATAAAATAAAATTAAAAATTAAAAAGAGTCTAAAAAAGAGAAGAAATGTATTATTTGATGTAAACATTGGGGCATCTCTCCAAGTAAGACTCAGAAAAATATTAGTAATGAAGAAGAGGGTAAAGATATGAACCCTGAGCCAACGTATCAGCCACATATGCTAATTAAAGAGAATATCTCCATTTCAATTTGGTAAAAATCTGTAAGTAATTTTAAAATATTTTTATTTATTTATTTGTAAGAGAGAGGGGGAGAGAGAGGAAGAAAGAGAAAGGGAGGGAGGGAAGGTAAAGAGAGAAAGAGAGAGAGAGAGAGAGAGAGAGAGAGAGAGAGGGAGAGAATGAGCACGACAGAGCCTATAGCTACTATAAATGAACTCCAGACACATATGCCATCTTGTACACCTGGCTTTATGTGATTGCTGGGCAATAGAACCCAGATCATTATAAATCTTATTTTCAAAAATGTGTTGTATACTCAATGCTGCATCTTGCTGTAAACTCCAGATTCAGTGAGAGAGAATGTCTCAAAAATAAGATGGAGATGGAGTAAAACACTTGACATTTACCTCTGTCTCCACATATTTGCACCCACTCCTGCATCCATACACATAGATACACATACACATGCGCACACACACCATATATGTGTACTCACACACACAGAAAGAAAGAAAGAAAATGCGACAGGATTTTATGTAAAATTCTATTGTGGAATATTGGACAATATGTGGTTTAACTATGACTATTGCTATGTGTATACAATTGTATATGTTGTCCTAAATATACATTCTAAATATAAGGTTTAGTTCTGAACAAATGAATTAAAAAAGTTTCTTATTTTATTTATTATATAAAACCATTTTAGTTTTGTTTTCCAGGTTATAAAAATAATCAGCATATTTGCATTTCTATGTATTTCTTAGGCCAGAAAAAATAGTTTTTAGAAAGAAGAACCTCATGAACAAAATGTCTTAAATGCTTTTTCTATTATCTTTCATAGACTTTCTACACTCTGTGTATCTTTGTTGTATGCTCTTTTAAATTCCTTTTGGCAAGAGATAGAGTACAAATGCACAAAACCATGAAAGGATGTTATCTGTATGCAATCTATGGCTACACAGCAAAGACAAGCTAATTGGCCCATAAGTGGAATCTATGATCTTAGCATCATTTACTATGGTGTTCTAATCCAATTACACAGCTACTGCCTTTGTCTATATGCTGCTCAAAGACATCAATCTTATTTATCTTTGTGTACCCTGCATCTAGCACGCTTATTGGCATGCAGACAGAGGCTATAATCTATTAAATAAAACTATAATCTTATACTTTTCATTTGGTAAAATATTTGCTTCTTTGCATGCTACCTCTTACTTTCAATGTTTAGAAGTCTTGAAACACAAAGGAAGATTGTATTTTTCTCTTGGAGGGCAGGGGTGTAGCAATCACTTTTGAAGACTGGAGTAATGCAATATAGCATTTATATTGAAATTCTTAGAGTTCACAGTGAATAATGACAATATTAAGATATATTTTAAAGTATGTTTCTCAAGCATGTAGATCCTGCATTATACCAGAACATTGTAAATATTTGAGGTTTTCGACAGTGTATCTATAGCTGAATACTTTACTTCCCCAAACACAAGTAGTCCTGTTTCTGTCTTGTTTTATTTCTTTTGCAGTCTGCCTGAGGTTTGCTTTGAAGATTCCTAAGATAAATGTTAAGAGGAAGGAGAGGGAGGACACAGCTCTATTTCACAAAGGTACATAGTGTTGTTATCTTGGGCTATTTCCTTCTAGACTGCACCTGACATAGTTTTACTAGGATTCAAAGTGAAAATAATAAACACAATGCAGTGTTTAATGATACCCTTCTATGGTAACCAGCAGAGCAGTTGCTGCACAGTTCATAAGAATGAATTTATAACTTTAAGGCTTCAACACTTCTACTATTTTCTAAATTTAGATAAAATATTATCTTTAAAATAAAACTGTTCAGAGTTTGGCCCTTCATTTTAAAGAAGAAAAGTGCTCTAAATTTTGTAATGGGATAATATTGCTTCTTGTCTTATCCAATATCCAGATGCTAGCAATATTTACCCACCTACTCACCTGCTAAAAAAGTGCTTATCAATATTCATGAGGGTTCCAGAATTCTTGCTGCAGAGATAGCATTTTCCTAAGCCTTATTCCAGGTACAAAAAGTACATCTTTGTATTACAATGTTACTTAGAAATAACCCTCTGGCTGAACTGAACCCTTAGTAATATTTTGTAGCACTTTACATAATTTATAGAACTACCCCTTACTCCTTAATTCAAACATGTATACCAATATTTTTCTAATTTTAATGACAATGGTACCACATGGACTTTAGTATGGCAGTCTGCCTAGAAACTGTTTCAGTAAATTACACACCAAGATGATCTACCCTTTGGATTGTCTCCAGAACAAAGACTTTGATGTATAATTAAAACCAACTAACAATTATTTGCCATCAAATATAATGCAAGGGACAAGCATTGTCGATTTAGTTATTTACAATAAGCAGTAAGATAAAGGCTTTTTTCAATGAGTGATAAAAATAGATCCATATCCTTGAGGTTATAATTTTAAGGTTCACGTAAAATAATAATGGAACAAAAGAAAGCTAACATGTTGTAGATTTCCTTGTGATGAAGTAATCACGTTAGCATAATGAGGAACTGTCTAAGAACACAAACACTTCTCTATTTATAACACGTTTTAACTAAGGAATTATATTTAAAGGACATAGTAATATTACTTGGCATCATTATGAGTTATGTAAGTATGAGGGTGTTGAATGAGCCCAAGTTATGTTTTTGCACACTATAATATATTTGTGCTTACCAAAAAGAGTTACTTAATTACTGTGATGTAGCTTTTATACTTCACACCCACTTAAGAATCAGATCTTGAAAATCTGAGCTAACATGCTTCTTTCATTATTTATTCTTATATAACCTAGGGAAAAGGCATTGGGAAGCAGCTACCTAATTATGGCTGTTTTAGAAGGATAAAAAAAAAGAATGGAGCAAAGGATTGTTATATCATGATGCAGAAGTGGGTTTGCTGTGAAGCTCATGATTTTCTGACCCCTTGCTTTCAAGAGTCCCTTCAAAGGGTCTGAACTTAATTTAGGATTTATTATTTTGCATTTTATTCCTTAATGTGGCCCCGTGCAAATTGTGTAAGCTGTAGATTTACTATTATGTCCACCTGAGAGTGCCTATGTCTGAATCTCTGAGTCTTTTAGGATAAAAAGAGCTGAAATCATCAGAATTAGAAGGGATCAAACACCGGGAATATGTTTCCATTAGTTATGATCAGAAGTATGGCAAGTTTTCATTACTTTCAGGTTTTAGTACAAAGAAGTGAAATTAGAATTCAGAAACATGAAAGAAAATGCAGAAAAGGCATAAGAATGGAATGTCAATGGGACAGCCAGTCTAACAAAACTCATTGTACTCAGACTTTGAGCATTAATTCAAGTGAAAGGAAATGAATATAAAATCATCATTTTAGCCCAAGCTTCCCCACCTCCCAAGACAGTGTCTCATGTAGCCCAAGGCTGGCCTGGAAGTTCTGAGCATAACCTTAAAATTCTGACCCTCTTGTCTCTACCTTCTAAGTACAGTGTTATAAGCTTATGTCACCAAGCTTAGGTTATGAGGTATTGGGCATCAAAGCCAGAACTTTGTGCTTGGTAGAAAAGCTCTCTATCCATCTACCAACTAGATTACATCCTCAGCCTTTTTTCCCAAGATATATGCTTAATGTTTATTATACACATTTAACTCTGTAAATATAAAATTCCTCTTACAAAACACACTGGAAAGGTATGTTTTACATAGTATAGATGAAGGCAAGAGATGTTACTGACAGGTTTATTAAGCACAATAATGCACTTGTAATACCCTCAAAGGGCATATTTATATATTTAGAAATCATGGGAATATAAATGTTTTGTCTAATTACAAAGTAAAGGGTATTTGTCTAATGGAATTGAAAACTTTATTTATTTATTTTTTTACTGCTAGGTGTTGTGGTGCATGCCTTTAATTACAACACCCAGGAGACAATATTTGGAAGATTGTTGTGAATTCGAGTCCAGCCTGGTGTTATAGAGTGAATTCCAGGTCAGCCCTTTCTTATTCACAATTTTCAACTCTGCCTCTCACTTTAGAAAGTAATTTGTAATCTCTAGTTTTAAAGATCAAACTTTGAAATATTAACAAAATTTATATTTTATTATGATCTCAAATTTGGGTACTTAATGCTAAATTTAAGTAGCATTTGACATTAATTTCATAAGTAAAATATGAATTATGGAAAAATCACAAATCAGTTCCACATATTTTCTTCTTCTTCCTCTTTCTCTTTTAATTGATCCACCTTAAAATGCTTGGAAAGAACTGGTAAATAGCTAATGATCATGTTGATAAGATCACTATTTTTAAAAATGGGTTTTTCAGATCAGAATCAAGGCAAGAGATGACAGGTAAGAGGACACACAACAATGGATTTTCAAAATAAATAAACAGTGAAACAGCATTTATGCATCACCTGCTGGAAGCATGAAAGCTGGTTAGGAAAGGCTATATGAGGCCAAGTAGAGTGGTTCCCTATTGTTTACTCAAGAAAAGGAACACAGTGTCCTTTTTGATAGGGCTAACTCTAGGGCAATGGGCACTCAGCTAATCAAAGCTTGGAAAAATGATCTTTGTTTTGAAGTAAGCTCCCAGCTGGGGCAGAGAGATACACCAGGGGCGAGAGAACTGTAGGAGATAGTACTCAGCTCAAGGGCCTTGGTGAAAGTTATAGAGTGATAGCATTGGGAGTTAAAGCCATTTTATTTATACAATAAGAACTCTCCTGCCTCATCTACATCCCTGCTTCCAGCATGTCTCAGAGTCTAGAAATCTTAGTAAATCAAATCTTAGGAGTCAATGCTGACCACAAGGAAGCGAGAAGAAAGGCAGTCTAAGGCTCACAGAGCTAGTAGTGGGCCCTAGCTTGGGAAATGGAATAATATACCCTTAAATAGGGGTTCTAATATCTCTGTGGAAGTATGGTGCTGAGACTGAGATGCCTGTTTAAACACAGCCATAGTAAGGGCTTTAGGTATTCTCAACCCTAATCAAGATAACCAACTACTTCCACTGAGGACATTTTAAAGGGAGAGTAATGATAGAGAAACCATGTGTTCAGAGGACGTCTCATTGTCTGGCCTATTCACAGGGCTGCTCACCAACATTTCATGATTTTATGGACTTTTTTTCTTCAAAATTTTTATTTATTTATTTGCAAGCAGAGAGAGAGAGGTATAGAAGAGAGGTAGACAGAGAGAGAATAGGCATGCCAGGGCCTCTAGCCACTGCAAATGAACTTCAGATGCATGCATCTGTGTTGTTCATCGGGCTTACGTGGGTCCTGGAGAATTGAACCAGGATCCTTTGGCTTCGCAGGCAAACACATTAACTGCTAAGCTATTTCTCCAGCCCTACAGACTTTTTTTCTAAGAATACACTTTCTTTAGGTGGTTCAAGGCAACATTTTCAAAATATGCTATCCTGAAAAATTTGACCTCCGTCAAGACATTTTTTTCTAGATACTCAAAGTGAATATTTAATGACAAATTAAAATTTAAAAGTGAAGATTTTTTTTAAGTCTGAGACAGTTAGTGGTGAATATAGAAAGTCACGGAAAGATGTACAAGATATTGTGGAGCAAGAAATAAACTAAATAAGAACTTCAGAGCTGGCCAAGTGAGTTTCTTAGGTTTGTAGGTCTCTACATTTCTGTAATTCCCTGAATAGAAACCTATCAAAAGAACACATTGGGCCTAGAAGCTAAATAATTCAAGTCGATTGTGATTTTAAACATATTTTTACCTTTTCGAATAATTCCAGAGTGTTTTTCGAACTGTATTTTCCTTCAAAGGGCAGAGGGCATTTATGTGAATGCCCCATGTTGCCTCAGAATTGACAATTGTTCTGTTGCAGACTGGGCATGGAAGAAATATGATAATCAAGAGCCTTTCTCAGGAACCTGATTCACAGCTCATTTCTTTTCTGTGTGCAGTTATTCTCTCATACAATATACGAAACCTTAAGGGACCTGTCATATAAATATTTCTAAAGATCAGTCAATACCCATAGCATTGTCATCCATCATTGCTGAACAAGTTCTGTTTTACACAGTAATCACATAAATCGAGTTACAAGAGATTATAATTCTTTAAGACACACCTCTTGGTCCTTGGCAAGGTCATTACTCTACTGCTCCCAAGATGACATATGCTATTGGAGAAAGAGTGGTACAATGAATAAATGAAAAACAAGGAATCACACAGTCTAACTTTATAAAATGCAAAATATAGCTTTAGTGTTTAAGCTAATATTTGATGAGCTCCAATGAAGTTCATTGGATTTAAAATTGGTTTTGTTTTTTCAACACAAAAAGAACAAATTTTAGGGGCTGGAGAGATGGCTTAGCGGTTAAAGGGGCATGCCTGTGAAGTCTAAGGACCCCGGTTCAATTCTCCAGGTCTCACGTAAGCCAGACACATAAGGGGGCATATGCTTCTGGAGTTCGTTTGCAGTGGCTAGAGGCCCTGGCATGCCCATTTTTACTCTCCCTCTCTATTTCCCTCTCTCTGTCTCTAATAAATAAATCAATAAAAATAAAATCTTAAAAAAAGAACAAATTTAGCCAGAAATAAAATACAAAATTCTGCCATTACATATGTTTTAACCTTTACTTGTGGAGGGGAAAAAGAAACCAAAGTTATATTACTTGCCCACACACCTTGTCATTACAGATATTCTCTATAGTGATGCTTAACTCTATATTGGTAATAATTCTTTGATATACATTTTAAAACAAAGTTCACCAACAAAACAAGGGAAAATATCTACTTTTCTACCTTGGTGTAATTCTACATTTCTATAAAAAGTATTTAGAGGAAAATAGCTTTTCGTGTGCTATTGCTAGTATGGTTTTTTGAATTAGTTTCTTCATGGTTTATTTTCTTTCTGTTTTTTTTTAAATTTATTTTAAATTTACTCAACCTAGGCACTTAAAAAAATTAAGCATCTGGCCCTGTTTTTTTTTTTTTTTTTTTTTTTTTTTTGAAGGACAGAGAGAGAGGGAGAGGAAGACAGAGATGGGTGTGCCAGCAGCCTCTCAGCTGCTGCGAAAGAAATCTAGATGCGTGTCCCCCTTGTGGTCAAGTGCGGCATTGTGCCCTTGCGTCACTTTGCATCTGGCTAAATGTGGGACCTGGAGATTGGAACCGGAGTTCTTAGGCTTAGGAGGCAGGCACCTTAACTGCTAAGCCATCTCTCCAGTCCCCAGACTGTTTTTATAAGAAAAATTTCAAAGTACAAGTTTCAGGGAATTTCTAGCAGTAGCTATTAAGATGATACTCAAGAATTCTGTAAGAATCACATTACTGGATTACATGAACTTAAAAAATACAATAAATTTTATTACTACTAGATAATAACAAAATTTATCATTATTAAAATAACCAAGGAAATACAAAGTACTAATGAATAAGAACACTTACTTATGGTAAATATTTATGAAAAATATAACTTGCACCTCCCTGTTCTTCCTTGATGAAGTGTTCACTCACAGAATAATTAATTCTAATTTCTAGTATGCATAGTCCTAATGAAACCTTTTTAATTCATATCAAAAGTGACTTAAAATAAAGGAGTTACAAGCAATCTCTGACCTCTGAGAGTAATATCTAATCTGAAAATGATTACAGGGATGGCTGAAACACGTCAAATCTATGTGACTAACAGGGTCACACTCAAAATGTAATTTTAAAATGACAGGGAAAATAAAGATAGTATTTTGTAATTTTTTTTACAAAAATGCAAATGTAATCTGATTTAAATGACTTTAAAAAAAATAGATGACTTGAATTTCATTTGCCATATGCATCAGCAGTGGGGTCCCGAAGTTAATGACTTCCAAAAATGAGCCATCTAATACAATAAAATACTATAACAAAAATGTGATCTATGACAATTCAGAAAAGTGTTACAGAGGACAAAGAGGCAGGCACGCTTTCAGAGGAAGAGACAGCCTAAAAGAATTTGGTGATAACAGGAAATCTGGCCTTGAAAATTACAAGGGCATCAAGACAAGGGCATGAGTTGTAGGAGAAATGAGGAAAAGGGACCAGAGAAGTCTAAAGCAGGCATTCTAGATCAACAGCCTCTGAACAGAAGACCCATGATACCTGTGAGGATTTCTGTGAAGAAAATGATCTTTAGAAGATTATATTAAGGTTTTATAAAACCAGGCTATGTCTGTGGGAATGTACTTGGGATAGATCCCAACCAAACACGCACCACAATAGATGGGAAAATTATTCTTATTACTGATGATGGAATTAAGATAGCCACATGTTTTTCTCCTTTAATTTGGAGCTTTAACTGTAAAATAAAATTAGTGGGCAATATAAATGATTTATTATTTGTTTCTAATTGAACTAAAGTAATGTATAATGCAATACAATGTCATATTTTTGAACATTCATTAATTTATTTAATTCTGTAGGCACTAGTTTTGTGAAATTCCATTTAGAGATTTCATTTAAATATAGCTCAGTATATAATGAGTTTTTTTTTTCCTCTTAGTTTTAGTTGAATATTTAGCAGTAACTTGATGGGTTAAGCAATTAAAATATAACTTATGATATAAGTTTCATAAGGGGGAACTGCTTCCTGCCCATAATTTTGGATGCAATTCAAATCACGGATTTCTTATGCTACTCTAGAAGAATTTCCTATGAACAGAGCAGTATAATATATTAATAGTTCTCTTATATCTTGAGGTGACTAAGCTTAAAATAGTGCCTATTATATGAAATTTATTTTGCCTCTTTAAAATCATGCAAAAGAACACAAAACTTGTATACATTGGTCAGCCTAATACACTCAAACAACATTTTATTTCCTGTGGGTGAACACTGACATGCTCAGGTTTCCACAGGGCCTTTGCATGAACTTCTATCAGACGGTTGATTAAATGTTCTTTCATGGGTCTCCAGGAGCTACAGTGCTTTATATCATAGAGAGTTGCTTTGAAACAACTATCTCCTGATACTTTAAAATATTAGTGAACATGGGCTGGAGAGATGGCTTAGCAGTTAAGGCATTTGCCTGTGAAGCCAAAGGACCCAGCTTTGATTCCCCTGGAACCATGTAAGCCAGATGCACAAGGGGCACATGCATCTGGAGTTCATTTGCAGTGGATAAAGGCCCTGGTGTGCCCATTCTCTGTCTCTCTCCTGTCTCTATCTTTTGCAAATAAATAAAATTTATTTCTTTTTCACAAAACCTTTTCTTTGAGAAGAGAGAGAAAGAGGCAGAGAGAGAGAGAGAGAGAGAGAGAGAGAGAGAGAGAGAGAAAAGTGAGTGAGCATGGGCATGCCAGGACTTTCAGCCTGCTGGAAACGAATTCCAGATGCATGCACTACCTTGTGGCACATGTGAGACATTGTGTGCTTGCACCACTGTGCATCTGGCTGTGTAGAACCTGGAAATTTGAACCTGAGTCCTTAGGCTTTGCAAGCAAGTGCCTTAACTGTGTAGCCATCTCCACAGCCCCATTGTGACCATTTTGAAATATTGGCTTCCTCTAACTTTTGTTTCATTCATTTATTTCCTTAAAGCCTTCTTTACTTGTTAAATATGTATCATTTTGTGGCAGAGATGGATAGGTGTCCTCTAAAATAAATATACCTCTTCCCTCTCAATGGTAAGACTAAACCCCTGACTTTCAGTTAGTATATATGCCCATTTGAAATAAAATTCTTTTGGGTGAAGTGTTTTCATATGACTTATTTCAGGAAAATGCTGTTGGAAAGTTCTGTGATGACATCTGAGTCTAGTCTAACCTTAGCTCTAGTTTCCTTTGACATATCCACTGTTCTTCTGGAGGGACCTGGGATGTTGTGAGCAGCTAGAGTTTTATCATATAGGAATAGGAAAACTTAGATGAGCAGGTGGATGGTTTGAGGGGGCAGAGGTTTGTGAGCACCTTGCAGAGTTCAGCCACATGTACCTCTTGACATGAGGAAAACCATTGGTGACTTTGTAAAGCTTATTAGGAAAATTCTAACTATTATCAATGCAAATTTAATCTTATAAAATACAGCTTGTTTACTCTTATTGTGTTAAATGTCCTAAGGATGCATTTCTTTCAGAATATCTTCCAAGACTAAGCAATACCATTTACATGAGCTTATGCATATTTCATTTTGCAGTTGTGGCCATATTGACTCAGTAAAAGGTTTCTAAGGGCAAGATTTTCTCTTAAAATACAGGTCACATAAAAGGGACATTAGAAGCTTGCAAGCAACTAGCAATAATACAATTAAGATCTCATGATAGAATAGTGTTTGGTCTCTAACTGTTAAAGACATCCTTTCTTTTTTTACTTCACATTTCAGTATTGTGATCAAAAGAGTGATTAATAAGTATTTTTACATGATACACATAATTAGAGAGAAAGGATGTTATTATAGTCTCAGTTATTTGACAACTTTTCAAAATTATCCTTATTTTAAAAAAGAACTAAGTGAGGTAACCCAGGCTCAGAAAGCCAAACGTCACATGTTCTCTCATATGTAGATCCTAGCTACCAATGTATAGACTTGTGTGTGAACTGGAACCAAAAATAGGTACCAGAAACCAGTAAGCTGGTAAAGGGCTATAAGGGAGGGAGGAAAGGGAAGGACTTAAGTGTATGGTATTGCACATATGTAAGTAGAAGAACTGATTACAGGGAGGGAATGGCCTAAGCTAGGCCATGGGAAGAGAATGCATAAAAGAAGGGCAGGGGGAGGGTCAATCTAAACTCAAGATATTGTGAATAAGACATATGTAAAATTACTTTTTTGAATAAGGGCACATCTAGAAGCTGTAGACTGTTACTAGAAAATTTTCAGTACCTGGGATGGGATACCTTCCAGTGAGTTGTTGGCCAATGAGGTCCCAGTAGCCTCCAAAACAATAAAGGTTTTTGCCAAAGCCCTTGGTTTCCCTTTAGAAACAGATAGTAAGACCCTATTGCTGAAAATATCTCTTGCCTGAGAGGCAAGGTCACTGAGAAGGCAAGCTGGTGTGGAGCAGAAAATCTTCTCCCTGTAGACCAGCCAACTGAAAGCTGGAAAAAGCTGCACTGCACGCAGCGTATGGGCCAGACAGGCCCAATGACTGAATGGGTGCAATCGTGGCATGTTTACTCTTGGGGTAACCAACTGCTCCATAATTGGACTGAAGGCCCTCTCTACGGGAGGGAATACATACCTGGTACTGAAAAACCTAAGCAAAAGTCTATGGTAGGTGAGGTCATGAGCCTTAGCGGTATAAGCCTGCTCTTGTCTGACTAAATGTATATATTATTCCCACCAAGCTGCCCTGAAAGCACTACACTTAATGTTCATATTCACATATTAACGCTAATCTCACTTCTGGTTAGAGAAGCTTCTCTTTTCAGATGGCGATGACCACTGGGATGACCCAAAAGGCAACATAGTGCTGAGAAGAAGGGATGGAGGAGTGCCCAGCACTGAAACACCTCTGTCACACCCTCCAAGGCTCAGGGACCATTGCGGAAGAGGGGGCGGATAGAATGGAAGAGCCAAAGGAAGGGTAGACCTCTTACAATGCAACTGCCCATACAGAAATTGGCCTCAATATCCATGACCTTGCAGTGCCTAACAATACCTCCACAAGACCATCAAAATAGAAGAAAAAGATGATGACATCAAATTAAAAGAGAGACTAATGGAGAGAGGGAGGGGATATGATGGAGACTGGAGTTCTAAAGTGGAATGGGGGAGGGGAGGGAAATATCAGGTGGGTTTTTTTGTATGTAAGTATAAAAGTTGTCAATAAAAAAACAATAATTAAAAATAGTAAAAAAACATAATTGGGATAATAGTATAAAAAAAGAATGTAGAAAATGCTAGCATCATCTTCATCATCATTACATTAAGTCAGATTAATAATATCTTTTCATAGGAGTCGGTAAAGAATTTTATTCAGCTCAACAAAACATTATACTAGGTAGTACAGAATATATATACAAATTACCCGCCATGCCATATCTTGGGGAGGTTAGCATCTCAAAGAGGAGGTGAGACAAAGTAATTATAAAACAATGACAGGATGATAATCACTATAAAGCACAATGGGCACTTAGGGAGAGAGGTTATACCAGTAAGGAAGGGTAAATGCAGATATCCAGCAGCAGGTATAGTGGCAACTTCTTGCAATATGGAGACAGTTTCAAGCATGTAACCTTCATATCGGACACTAAATGTGGTCTTACTTGATCCAAGGATGACACGATATCATAGAATGACAGACAGAGGTCATATATTCTATCAAGTAAGGCTTTGGCTTAGAAAGGCAAGTTCATCAACCTTAGCGTCAGCCACAAAAGCATATTCAGGGAGAGTGTTGCAGATTTACATAACAGTTTTTGCATAAACCATTTTTGAATGAGAGTGGATCCTCTTTTCTCCTCTTACTTAACAGTTGTTTCAAGCAGATAGACATAAGCTTAGGTCTCTCTACTAAAAAGGGGGGAAAACCTTTTGAGGGATAACTTAGCAGTTAAGGTGCTTGCCTACAAAGCTAAAGGACCCAGGTTCAATTCCCCAGGGCCCATGTAAATCCAAATGCACAATGTAGCCCATGCATTTGGAGTTCCTTTGCAGCAGCTAGAGGTCCTGGCATGCCCTGATCTCTTTTTCTATCTGCTTCTTTCTCCCTCTCTCTTTAAATACGTAAATAAAAATAACATATTTTTTTGGAGAGAGACATAGAGAGAGACAGAGAGGGGAGAGGAAGACAGATAGAGATGGGCGCGCCAGCAGCCTCTCAGCTGCTGTGAACAAAATCCATATGCATGCACCCCCTTGTGGTCAAGTGCAGCATTGTGCCCTTGCATCACTTTGCATCTGGCTAAATGTAGGACCTGGAGATTGGAACCAGCGTTCTTAGGCTTAGGAGGCAGGTGCCTTAACCACTAAGCCATCTCTCCAGCCCAAAATAAAATATTTTTTAAAAGAAAAAAAAAAACTTTGATAATAATTATCTTCTTTTTAAAATATTGTGACCTGTTTTGTTTCTGTTTTTTTAATCTAATTTTGCTTGATTCAACTTAGTTTAGCTCTCTACCAGTATTGTCTTAATTAAGTCACATACTTGCTGCCTATCCCTAGTATGATGCCAGTTAAACAGTTATATGGCAGATATATATTTTAGATCTTCTCAGCCTAGGAGAAATAGTTTTAATATTTTTATTTTTTAGAGAAACAGAAGAAAGAGAAAGAGAGAAAAAGAGAGGGGGGAGAGGGGGAGATAATGGGCACACCAGGGTTTTTGCCCCTACAAACAAACTTCAGATTCATGCCTCAGTTTGTGCATCTTGCTTTATGTGGGTACCAAGAACTGAACCAGATCTTCATCCCTCAGCATAGAACAATTTTAACCTTCTTGCTCCTTTCATTACAGAATTATGATTTGTGAAACTTCCCTGTTCCTAATTATTAAACACCCACCTTCATATGTGGGTCAAGGGATAGGTAAAATATTTTGATATAGGGGATCAGGTGATAGGTAGAATATTTTCAACTTTTGTCTTTCCAGTAATATTCCTCTTTATCTTGGTCTTAGCCAGAGTAAGGAAAGATAATGTAAATTTGAGTCCAGAAAATTCAGGAAAACAAAATCTCATTTGAAAATCTGACCACGATAAAGGGAACACCGAACACTGTAAATTTGTATGTTTTCTGTTCCTTCCTGAGGGCTAGGAACTGTTAATGACATTAAAATACATTAAGTTGGGCTGGAGATATGTCTTACTGGTTAAGGCTCTTGCCTGCGAAGGCTATGGACCCAGGTTCTATTCCCTAGTACCCACATAAGCCGAATACACAAGGTGGCACAAGTGTCTCAAGTTTGTTTACAGTGGCTAGAGTCCCTGTCATAACCATTCATTCCTTCTCTTTCTCCCTATCGCTCTCAAGGAAATAAATAAAAGTAAAAACATTTTTAAAACATACATTCAGTTGATCAGCCATTATACAACCTGAGCAGTTCTGGGTCACTTACATTATGCCTCCTATTCTCCTGACCGAAAAGGGTAACAGTGACCTAGGCATCTTGGGTTTACAGACATGTTTCTTATTTCAAAATGATAAAGGAGGTCTCATTGGAGAGTCTGGTCACTTTGAATTGGAGGAAGAAAATTCAACAGTCAGTTGCTAAGACCTTTTTCCTTAGTATAATGTTTGATCTCATCAATTTTTAAAACAATAGTGTGCTTATAAGCAAGTCCAATTTATTTCCTGTGTGTAGAATAGGCTTAAATGCGAGCTTTTGAAACTGTAAACACTTTGTGTTTACAGGTTAGCATGGCTCAGGAGAAGACAACAAAAAAAAAAAAAAAAAAAAAAAAAAAGAAAAGAAAACACTAACATTTTTCAAAGATTTGATTATGTTTGCAAAGCATCTACTTATGCCCTGGCTTTATTATTACTAATGCACATGATTTCAGGGGAGTAGAGAGAAGCTGAAGCTGAATTTAAATCACTACTTGTAGCAAGACAGCACCAATTATACACTCCATGGCTATTTATGTCCTCTGGTGATCAACAAGCTGTGGGAAGTAAAATTGGCAACACATGGGTCCAATCACAATTATGGGTCAAACTTCAAAAGGCCTGTTTAAATGGTTCCATTAGGTCCTACTTGATGTACTGATTTACATATATTTTGACTATTTTCAGACATGTTATCCACTTTAAAATGCTGTGATATAATCATTTCCCATAAAGATGCATTAGTCCACAGCCATGAAAAAGAAAATAGTGAGCCATGAAAACAAATTTCTGCTGAATTTAAACTGCATTTAGAATACATCTACCACTATATCTTAGATGATTAAAATATCATTTGGAATCTACAGTAGTTATTTAATAGAAAATCTGAATATTTTAGAATTCTTTAAATATGTTTATTCATGTAACATCAATGCATTTTTAATATAAACCCAAATCACTTCCATATGACAAGTGATATCTCCCTTTATTGACCCATACTTTCTTTAAGTGTTGGTGTGTATTACATTAGTTTCACTTAACTATAGCTTTTCCAGGTGATTTTTCCTTCCACTCCATTATAATTTTTCTCTAATACTTTTCAAATATCAGTCCAATTCCTCAGCAGTACTGCCGTGAAAGCCTCCAGAATGCTCTTCCTGAGTCCAGCCATTGTTCTTTCCCACCAGAGGGAACAGCTCCACCAAGGTTTGTCTTATCATTTTATTGTGTTAGAATATAGCTCTGGCTTTCTATATATTTACACTCCTATATGTAATAATTTTCAGTTTTGCTTATTTTTTTAAACATTTTAACAACATTAACTTATCTGTAGTCAAATAGTACCAGAACATTATTTATAGCTTTACTGTTTGATAGGATTCATTCACACTGAATGTAATTAGCTATCAGTGATTATCTTTTACTGCTAACTTAGTGTTTTATTATGTAAATAGGTTATGACTTATTTACCGGTTATATATTAGCTGTGCTCCCATGTTAATGACTTTCTAGAATGCATTTCAATGGACACTCTGATCCTGTCTTCTTATGAAAGTATGCACAATTTACAAATGTGTCTGTGACAATTTCCATTCCTAAGAGCAATACATGTTTGCATTGCTACATGTGTTCACTAACAATTGCTCTGGGAAAATTATTTTTCTAGGGTTCTTTATCTCTCCTGACTTCTCA
This sequence comes from Orientallactaga sibirica, assembly GCA_036365145.1. NCBI lineage: Eukaryota > Metazoa > Chordata > Mammalia > Rodentia > Dipodidae > Orientallactaga > Orientallactaga sibirica. Next base: position 11,474,522 of record JAEOAD010000019.1, on the reverse strand, counting down.
TGGGTAGGAGTTCTCTATACTTTCTCCTCGTTCCTTCTCTTAATCTAATAAAGTTTCTGTAAACCATATTTTTTTCTAACTTTAAATATTTTAGTTGAGATCATATTTGTATATATTTATGAAATACTATGATAATTCAATATATGTGCACAATATTTAATGATTAAAGAAGAGTAATTGATATTTTCATTTCTGAAACATTTGTCATTTTTGTGTGCAGGAAATCTTCAGATTCTTCTTCTATGTTTACCTTGAGATAAATGAGAAATTACTGCAGACTACAGCTGCCCTACTCTGCCTTAGGTTATCAAAACTAATTCCTCCTATCTAACTCTATTGTGGTGTCCATTATTGAAATTCTTTCCATTCCCCTCCAGACTTTAGTGACCACTAATCTACTCTCTCCTATGAAATTGAATCTTTTAGCTTCTTCAAATAAGTGGGAACATGCAGCATCTGTCATTATGAGTATGTATATCTAAGTATATGTGTGTATGCAGGTATGTGTGTTTATAAATATGAATGTATATGCATACATATATACACGTGTAAACATAGGATGATGGTGCTATGGTGACAAGCATAGCTGCCTTTCATGTATGCAAACATGTTTATATACATGTGTATATGATTGTGTGGATGCATATGAACATTTGTAAATGAATGTTTATATATATGAATTATTGACTGTGTATATGAATAGATGTACAAATTTGTGTATGAGTACATGTGTGTATATGAATGGATATATGTCTGAACGTATGACAATTTGTGTATGAATGTATGAAAGAATGTATACATATGAATGACTGTGTGTATGCATACAAATGTATATGAGTTTGTGAATACATGGGTATATATAAATATGTATAGATAAACATATATTTACATATATATCATTAATATTGCTAAGGCAATAATTATTTGTCTACAAAATATTCATATGTTAACATTTTAATTTTAGACTCTTAGTGATGACATTACCAAGACGTTGAAAATAGGAGGTGGAGCCTTTGGCAGGGGATTGGGTCATGTGAGCAGGACCTTTATGATTTCAACTAGTGATGTCAAAAGTAAGGCTACAGGGCTGGAGAGATAGCTTAGCAGTTAAGGCACTTGCCTGTGAAGCCCAAAGACTTAGGTTCGATTCCCCAATACCCAAATAAACCAGATGCATAAGGTGGCACATGTGTCTGGAGTTTGTTTGCAGTGGCTAGAGGCCCTGGTGCACCTATTCTTTCTCTATCTGCTATTTCTAATAAATAAAATAAAATATTTAAAAAATTTAAAAAGCAAGGCTACAAAATTTGTGATATATCAAAGCAATATAAATGATATATATGTAAATAAATATATATCTATGTTTATATATACATATTTATATATACATATATACATCACAAATATTCTATGTAGTGGCATAAATAACTGATGTAATGTGTTTCAAATGTATATATATATATATATATATATATATATATATATATATATATATGTTTTGAGGTAGTCTCACTCTTTCTCAGCAATGTGGAATTCACCATGTAACTAGGTAGTTTCAGATGGCCTTGAACTCACTGTGACACCCATACCTCTGTCTCCTGAGTGCTAGGCTTAAAGGGGTGCACCAATACATACATACATACATACATACATACATACATACATACATACATGTGTGTGTGTGTGTGTGTGACTTTCATCACAGAAGAATGAGAAAAGATAGGATTTGAAGTGTTGCAAGATCTAGAAAAATAAATTACTTTTTTTTTTTTGATTAATGCCCATGAAATACTGTGATCAGGTAGATGCTGATGATTGGCCTGTGCTTACATAAAGCAGAAAAGTGACATTTTTATTTTCATTTGAAAATATAGATTTGGAACTGCTGGTTTTTATAGCACTAATAATGAAATCATGATTAGACATGAATTAAATCATCAAAGTTTTAAATTACAAAACCTGTTGTTACATGGAATTTCTTAAAATTCTATGTATTTTATTAACAGATAATAAGCCCTGTTACTAACATGGAGTTATTTACATTAATTACAGAACTGCATTAATTGTCTCAGCACTAATGGCACGTTATATATTCGCTAAGTGCTTTGGAAATTTCAAAAATAGGAGATGAATATTAAAACAAAATGAAAAGATGCAAGAATTCTGAAAATTCATTTCTTGAAAGTAAGTGGATGTATTTATAACATAAAAATAAACCCACATATATATTTTAGAACTTGGAGTTATTCCTATGCCTTTTATACTTAAGGACATGACGCTATTTTCTGTGAATCTCTGCACAAATTTACTCTATTATGTACTAAGAATCTAGGTTTGCTTCTCCACGTGCCTAGTGTAGCCTAGTTCCAGATAAAAACATTGCCCCCTTGGCAATGAATTACAGTCAACCAACTGGAATATAACTTTTTATTTGTTTATTTATTTTATATTTTACACACAGAGAGGAGAATTGGAGCATCAGAGCCTCAACAACTGCAATCAAACTCCAGAAGCTTGTGCCATCTCATGGGCATGTACGACCTTGTGCTAGCCTCACCTTTATGCATCTGGCTTAAGTGGGATCTGGAGAGTAGAATGTGATCCCTTAGGCTTCACAGGCAAGCACCTTAATCACTAAACCATCTCTCCAGCCCTGGAATATAACTTTTAAATGGAGAGAATCATTTTATTGTTAGATTTCTTTACTTATGTTAGAATCCTGTGGCCATCCACGTGAACCATCACCATCATACCACATTACTAATTAGTCTTTGCATACCACATAATTACCTTTTACATTATTAACTGATGGACTTACATTTTGGGGAATCTAGAATTCTATTTGCTCCTTGTTCCTAACAGAGACCCACAGATTGGTTAATTTCTCAAGAAAATAAATTTATTCTCATAATTTATAGGCTGAGTATTCCAAAAGCTTTGACAGTGACATTTTACAAGTGCCTACATGTTGGTGTCATAGCATGACCAATGATCAAGTGAGCAGACCTGAAATATAGACCTCACATGAGGGAACAAAACTTACAGCAGATCCACCATTGATCACAAACTGGCTTCTGTGGTAAAGGCACTGATCCACACATGAGTATAATGCTCATATCTGTTCATCTCCTGTTGAGGTCCCATCTTTTCATACTCTCACAGTGGCAGTTACATTTCAACATAAATTTTGGACAGGATGTTCAAATTATAGCGATGTTTTTTTTTTCCTCCATGTTGTGTCTCCAATGTAGTCAGCCCAGTCCTGTGCATATGATATATTTTCATGATTCAGGATCCAATTATGTATCTTCAGATGAGTAGCTGATGAATATTCTATTTGCACATTTTAGTCTTTGGAGGTATTTGATTATTCCTGTGTTAGAATTCTGGGTGGCAGTTGTGCCCATCCCTGCTCCATCACAGTGAAGGCAGAGAGGTCCTCTTTAGTTGCATCTCCTTTTGTTTGGGAGTCACATCTGGGGAAGTGCTTAATTAAAGCATTTTCTGAGACTCATCAACAATGAAATGCTAGGTTTACTACATTTAGCAGTTTTGCACCAGGTACCAAGGACTATGGCTGAAGAGGAAGAGAAATATTTTATTTTCTGAGCTTTCTATGGTTTTTTTTTTAATTGCTTCAGCCATTCCTTTCCAGTGCATTTGTGGATATGGGAACATTTGTAATCTCCTAGGCATCACTTAAGGTTCTGGACAGTACCTCATAGGTTGACATCAGAATCATCTGCTCTTGCTGCTTAATTTAGGTCTGCGTTCTGAGAATCTTCATGATTTATACCCTGTGTACTCTTTTCCTATGTTGGTGAAGTCTATGAATTCATTCTCTGAATAGAGTTATAAAATACACACAATAAAAGTATTCGGATCACAAAACAACCCCGTAATGCTGTAATTCAAGTAAAGACTTATTTATATAGAATCATGATATATTTCTTTACCAAAATATTACATATTAATGTTTTGGGTTGAGTTTAATAAATATTTATATGCAAAAGCAGTGACGATTTTATTAGAGTGGTTTTTTAATCAGCTAAACTACAGGGCCAAAATGAGTACTGAAGAGTTTAAATGACAGTTCAAGACTTTGGCAACTGTTAGAAATGATGAAATGACAGTAATTCATTGGTACCAGTTAATGATATCAGGTATATTTCTGGGAAGATACAACTTCAGTTTTGTTTCCACCCAATTCCAAGAACAGTAGACTGTGATTGCATACTCTGACTTCTTTTTTAAAATAATTTTTTATTTTTAGAGAGAGACATAGAGAGAGACAGACAGAGAGAGAGGGAGAGGGAGACAGATAGAGAATGAGCGCGCCAGCAGTCTCTCAACTGCTGTGAACGAAATCCAGATGTTGCGACCCTTGTGGGCAAGTGAGGCATTGCGCCCTTGCGTCACTTTGCATCTGGCTAAACGTGGGACCTGGAGATTGGAACCACTGGAGATTGGAACCAGCATTCTTAGGGTTAGGAGGCAGGCGCCTTAACCGCTAAGCCATCTCTCCAGCCCTGCATACTCTGACTTTTTGAATGCTGTGGGCCAGATGCTGCAGAAGGGAGTTACAGCAAAGGAGCCATCCTTTAGGTGTTCCCTGGGAAGAGACTCTCTGGTCATCTCACAAAGCCTGTATTTTAAACCTTAATAAAGGAGTTTCCTTTGATGTTGACACATAAAGGCTTTCAGTACCCTTTTCTTTTTTTTAAAATTTTTATTTATTTGATAGAGAAAGAGGGATGGAGGGAGGGAGAATAGGAGAGAGAGAAACACAGAGGGGGTGCCAGGGCCTTCAGCCACTAAGAATGAACTCCAGACACATGTGCCCCTTGTACATCTGGTGAACGTGGGTTCTGGGGAATCAAACCTGGGTCCTTTGGCTTTGTAGGCAAACGCCTTAACCACTAAGCCATTCCTCCAGCCCCCCTTTTGTTTTCTAAATATGGCTAACCTACCAATATGGCTGAGTGTTATAATAACTTTTCTCAAATATTTCAGAAACCTACAGTTCTTGTGAGAATTCTTATAGAGCAACCACTAAGTGGGACTATCAGTAATCTTTACTAATTTCTCAAGTTTGCTAGACACATATTATTATTATGGAATAGAATATAAAATCTAGTTTTCCTTAACTATGTGAAATCCAGCCCTTTAAGATTAACACTGTCTTCATAAGGATGTAATTAAGTGCATTGTAGCAATTAAAACGAAAGCATTTGATTTTTATAGAAATGACTGTAAATGTGGACTGTAAATGTAGGAATATAACTTCAAAAAAGATGTGAGTATTGGCAAGTTGTGTGCTACATAACAGGGACAGAGGTAGCTCTGGTAATGGACATGGAATTTCTCTGAAAGTATTCATTTAGAGCATATTATGGTGACTTTTGTTTCATAATTAATCAATTACATGAATGTCTGCTTCAAAATCAAAGAACAAAAAAACTAATAATGTTCCAAGATGAATTTTCTGTTAAAGGTGTATATATTTAATTTGTATATGGTATATTTATCATATATATTAAGAGCATACTGTATATAATTTATACAGATATAGATTATGTATATATGTTAATTAAAGGTAATTCATGTATATTGGCTTATAAGAGACAGATCTACAGAAATATGAATCATTTGTATTATATGTGCATTAATTCTTATTTATGCTACATTTTTTGAAGTGACAAATTAGTTGCACAAATATATTTTCAATCTAAATCTAGGACTATTTTGATATGTGTTTAATATACAGAATATTAATACATGTGAAAAAAGACTAAATGCACTTTGAGCAGAGAGGTAATTTTAATCAGGATACTTTTTAACATTTAGCTGTAATTGCCAATTTATCCTAATGATCTAATGTTGAAAATTCTCAAATGCTAGTGAAAATTGGACAGACTGCTTGGGGGAAATTTTTCAATATGTACTTATTTTTTAAATTAAAACTCTAGATAGTATACTTTAAGTTTAACTTGCATGCTAGAGGCCCAAAGTTAGATGTAGTGCATTATGTTTTTTTTCATGTATTGCTTCTACTTACAAGAGTAATAATATTTTTAGTTAGATTTTTCCAAATATAGATATAGATAAATAGGCCTAAAATACATTATAAAGGAGGATGTAGAATTAGTAAACAAATATAAATCTAGTTAAATAAGAAGAATGAAGGTAACTTTACTTTTAGGAGATAAGCAAGCAACCACTTTTAATTACATTGCCAAGTGTTATTTTAATTTTGAATAATATTATCTTTTACAAAGATCTAAGCTATAAAGTATACTTTTAATTTTTCTATGAAAATAAAAGCCATTGTCATTAATTTCCTGAAACTTTTATTGAACAGCTTTTATATAGGAATTGTCCTAATGGATAGTTAACCCCTCACGTTAGGTCTTTTCAATATTATCTGAAAGGAAGTCTAGGCAGAGAGAGGATGCCATTAGTTGTCCTTTCAAGAATGTCATGGCACAGTGATGGTGGTGCTGCACATTTGCAGACCCAGTTTTCTCATGGGGCCCATAATTTGCAGTGGAAGGAGAAGGCCTAGAGATTTCACATATGGCCACTACACTTGGACCTCCTGCCTAGGTAGAAAAGCAGAGAAAAGCATGGAAAACTCTGGGAGCTCACTCACACTCAAGACTGATGCTGATGTGAAGAAGGCACAAGAGCCTGAGGGTCATGAATTAATGAAATCTTTCTATCTCTGTCTCTCTCTACCTCCAACGTTCTCCCCTCTCACTCTGGCCCTCCTTATTCTACCTCTTTTCTACTATATTTTTCTTGTTAGCCTGTTTTAAGCATGTTTACTCACCTTCTCTGGTCTTGGTCTTTTGTGCTTGGTTTTATGCAGAAGGCATGTTTAGTTCAATTGCTTATTTCAGAAGCTATTTATACATTTGCTCTAATATTACCAGTATTTTTATAAGGCTCTACCCTGCTTTTCTTAAAGAACATTCCTTACTTTCGGTAAGTGCTGCAGGTGCATTTGGCCAGAAATGCAAACATGTTGAAATTCAATTTATAGACTGAGGATGCCAGAGCCTGATGAGAGGCATGCAGGATCCTAGAGTGATCTGCACTGTGCTTGTCACACTGGCTTCAATAGCCAAGCATATTGATCTCACACTTTATGCTCTCAGAGCCATTTGCCGCCTTCATTCTTCTTCCATTTCCAGTTTGCTTATGCCAGCCAGGAGTACTGAGGTTGTTCCACGGTGCTTGTTTCCTCTGTAACTCAGAGTTTTTAATAGTTCAATTCATTTCAATTGGGACTGGAAGCTAACATTGATTCCTTTTTCATGGCTAGTATTACTCAAGTTTTAGTCCCATATATTTTGAGCTTAATGTACAAGTTTAAAACAAGTTTTGGCAGGCCCTTTAAATTTTACAATTTCTCTTGTCTTCGCTCAAACACTATAACTAGCTCATACAATTTTGTGAATGATCTAAAACAGAAAAAAAATGAAGCAAAATGAAAACCAATAAAGAAATTAGTGAACCATTTTGGAACTTCTCAATGTTCATGGTGGAAGTTTTCACTCATTTATTTTAAAAAATTTTTTAACCTCTTACACTACTAGGTTTTATTTTTAGTTTTGCTCTTCTATATGAATTCAAACTCATCAGTAATGTCAGTATTATGTTAATTGAAATTGAATAGCATAAGTATTGAGTTATTGTCAGATTGTGACATATCCAAGCTCAAGAAAGGCTTCCTAGGTTCCCTAGGTACTCCCATTGTCTTTGGTCAGATCACGTACCATAGATAGATAGATGTTGTAATTTTAAAGTTGAAAAACCCTAAGAAATTCAACTGAAAAAAGTAGCCTAAATGCTAATTCTTGGTGTGCATATATGCATGTATGTGTGTATATATATATATATATATATATATATATATATATATACACATATATAGGTGTGTGGGTGCCATAACATGTGTGGATGTCTGAAAACAACCAAGGAGTGTTGATCTTCATTTTCCACTTTGTTTGATACAGCATCTCTCTTGACTGTTTTTAATTTTAAAATTATTTATTTATTTATTTGAGAGAAATAGAGTCATATATACACATACACATACATACATACATACATACATACATACATACATACATACATACACACACACCCCAAGAATTAGCATTTAGGCTACTTCAAAAAATTTTTTAGTTGTAATCTTAGGGTTTTTCAACTTTTAAATTACAATATCTATCTATCTATCTATCTATCTATCTATCTATCTATCTATCTATCTATTTATCTATCTATCTAATTATCTATCTATTGTACATGATCTGAGCAAAGACAATGTGAGTAACTAGGGAACCTAAGGAAGCCTTTCTTGAATTTGGTTGTGTCACAACCTGATAATAACTCCCTCTCTGTCCCTCTCTCTCTCTCCATATATATATATATGGAGAGAGAGAATGGATGCACCAAGGATTTTAGCCACTGCAAGTGAACTCCAGACACATGCACCACCTTGTGCATCTGGCTTACATGGGTCCTGAAGAATCGAACCTGCATCCTTCGGCTTTGCAGGCAAGAACCTTAACCACTAAGAAATCTCTCTATTTCTTTTGCTTTTATTTTGGGCTCTACCCAGTTTCAGGGTGCGAGAATTCACTTGCTGGCTTTCTTGTTCAAGCTTTGTGGGAAATAAGGCTCACATCTTTTTGCCAAGATCCTGGGTACCTGGCTGAATGCTCCTCTTAAAGTATAATGGATTCTCCATGACTTTACCTTTTCTAACTCCAAGGAATTTGGGACCTGAACGTCCTGAGCTTCTCCAGGATTCTGTAGAAGTAATCACTTCATCCTTTGGACTTCTTGCAGGCTCATTGTTGCCTATTTTAACTCAGCTACCACAATCATATTTTTTTTGAACTTTCACCATTTCTAATTCACCATTTCTTTCCCCAGTCACTCTCACCTTGCCCTCCAGTTTTATGCCTTCTTGTATTGATTTCTTATGACAGAGTAAATATATGTCAATACTCATACTAAAAACCTCATGTGAATTTAAGACATGCCTGAGAGACATATACATTGTATGTATGGCACTGAGATGTGATAGATATAGTCTTCATTATTTAACAGCTTCTATTTAAAAGGTGGCTTGACATAAATTATAATGCTCTTATATAGAGTATCTATACATGAATTTATTATGAGGTCAATATAGTTAAAATATAATAATATAGTTAACAAGATAATATTTCATTGATGCTTAAGTGTATAAATTGTAAATATTTCAAACCTGTTAATCTTTTCATGTTTCTAGAAATACTTTATCAGACACCACCTTCTATATGCAAGGTACTAGTTATACAAAAGTAAATAACACCAATAGGACCCCTTCTTTAAGGGAGCTTACTTTTTTCTAGAAAGAAAAAAAAATGAATACAAAGAGAAACATAGGTGCAGTGTTAAAGAATCTAGGAAGAATAATAGATAAAACCCATTGTAAGAGATCTAAAAGTAATTAGGTCTGAAAGGATGTTTAGGGCAAGGCTCTTTATAAAGATATATATTATGAATATTCTTTAGATTTTTAAATGATAAAAAAAATCTGTATTAGTATTCACATAGTTAAACTGAGACAGTTTTTCCATGAAGCATGTTGAGGTACACTTTTGGTGTCTGCAGATTAGGGACCCTCATTGTCCCCTATTTATTTTTGTGAAATATTCCAGCAATATACCAATATCCAAGCATCTGTAGAAGAGTCAGAACTATTTTTTTCCTACTCTGAAATTGGATTTGTGTGTGTATTACTGAGGGCTGGATAATTACCTTTGTTCATGTTAAGGTTTTATATATGCATGAAAGCTTTTGATATTGAAGAAGTGGTATCTGGAATATTAACTGTGTTTTTATAATACTAGATGTTGTAACAAGATAATATTTGGTTAGACATATTATAATAAATGAAATTTTATTTGCTAGTTTATTTCAAATTAAAATAAAATATCAACACTGGAAGTTTTCCTTATTGTCTAAAGTGTAAAAGATCTTATTGTTAATTTGTTTTTGCTGCATGATCACTCGGGCAATGTAATTTCTTTTCTTTTCTTTTTTTTTTTTTGACGAAAAGGTGTGTGTGTGTGTGTGTGTGTGTGAGAGAGAGAGAGAGAGAGAGAGAGAGAGAGAGAGATAAAATTCTAAAGCCTACAATTATGACATAGGAGATGTCTGAGTTTGTACAATTTCTTTTATTATGAAGAAGATATCTCAAAGGCATGTAGTTATCAATTTGGCAACTTTTACTTACTTGTAAAATCTTGACCAGTTTTTATAATAAATATGAAGGGCCACAGATGTAGCAGAAACTCATTTACTTGAAGTCATGTTATCTGAGAAAATAATACATAGATTCTGTGTATTATTTAAAAAATAAGAAAAAAGCCCTTAGCAAGCAAAAATTATGATAGACACATTTGACTTGGGTACTGAAAAAGATTTTGAAATAAAAGGAAAAAAAAAAGGGCTTGAGCGATGGCTTAGCGGTTAGGGCCCCTGCCTGTGAAGCCTTAATACACTTGTTCAAATCTCCAGGACCCATGTATAGCCAGACGCAAAAGTGACGCAAGTGCGAAATGTCCCACATGCGCTCAAGGGGCACACATGTCTGAAGTTCGTTCACAATGGCTGAAAAGGCCCTGGCGCACCCATTCTCTCTCTGCCTATTCCTCTTTCTGTGTGACTCTAAAATAAAAATAAATAAATAAATAAATAAATAAATAAATAAATAAATAAATAATTTTTTTAGAGAAAAAGGGGGGAAAAATAAAAGAAAGCTCAAGCCTGGCATGTTAGCAGAGACCTTTTTGTTGTTGTTTTGCTTTGTTTTGTTTGTTTTGGTTTTTGTGGTTTTTTGAGGTAGAGTCTCACTCTAGTTCAAGCTGACCTGGAATTCACTATATAGTCTCAGGGTGGCCTTGAACTCATGACACTCCTCCTACCTCTGCCTTCTTAGTACTGGGATTAAAGGCATGTGCCACTATACCTGGCAAAAATAAATCTTTTATTTATTTTTTTAAATATATTTTAATCATTTATTTATTTGAGAGAGAGCAAGAGGAAGAGGGAGAGAGAATGGGCACATCAGCGCCTCCAGCCACTGCAAACGAACTCCAGATGCATGTTCCCCTTTGTGAATCTGGCTTACCTAGGTCCTGGAGAATTGAACCAGGATCCTTTAGCTTTGCAGGAAAATGCCTTAACTGCTAAGCCATCTCTCCAGCTGAGCATAGACCTTTATTCCCAGTATTTGTGAGCCAGAGGCAAAGGTAGGAGGAACGCTATAAGATCAAGGTCAGCCTGAGACTACATAGTGAATTCCAGGGTCATCCTGGGCTACAGTGAGACACTACTAAAAAAAGAAAAAGGAGAACATCATCTGTTGAAACACAACTTGTATTAGAACTTATGCTTCAGGAGATGGTTATTTCTTATTTTTTATTTGTAAAGGGACAGGCTCCACATCTGCACAGAAGTAATTATAAGGCATCTATAAAATTACAATTGTCTGCACTAAGAGGACAAAAGATACCTTGCCCCCTGAAATTTTAGCATAATTATAAGTCCTTCCCAAATTCAAAGTTAAAGATTAAACAGTTTTAATTACTTTATGTCAATGTGCCCTTCACCATTTCCGTCTTGGGCTGTGACCTCCTTCCCTACAGCAAAGCTGCACCATCTTCTCATTTCTAATGCTCCTCTCTCATCATGCTTAAAGATACTTGGTAGAGTCTTTATCTTACATCTATTCATCAGTTAACTGGAATTACTTTTTTTTCAAACTGAGTCCCTTGCTAATTTTTCAGCATCTGGTTCCTAACCCCAGTGAATGTCTCAAACTTCTGCTACTGTTTCCTTCTTCCACTCTTGCTACTCTTGGTGTTTCCTCCACTTCCTACTTTTGCATTTCCTCTTCGCACTCTGGTGAGTTATCTCAGTCCCTGTTGCTGTATTCTTCATTTCCACCTTTCTTTAAACAAATATAGATTCAAGAATATTTCAGTACTCACATACATAGCTATTTCTTTTTTCAGACAATCCCAGCTATTTCTAATGTTTTTCCCAATACTTCTTTGCACTTTAGGAGCTGAGGGATCCACACTCACATTCCAGCTGTCTATTGTACTTTGCCTCCTGCTGTCATTCTCAGAACTCAAACTTGACACATACCTTTTTTTTTTTAAGTTTCTCTTGTGCTTCATTCTTCAATTACTCCTTGCTGAAACCCACATACCTTCTAAGACCTCCTACAAATGTAATATTCTTTTAAAGACTGATACTCAAAATGATTCAATTGATGTTTCATGCAAGTTCTATTCTTATTAAATGTACATAAAGCCTTCATGTGAAATATCTTAAGCAAGTGGCTTAGAACTTAAGCTCCAAGCCTCAATGCCTGGGGTTGAATCCATGTAATACTGAGAAATTTGTTACTGTTCTCAAGTCACCTAACATTTGAAGCATTTGTTTCTCAACTGTACCAAGAAACTGTTAGCAGAAATCATGAGTAAAAATGGTCCAGGGTAGTGCCATGAGTGTGACAGTTTATTGTAAGCAACTTATTACTACTTTCAAAACATAAATATAAGTGTTGCCAATCACAATTGTTATTACTATAAAATTCCTATACTCGATGATCCAAAGTGTTAGTTTGATCTAGACACTCCTTGATAACCTTTGAGAAAGTCAAAGGAGTAAATAAAGGAAACATCATCTGTTATTAAAAGGGTTTTCTGAATGCTATCTAACTTTATTTATTTCAAGCATACCTGTAATGCAGTCAATAAAATGTGTCTTAGTTAGGTATACAATTTCTGTGAATATGAGAAAAAATTCAAATATCAACTAAACTCTCTGATCCAAGGATTATGGCAGCTTCTAATTATACTTGTATGAATTTGGTAGCTTAATTAATATGATTGATCTAGCCCATGAATACCACTAGGATATGATGTTATGGGTACGTTTATATATAAACTTGCAAAATATGATGAAAATCTGGTTTTAAGGCTTCCTAGATTGACAACAAGTGTATGAACTGTAAAGTTTAGATACTATGTGAAATAGGAAATTATGCATGAATGTTAAAAAATCAATTTGGCCTTTAAACATAAAAGGGAGGATTTTGGCTTGCTTCTGTCAAAAAAGATTCCAGAGATTATTTTGAAGTCATCTCTGAAATGTCACAAAGGTTTAATTGAATTAAAGAAGGAACTAAATATATTTTTCCTCATATATTTCTGAAGTTAAGAATGTTATGAATTATCACAGAAACAATATTTTCTGATACTGGATATGACAAAAGACTGAATATTAGCAATTTAAGGATTGCCATGTTCATCTGAAAACATATGTTCTAAAAAACTCATGAAAAAAGTAAACATACAATGGAGAGAAAAATTACACCCATCTTTTATGCAATCATCAAGCATAGTCAATAGTTTTCAGGATTCCCAAAAGTTGTTTTACTCTACCTCAGTGTTTTGTCTAATCAAAAATTTTCAAATAAATCCCTGTATCATGTCATTTTTTTAAAAATATCTTTTTAAAAACTAGCATTGAATCACTGTTTTAAGCATTTATTTATTAGAGAAAGAGAGGAAAAGAAACACAGAGAGAGAAAGAGAGAGGGGGAGGGAGAGAACAGATGAGCCAGAGCCTCTGGTCACTGCAAAGGAACTCCAGATGTGTGAACTAACCTTGTACATCTGGCTTACGTGGGTACTAGGGAATCAAAGGTGGACCCTTAGGATTTGCAGACAAACAACTGAATCACTAACTCATCTTTCCAGCCCCATCAATCACTGTTTGACAACTGTGAGTTTCTTTCATGCATCTCCTACAGGCTTGAAAAGGTGTATCAAAGGTTCTCAAGGGATATAGAAGGAAGAGGACTGCAGTGATGATCTGGCACCCCTATGGTGATGCTTTTCTGGAATCAGTCATCTGAGGATATAAGGCTCTAATGTTACAAAATGTTCAATATATTGGAGCAAGACCATATCATTATGCATAGAAACTGAACTACAGCCAATTTTAGATTTATTTACCTAATCACCCTATAAAGGCTGATTTCCAAATCAAAGATGAATGAATTTTAAAACATGATAATCTTATCAGTTACCTTAAATTTTTCATGAGCAGAAGTCTTTTCATTGTTGATTTGGAGCAAGACTGTGCAGCCTATACTGGAACTAAGTGTATAGCCTGGGATGGCCTCAAACTTACCAGTCTTCTGCATCCATCTCCTGAGTTGCAGGACTACAGGCATGTGACACATGCCCAGCTTGAAGCTAGAATCAACACTCATCAACATCCTATTGCTACCATAGAAGTTTGCTTAGGCCTTCAGTATTTGACTATTCCAATTTTTCATACAGTTTTAAAATATTTTATTTATTATTTATTTAAGAGAGAGAGAGAGAGAGAGAGAGAGAATTGGCATGTCAGGGCCTTTAGCCACTGCAAATGAACTCCAATTGTATGTGCCACATTGTATATCTGGCTTTATGTGGGCACTAGGGAATCAGACCTGGGTACTTAGACTTTTCAGGCAAGTTCCTTAATTGCTTAATTTTCTTAAAATGAAAAGGAAAATAAATGCATATATAAATAAGTAAATAGACAAAAAAGACTGGGAATGTAGCTCAGTGGAAGGCCCTGTGTTTAAATATTTTATTTTTATTTATTTCCAAGCAGAGAGAAGAACAACAGAGAGAATGTGTACATCAGGGCCTCCAGCCACTGAAAATGAGCTCTAGATGCACACATGCACCATTTTGTGCACCTGACTTTACGTAGATACTGGGAATATAACACTGGGTGGAGGCTTTGTAGGCACATGCCTTAACCTCTAAGCCAACTCTCCAACCCCTACACATTTTACTATTTATTTATTTGAGAGAGAGTTAGAGAGGGAGAGAAAGAGAGAGGGTGAGAGAATATGAATGGGTGTGCCAAAGCCTCAGCCATGCAAATGTACTCTAGACACATGCAGCACCATGTACATCTGGCTTTATGTCCTTAGGCTTTGTAGGTAAGTGCCTTAACCACTGCACCATCTCTCTAATTTGGCTCTATGTTTAATCTCAGCAATGGAGAAAAAATAAATGAACAAAAACCAAATATTGAAGATGAGAACATGTGTTTTGGAGATTTTGGATTCATTTTGAGAAGTAATAATTTCTTTCTTGTTAAATACTCACCTTCTAGTTCTTTCATAAATTTATACATGTTTCACTTTTTTAAAATCATCTATTCCATTAAAAACTCATGAAAAGTAAAAAGTATTTCAAAAATCATGAAAACAATCTGCTTTGTTTCCCTGGGCTCATAGAAAAGCAGTATTTTTTAAGTTTGTTAACATATTTATTAAAATAAAATGTGAGGGTTACATTATAACCAGAAAACCAACGTTTCATAGACATCTAGTGCAATTTCCAAATTGACCATTTTATACAGATATATAAATATATGATTATCTAATAATACTATATAGTGGTAAAATATTGTGGAGATAAAAATTAATCCCCAATTGTAAAATTTAAAGATAAATGTGGGCTGGAGAGATGGCTTAGCAGTTAAGGTGCTTGCTGGCAAAGCTAAAGGACTCAGGTTTGATTCCCCAATACTAATCTAAAGCCAGATACACAGGGTGGCATATGCATCTAAAGTTCATTTGAAGTGGCTGGAATCCCTGGTGTATCCATATTTCTCAAATAAGTAAATAAAATATTTTTAAAGAGATAAATGTTAGAGTCTAAACTTTGTGAATATGTTCTATTTGAAACAATATTTTTAAATACCAAGAATACTTAGCATATATTTATATCCTTCTTGAATAAACAAACAACAGCCGAGCTGTATTATTAAAATATTGCATTTCAAGCTTGTGTGGAGAAAAACCTTGAGGGTTTGCCTTTCCTTTGCCTCTAATTGATGACAGTGTATGCACAAACCTCACAACAGCTCTGCAACACTACAACCTTGAATTTTAAGTTGGTATTGCCTACAGTCAGGTGTGAGCCATGAATTTCAATCCACTTGTTTCAATTGTTCCCCATAGTAAAGATGCAGAAAACACTGATTTCCCTGGTTAGCATTAAATTCAAATGATTTTTATCATCTGTACCAAGGAAATACCCCAAGGTATTATCATTCCTATAAAAACACATAATGAAGGAGAAAATATTAATGGTTTAATACATAATTAAATTAGAGAGAATCAAGTTTCCCTTATATTTTCTTTGGCTATAATTATAAAAATCTTTATTATCATGATTTTCCTGGCTTGTCTAAAAAGACATGCAAGATTGTTCTGGCTCTCAAGTCTGACAGAAAACATGATGACCAGAGGCGAGTACAAGAGTCTGGGATATATATTGTTAGTAGAGACTAATTTCTCCAAACTCATTCTTTGCTTCTTATAGCTATAATTACATATTCAAAATATTTATGCAATTTATCACTTAGGGCAGTAAACATTTGATTTTTTAAAAAGTTCTTGTTTTCTCGGCTGGAGAGATGGCTTATCGATTAAAGTACTTGCCTGCAAAGCCAAAGGACCTTGGTTCTAGTCCCTAGAACCCAGGTAAGCCAGATATACAAGGTGTCACAAGCATCAGGAGTTCATTTGCAGTGGCTGGAAGCCCTGGTGCATCCATTCTCCCTCTCTCTCTCTCTCTCTCTCTCTCTCTCTCTCTCTCTCTCAAATAAATAAATAAAAATAAAATTTTTTTAAAGTTATTGTTTTCTGACATTGTGCAGAAAGAGAAATATTTTATATTATTTATTATCTAATTAAAGATAAAGGAATTGCCATTCTTTTCTTGAGGACTATAGAAAATATCACATTAGTGAGGTTCATATTTCAGACAACTTCTACATAAACATAAATGCTACTTTATCGATAGGCTTTTTAGTTCCCTAAAAGTTGAAAGAGTTTATTGATATCAATGGTAGAGTTGGTATGACTGATAATTTGTGGATGATGTAAGGTCAATTTAAATGTATGATATAAGTGAAAATTTATGAGCGGTAAAGGGAATTTAGATGTGTCATACACCATATGAGAATGCAGTATCTTTAAAATCTACAGTTTACTTTAGTGCAAATATTTTAGGACACATTTCTAGCTTAGGCTAGATTTGGATGCAATCTTAAGAGCTAGCTTAGAAATTAATTATTAAATCAACTATGTAAAGTTGATTATGTTTGCTCCAAGTCATTGACAAGTTAATGTGCAATTCGTGATGAATGAGTGACAAAAAGACAATTAAAACTCCATTATTCTATATTGCTACCTGCAATATGAAAGGGAAAGAAAACATACTGAGCATTTTTGACCAAAATTTTTAAAAGAAAGCAACTTGTATGATCTTTGGCATCAATTAGTTATATAATAATTATAGATACTTATTTTTATCTCAGCTCCCAAGAATAGACTTCAAATAGGATATATCAATAAATGTTGCTGAATTATTCAGTTTGTTCTATCCTACTCTAATTAACAATTCCAGATAAATGCTTCCCAAGTTGTCTAGCAGCCATGACGACAGCACTTCTCACACCAATTACATCAGACAATAATCAATTCTGGGTAACCCTTTACCTTTTCTTTTATTTTGTTTTTGTCAACTATTCTTTGTGTAATTCTCTCTTACTTTTATTTGAATAGACAGTTATTCTGCACTATGTCAGTTACTGGGCAAGTCAGGGGCAAGCATGGAAAAAAGACAAAGTTATAGTCATGCAGGGCCAGAGTGATGGCTCAGAGGTTAAAGGAACGTGCTTGCAAAGTCTGCCAGCCATGTTCAATTCCCCAGCCACACACCTAAAACTGGATGGTCATTTCTTTACAGTGGCAAGAGGTACCTGGTGTGGATGTGTGTGCACACCATACACAATACAAACACATATACAATACAAAGTAAAAGTTAGAGTCATAATAATTGCAGGGCAGTAAGTTATTCTTCTGTAACTTTTGTAATATATTTGTAAAAGTATTCTGAGTTTTTGACCTTTTAAATGTAATATACTTTGTTTTATAGAAAAGTTTTAGGTTCACAAGAATTTTGAGAAGAACAAGAATACTCACTTATCCCTAGACTCCACAGAGGCACAGACTGCCCAGCCACCAGCATCCAACACCACAGTGGTACTTTTATCCCAAATAATGAACCTGCATTGACATATAATCACTCAATGTCTACAGATTACATCAAGGTTCACTGGTTGCTATTCCTATGTCTCCTAAAAGAAATGGTATTGTTTCTTTCCTCAGAAGTCTTCGGTAAGCTATATAATAGACAGCTCGCTACCATGCAATAATCTGTGATCATATACTAAATTAGTTATCATAGAGTAAGAGAGATATAGTAGGAACACCTCTAAACCTATCTAAGCTACCAACATCCGTGCTGTCCCTGCTCTTATACCTCTGTATTTATCATCTGTCTTCGGATGCTAACAACAACTACAAAGCAGAGGTTGGGGCAACAATTCAGCTACTACTTCTTTAAAATGTCTTGGTGTGATGTTTGCCTAATTTACTACTTTAGTCATCCAATAAGACCAATCTGCATGTTGGCACTTGGGAAGTTTAGGTCTGTGTATATGCTAAGAGTCAAAGTGTAATGATCAAACATGGCAATTGTGCTTATTAGTTAGATATTTCCTTATATTTTGTTTGAAATTTCCCATCACTATTTTATTGGGTTGTATTGTCTCCTAATATAAGTTATCACACATCTCTTGAACTGAAACAACATATAATGGATATTTTAAACAGAGGAGTAAGGATAAAATTAGTGAGGTTATTTAAAATAGCATCATTCCCCACCCAGCTTTCCCATCTTCTCTTACAGATAAACAGCATCAAAACAATTTCATGTAAGCAAAATGTGCTTAAAATTCACTTCCTAAACTTTATATATATATATATATATAATTACTAGCCACTATACATACATATATATACATTTGTATGTATAGTGGCTAGTATTAGCTCCAGATTACCCTCCTATTTTATTTGATTAAATAACTACTAAATTATTAGCCTGAGTTTGGCAATATTTTCATAAATCAAGTATCATTTTAGACTTATAAAATACAATAATGTCTAAAGTCAAGATGCACTCAGTTAAAATGTACATTTTAAATTTTATCTTTGTACTTTAAGCCACAAAACAATCACATCTTAATGAAATATTAAGTCGGACTGAAAAAAAATGATTAAGGCATTGTGTGTCAAGTTATTTGCCTACAATCAGAAAATAGCAAATAAGAGAGGAACAGGAGAAAGTTGAGGTTAATCTTCATCATACCCTCTCCAGGGCCCTGTGATTCGGGTGTTCTCTCGAAGCACCTAAGGAAGGTTCAGCATTTTAGTATGTCTTTCAGGATATAGTATTTTGCAGTACCATTTCCAATTGGGTCTAGTTTTTGTTCCCCCTCCTTACCCCCCCTTCCCACACCACCATCCCTATTGTCCAGTCCTAGAAATGTTTATTAGGTGTGTCAGCATCTCTGGGAAATTCAGGTTAGGAGCCACCAATGAGTGATACCATGTGCTGTTTATCTTCTATGATTGGAGGAGTTTGCTGAGAATGCTCTGTTACAAGTTTGACCATTTTTCTTCAAGGTGCATTATTTCATTTTTCCTTACTGCTATATAGAATTCCATTGTGTAGATATACCACATTTTAGTTATCCATTCATCTAAAGATGGGCATCTGGGTTCCAGCTCTTAGCCATTATGAACTGAGCAGCTATAAATATGGTTGAGCAAATATCTCTGAACTGAGGCTTGGAGCTTTTAGGATAAATGCCCAGTAAGGGGATAACTGGATCTGTTGGTAACTCTATAGTCATCCTTTTCAGGAGTGTCCATGTTGCTTTCCATAGTGGTTGTACCAACTTAAATTCCCACCAACAGTGAATGAGGGTTCCTATTTCTCCACAACCTAGCCAGCATTTGTTGTCATTAGGTTTTTTAATGTTTGCCATCCTTACTGGGGTAAGGTGGAATCTCATTAGTTTTAATTGCATTTCCCTGATGATTAGGGATGTTGAACATTTTTTAAGTGAGTATTTGCCATTTGTATTTCTTCCTCTGAGAACTCTCTGTGCATTTCTCTGCCCCATTTTTTTTTTTTGAGTGGGTTGTTTGACTTTTTATTATTTAGGTTTTTGAGTTTTTTGTAGATTTTAGAAATTAGGCCTCTGTCCGATGTGTATCTGGCAAAATTTTTCTCCCATTCTCTACGTAATCTATTGGCTTTGCTTATGGTATGTTTGTTGGTTAAAAAGCTTTTCAGCTTCATGAGATCCCAATGGTTGAGTGATTGTTTAATTTCCTGAGCTATTGGGGTTTGGTTCAGGAAGTGTTTTCCTACTCCTATACCGTGGGAAGTTCCTCTTTTTCTTCCAATGGTAGCAGTGTTTCCAGTCTTATTGAGGTCTTTGATCTATTCAGACTTAATTTTTATGCATGGCTAAATGTGTGGACCAAGTTTCATCTTTCTGCATATGGTAATCCAGTTTTACCAGCCCCATTTGTTGAAGATCCTGTCTTTTTTCCAGTCTACATCGTTAGGGCCTGTGTCAAATATCAAGTAGCTGTAGTTACTTGACCCAAAGTCTGGGTCCTCAATTATGTTCCATTGATCTATAATCCTGTTTTTTTATGCCAGTACCATGTTGTTTTATTACTATGGCTTTGTAGTATAGCTTATGATCAGGTATTGTGATGCCTCCAGAGGTATTTCTTTTGCTGAGTATATGCTTGGATATCCAAGGCCTTCTGTCATCCCATATGAATTTTGAGATCACATTCCCTCTTCTTTCCCTTCTCTCTCTTTCTCTTTCATACTACCTATATTTTTCTTCTTCTTTTCCCTTAACACTGACCTGTAACTCCCAGTACCAGCATGTGGTTAACATCCACAATGAGCTATTGATCAGTGAGACCTACAAGGTTTCCCAAAAGAAGACAGATTTCTGTTCGAGTACTTGATGACCCACCAAAAGTTAATGGTAAGACCCTACTGCCAAAGCGACCATACGCTGTTTAGACAGAACATGGAGAGACTTGGCTGGAATCAGGAAGAGAGTCAGTTCCCAGACAGTTAGCTTGGCTAGTGCAGGAAGGTGCTACCTGACCGACTGGGAGAAAATGACCAACGTCTATCTAAGCAACTTGTGTTCTAAACTACTCAGCAGCAATCAACCTGACGTGATGCTCACACAAGTGCAATAGTGGCACACAGCCATGGTGGGTTACCAACTGATCCTGATTTAGCTAACGGATCTGCTCAGTGGAACATATTCCTTACCTAGAACTGGGAAACAAGTCAGAACATATCCAAAAAATGAGCTTGCTCTCCAATATCAAGATACCACCGATAGTGGGAAACAAGCGGGCCTACACTTATTTAATTCTCTCTAAAACAATAATGGTTATCTATGTATCTTTCACTGACCTCACTCTCCATTGGAGAATTTGCTTCTCTTTTTTAGATAGATGCAGAACCTGTGGAGAGAATCAGTCCATCACACCTCACCAAGGCACCAGCTGAAGCCATAGAATAACTGGGGAAATGAGCAAGAGTGCTGCTTTCTCAGTGAACCTGGTATCAGCAAAGGGGTGAAGGAGATAGACACAGAGAACTCTAAACTACTGCCAAATCAGATATCCAGAGACACAGAGACTCCCATGACCTTGCCACTGAAATAGACCTAAAATGAACCCAACATGGCTTAGGGGAATTCATGGAAGAGGGGCAGAAAGATTGTTAAAGCCATAAGTTGGGTCATTATGCACAGAGACATTGCCTCTCCCCATAACTGATGGCTACCCCATAATGCAAGACCCACAATCCCTGAGGGAGGAGGTCAGGAAGAAGGCTAATGATGGTACCATCATGGCTGTACACACATTATATAGATAACGAATAAATAAATAAATAAGTTTTAAAATAAAAAAATAAAATAAAATAGCAAATGAAGCTGGAGAGATGGCTTAGCAGTTAAGTCACTTGCTTGTGAAACCTAAGAACACATGTTCAATTGCCAAGTACCCACATAAGCCCAATGCACAGGGTGGCACATATGTCTGCAGTTTGTTTGTAGTGACAAGAGGCTCTGGTGCAATGGTTCTCCCCCTCTCTGTTTCTCCCTGCCTCTTCCTTTCTCTGTGTGTCAACTAAATTAATTAATTTAAAAAAATTATGTAGGAAATGTGGTGTTATGAGTCAAACTGGGAACATGCTTTTCAGTTTCTATTTATTCATCCTCTTACATAGTTAAGGAATCATAGAAATCTAAGAAGGGAAATTTAGAAGGTGAAATTTAAAAAACAATATATTCTTTTTCTAAGATTTGGGGGAATTTTAAAAATGGCCTTGATGATGACTTCTCACCTACTGACTGCAATATGTTTTGGTCCATTATTACCTTCTACTAATACAATGCATGACTTGAGGCATAAAGACTTGATGTAGTGGAGCTTTATCATATAATCTTTTTTGTCTCGACTCTCTTTTACCCCATGTAAACACACTAGTGATTTGTGCCATGTTCATTAGTATTACAACAGTATAGCATTACATATGGACACAATACATCTACCTTGTGGTAATGCTATATGGACACATGATATTTACCTAAGACAATTAGAAGGAGAGAGTAAAAAAAATTCCTACTTTACATTTAGTTAATAAGTTCACCATGTTCTGATATTTGACATTAGATTCAGACACTTAAGCTCTGTGGATCTGCTTCTTTCACTAAAACAGAGCCATTAACAAATTTGCTCCATACCAACAAAAGACTTATTTGAGAATGACAAGTGTAAATAAAAATGTCTTGACAATTTAAAAACCTATTCAAATTTCAATTTAAAAATAACTTTAGGGCTGGAGAGATGGCTTAGCTGTTAAGGCGTATGCCTGCAAAGCCTAAGGATCCATGATCAATTCTCATTTCCCACGTAAGCCAGATGCACATGGTGATACATGCATCTGGAGTTCCTTTGCAATGGCTGGAAGCCCTGGCACGCCCATTCTCTCTATCTTCCTCTCTCTCTCTCTCTCTCTCTCTCTTTCTCTCTCTTATTCTCTCTCTCTCTCTCTCTGCCATAAACAAATAAATAAAAATCTTTAAAAATAACTTTAAAAGTAACTTTAAAGAACAGCATAGGCCTTCTTATATGTAACCTTTTAAGACCAATGTAAATATCTTTATTGAAAGGAAATAAAAATGAAATAATAAAGTGGAAATACCACATGAATCATAGTCATTCAAAAAGGTTAATTGGTTTCTTTGTCTTCCTCCTGATTGTGTGTGTGTGTGTGTGTGCACACACACACACACACACACACACACACACACACACACACACACTAGAACCTGATGCCTGTATTTACAATGCTGAGAATTAAAGTGAAGAAAATATACAGAGAGTTATAATTAGTTCTTATTTCCTAAAGGATGTTTTACAATAATGAATCTTCCTTTTATCCTTTGTCTTTCTGAACATAGAATTTTCTGAACAAAATTATTAGACCAAGGATTGAGTTCTTACAGCAATAATTCAGAGACTGACATGTACACAGCTGAGATTTGGTATCAAAAACCAGGCCATTATTGGTTAAGAATAAAGAAAGACCTTGAGGTATTTTGATCATTGAGGTCATGTTTAGCTGATTAGAATGAGACTACATAGAGGCACAGATGACCTTTGCACCCATTCTCTCCTTGCCTGCCCCAGGTAGATGAAGCTCACTTGTGAGGAGATGAAGAGATCATGTGGGAAGAGACAGAGGAGAGAAACAGGAGAGACAGAGAATAGCCCTGCTTCTAGTCCCGGTCTGACAAGTCATCACTCCAATGACCCTATGGGCACCTCTCACATCTTCCTCTTGACTTGGTCCTTGCAGAATTGGCCAGCAGGAGGAGACATTAGTGTTAAACAGTGTCCCCAAAGGTGTGACTGGGAAATCCACATGAGGATAGCAAAACACAGAATGGTTCTGATAGGCAGCATGATAGAAAGAGTGTTCTGTGGAAGCTGAGTATGACTGGGAAACATAAGTGTGGGGCATGCCATCTGGAAGTGACAGCTTAGGTGAGAAGGACTCCTGCAAGGTCACATCACTGTTTACCTTGTACGAATTCCATCAAGAAAGATAATCAACAACTAACGTGATAAACAACACAACCTTCAAGTCTCTGATAGCTGATGATACTTCCCGTATCTACTGCATCTCCCTTCTCAAACCATGGCCACAAAACCTCCTCTCTCTCCCAATATAGACAGTGACTAGCAGAGGGAGGGAAGAAGGGTTGGGGAGAATATATAAAAGGAGTATTTTTATCCATGAAAGCTGAATACTCCTACACCATGCTACAATTGCCGAATTAAAAACATCACTTTGGATTAGATTAAAAGTTTATTTTATTTTCTTCCTCATCAACCAGTGCATAGAGTACGCAAGAGAAGGAAGCACGGTTAATTATAGACATAAAGAAATTACATTGCCTTTAAGCATGATCTGGTGTTTGGGAGAAATTTTCTATCTTGTTACAAGAATAATGGGGGTGGAGGAATATATAGTATTAGGTGGGTGATCAGAGGATCTCTTCTGTTTTGACAGGTAACAGGAACTAAATTTCAATAATTAGAAAGACTTGGCCATACAGGTTAGTGATCAAAGAAAGAAGAGTGTCCCTTAGCCAAGAAACCTGACCTGGATTCTCTCCATAAAGATGCTTCATATTTCTTTCATCAGACACATTATTCCCCATGATGGTGAAACAAACAGTAAGGTCAAGCCCTTTAAATGAAGCATAACCGTGTGCTGTCTTGGGCCACACTCTATAAACCACCAGCATAATCACAAGCCCTCCATGTCTCTCTCTGACCACCAAAGTTTTCTCCATCTGAGGCTTAAGCTCACCCATAGCTTCCATACCTAAAACCAGGCAGCTTGCTTTCAGTGAACTGCTGCTCTCCACATGTTTACAGATAAATTCATTTTGGTTTTCATTTCTGAATCATTGCTGATTCATGATGCTCTGCAGGCTCTTACATTGTCCCTGTGCATTTCAACCCCATGAACATTTCTAGGACCGTGGATGAAGCCATTTGTGACTGTCTTCCCCGGTGTATTTATCTGTTTTCCAAATTTTTCAGTTCAAGATTCCCCATCTTTCATTCCTACATTTCAAGGCTCATGTTTACTAAGTTTACTTATATTTACTAATATCTATTCTTGGAGATTCTAGGCTTCCTCCTTAAAGTTAAAAATCTAACACACCTAATTAATCCACACATCAACCAAATAACTAACGACCAACCAGTGTATATAGTGTATATCAATTTTCATAATGTTTTACATGAAAAAAAAAATCAGCACTATCTTAAAAGAACTTGAAGCCCAATAGTGTAAATTGTCCACACTGATAAGCTGAGGGGAGACGATAGCACTGAACAATGGTATTTTAAAGCCAGTGCACATTGCACTATAGCACAGAGATCTTTAATTCCAGGTACTCTATGTTCTGGTATTTTCACCTGTCCACTGTTCAATCACTCTTGAGTTGACATATCCTGGCAGGTTCTTTGTGACATAATCATTTCTTTCCTCTCACAAGTTAGTAATGGTATAATCTCCAAACAATACTACCCTCCTGAATCATATTTACAAATGGGGGGATAACCTGTACAGCATGAATTATAGTGTAGTAATATTTGGAACATAGTAAATATGGAATTGTTGTTACTGGCCAGATATTGATTGTTGATTGAGGATTTCCACCATTTATATTCATGTCACTCCTCTAAAGACATATTATTAATTCTCATGCATTTGGTTTTATTAAATACAACCCTATTATTCAGCTTAATGCAACACTTTTCATCTCTCAGTAGCCAAAAGTAGTGCAAAAAGTATTTGACATTCACTCAAATGTTTTGTGATTGAGAGTAGAATTTAGTACCCTGTGCAACAGGGTCACTTTTCAAATGAATAATGTTATCTTGTCATCATCTGTCTCCTCATGACATGGACCCTGAGGACAGTGATGCTAAGGTGACAGTGAATTAAAGCCTTACAGAGATTAAATAGCCAGAATGGGAATGAAACAGATAGACAGTGACAGTGGCAGTAAAGAGCTCACATTTCTATACACTCATTACAAAGCAGCCCATGTTCAACAAAAGGCATACCTCGCCTTGTAGTATCAGATGTAAGTGGTTTCAACCTCATGAGGTCAACAGTTCATGCATGTCTTTTATGTTTAGAGCTAATTTGGAAATTTTCTTTTCTTCTTCCACTTACATAATTGGAGGAAGACCTTAATTCTTATCCCAGTCAATCGATCATGACTTGATGTTATTTATATATTGCCAATAATTAAGTTACCTTTATATTCAAAATTAATATAGTTTATGAGGAAATTAAAGATGTCTTCAATTCAAAGAAAATTGGATAACATAAATACTAATTTAGGCCTAAGGAGATAGCTAAATGTATAAAGAGTTTGTCACACAAGCATGAGTACCTGAGTTCAGATCTCCAGGACCCACATAAAAAGTTGGATCCTATGACAGGCATCTGCCACATAGCCTGTATAGAAAGAAGGGAGGTGAAGAGAGCAGAATTTCCTGGAAGCTTGTGGGCCAGCTAGACTGGGAAATGCCATGGACAACATTAGACCCTGCCTGAAACAAGAGAGTAGGCAAGGATCAACATCCAAGGATTTCCTCTGATCTCAAATTGCACGTCGTGGCATGTTCATAATGCCCCATTTTCACATGCAACATACTGACCCTCAATATATACGAAAAAGAAAGAAGAAAGTCTTTTTAAGATAATAAAACAGTGTCCATGCTAAACCTTTCCAGTATCCATTTTAGAGAAGTGAAAAACTCTATAATTTGGTGTTGTATGGCACAATACAGGCCTGGTCCTAGCCAGACCACATGGCAGAAGAAACCAGGAAGTGGCTTCTGTGAACATGGCGTTCTGCGCAGGCCTAGCGTGATAACAGCTACAGACCTTCTACGAGATGACCTGTCCAGAGACAGGCTGTCATTGGTCATAAAAAGGGGACCACCCCATACAATGATTAGCCAGCCAAGCCCCTTAAAATCCACGTGCACTTCCTCAATAAACGAGATTTCGGCAGCTCACTTCCTGCTTTCACCCAGCTCCCAGAGTCTATGTCATGATTCCGCACTGCTCACCCCAACTCGGCAGAGACCCTGCTGTTCCTCCTGGGCTGGCCTTAGGGGGGACCACAACATGGTGTGACAACTCATTACAAAGAGTTCGTATCAGCGTGTTAATCAACACCAGTATACTAGATATTTTTAGTCAGTTATAACAACTCATGGTTTTAATAAGTTACACACACAGAATGTATTATCTTCTTTGTTCCTATTTAAGTTAGTGTGCCATATATAATGACCTATTATGCTCTATGTCCAACAATAATTAAATCATTAAGTTGACTGTTACTATGTTGGCTTAAGCATCAGACATCACAAGACCATACATTTAAAATATAAATGAAGGCTTGGATATATTTTAATTATACACTTTAAATATAATATCATGCAATATCATATACATGGGACTATAAAAGAAAACTCTATCCTCCTGTCTTCCCCTTCTCCTTTGTCTAGTATGATTCTTTCTATTGTGTAACTTGCCTAGACCATTTTTTTGTGTAGTAACCAAATGTTTATACTCTGCCAAAGGTAAACTAAAAGTAGCTTGATTCCCTACTGATTTCTGTTTATTACACTCTCTAAAAAATAAATGACATCAAAGCAATGTGATGCCATTAACATGATTACAGAATTTGAATGGGAAACTAGAAGAGGAAAACATATCTTTCAATTTTAAATCTAAAAATGTGTTATTGCTGCATCAAATCTATGTCATAAAATATATTACTTTACATAAGAGGTTGATCCTAGGTTACCAAAGAAGCCAGGACACTTTGGTGTTAAGATGGAACATGAACTTGGAATCAGCAGGAATAAATATCCCAGACTTACCGACATGACTAGCTATCAGATGCTAATGCTGTACTGCTGATTTGACATGTAAATAAACTCTTTCTTCTATTGTGTGTACACAATGAACATGGTGAAAGGCTATTCAAAATCAGAGCTTTATTATTGTTACTATATGAGTGTTTCTGATGAGAAGAAGCACCAGTCCAACCAGTTATCAAATATAAGCATGGAATGAATATTAATCTCATAATGATTAAAAGGAAAACAATTTCAGATATTGTGTTACAGTGGGAATCAATATTCAATACTGAATATGTAAAAAATGAAAGGTTATTATTATACATTATCATTTCAAAGATAAATTTATAGCCATAATTTCCAATTTAAAATTAATACTCAATTGATACTCTTACTCTGTGTAACAAAGGAACATGACACTTCTGGCGTTTTTATACTTCTAGTAGGATTTAAAAATTCAGTCTTTTTTTTTTTTAACTTCTTTATGAATCAGAAGACAGAATTTTTCGTCTTCAGTGAGAAGTGTTAGTTTCAGATGATCTTACTCATTTTAGATTTATAATTATTTTAATC
Organism: Orientallactaga sibirica; assembly: GCA_036365145.1. Lineage (NCBI taxonomy): Eukaryota > Metazoa > Chordata > Mammalia > Rodentia > Dipodidae > Orientallactaga > Orientallactaga sibirica. The sequence goes on along the minus strand of JAEOAD010000019.1, from coordinate 11,445,856 downwards.
AGAATAAAAGATTCTTAAGTGTCCCAACAGAGAGGATGGGAGAAATTTGGGCTGTTCTATTGTATTCTAGCTCAAGGCCAAAGTCCAGGGCTGTTAATTTAGTTTCTCACTCTGTCATTTTCCATGAAAGCTTCCTGGGGAAATATCCTATGCATTCAGCAGATAAAAACAGACAGAGAGGGAGCTGGGAATTCAGTTTCCATCCCTCTGCTGAAACAGAGCATTGACTAATGATGATTTCTCTAACAACATTTGGGTTGTTAGAATCTCCCATATCTTTTTGTTGAAGTTTACTGGCACTAGGGAGCTAAGAATGAACTCACAGGAAATATTTAATGTAAAAAAGCTGTGCATGAACTAAAGACATTTAAAATTCCAAAATGAAATTATGTGTAGCACTTTACTGTGAATAGAATTTAAATATGCCACTCATGGACAAAATCTTGAATTCTGTTTTACCTTCAAATATACATCTTTATAAAATTATATTCAGCTAATAATTAACTGCATTCCATTACAGAAGTATGACAAAGATGAAAGGCCAAGCTTCACCAACGAGAGGATCCAATTCATCTATGTTTTGTGAATTACTCATGCTTGCCATTTAAGGAATTTATAGCAATAAAATACACAATGGATCAAAAGTTAGTAAGTTTTCAATTTAATTTTGAAATATAGAATCACAAAGTCATTGAGTGTGGCACTTTGAGGATGAGAGGCTCTGTGTGTGTATGTATACATGCACATTTTATCCATAAAGATCTTTCCAGACTATGCTATTATCATTCAGAGGCCATGTTCCATAAGTAAGATTTAATATGGAAACAAGAGGAATTTCATGGTCAGTGAAATGACTGTTGGCATTCAGGAATCAATGAGAAATAAGCCTGAAGCTGGGTCTATATCCCGTGCTATCTTATTATGACATCTTTCTAGAAATCAATCTCTACTGTTTATTGCACATTTCTCAGATAGATCACATTAAAATTCAGCCCTCAAGTTCTTCAGCTCTCATTCCATAAAAAACAGCAATGGAACCAATTCAGTATTAAAAAATACATAAATATGTAAATAAAATTGCAGCATATAGATAGACTTCTTGTTGTTGTGGACCTCAAAATCCATAAAAGATTACAATTAAAGAAAAGCTTTATAGAAAATATATTGGGATCTTTGTTCAAATTATCAGTAGAGAGAACCACTGGCACAATAGGATCTGAGTGATGCTGCAGTTGTGCATTCTGGGTAAGAAAATGACACTAAGAAGAACTCCACTTATGATGGTGCTCAGACAAAGTCTTTCTCATTTCCTAGTCTGTTTTAGAGAAAATGATATCACAGCAGAGGGACTCTATTTGTTATTTACTTTAATGCTGAAAATAAATTACTATTTTTCTTTATCTTATTAGCCTAGCTGTGAAATGAGATTGTAAGAAAGAATTAGGGAAAGGATTTAGTTAATATTTGTGAGGGATTTAAATGAGAAAACAAGAGGAAGGTCTAAATATATGAATGCTGTTTTCTATACTTACATGGAATTAAAGCTTTTCACATTGCAATCACTAAACCAGCTGTAAGCATTCTCCCAGAGACCAATTTTTGTACAATACACTTTTCTTTTAACAGAAGCTCAAAATTTCCAGAGCCTACCTTGATGAATGCAAGTTTGTATGTACGTATAATTGTCATTTATCAACACTAATGTTAACAGTGAACTTCATAAGTGTCCATTAAAAATTCTCAGTGAGGTCTGATTTCTCATTGCAAAAATACTACACAAGTACCTTTATGGATTTAAGTTCCAGATGGTCATACCATCTGGGAGCTAACTTTCATTGTCTAATGTTTCCTTGCTACATTTATATGTATTAGGCACCAACACCCACTTCTGGTTACAATTATTTTCCTTCCTGCATCACTGCTTAGTAGAATGTGTGTTGTGAATAGCTTATGCAACTGATCACAGATGACAAACACAAGCAGATCAACTTTGAGTTTCATATGGCTAATTACAGCATGCAGAGCAATACAGGTACCTCCACTGACCATTTTCAAACTAGGAATAAGTAGCCTAAACTGACATTGTAGTGTATGAAATATGTATCTCAGACAGGTTGAGTCTTCCACTCAGTTCTGCTGTTAATGTTGGCTTTCCAGATGGCACTGATTGAACTTTATTTTCTCGAGAGGCTGCATTTTAAAAACACCTGATGGCCTCCAAATGTACCAGAAATTAAACTGTTAGATTTTCTAGTATATTGATAAAAATGAGAATAAAATAGACTGAAACAGCAACTACCATGGTACATTTCCCTTCTTTTAAAGCCACTGTTCCTGCTATAATTCAATCATGAAAATCAAGGATCTAATGGCAGGCCAGTCCACTATCAAGACCAGTCTTTGGCCTTCATTCACCTAAAATGTGCACCAAGTATAGTACTTCCTCCTTGATCTGATTTCTCTGTCCTACACGTCCTTTTCATTTTATTCCTATCATATTCCCTTTAGTAAAAGGCTTGGTTATTATTTCCCTAAGGTGTCTACCTCCTAATCCCTGGAACCTAGGAATGTATTATTTTACATAGCAAAAGTAACTATATAGATGTGATTATGTTAAGTATCTTGAGATAGAAAAAATTATCCTGCATTATCCAGGTGGGCCCAGTGGAATTGAGAAAGCTCTTCTAAGACAGAAGCAAAGAAGTTGGGTTGATGGAAGCAGAAGCCATTAGAAGCTGTGAGAGATAAGAAGATTGATTTTGTATTGCTGCTTCCATAATGAGCCTAAGACTTCTAGGCACTATGAGTTGAGCCCCATGAGATTCTTCAAATTTCTAACCCCCAAAACTTTGAGAGAGAAGATATATGTCATCTACAGAGAGGAACATTTTATTAATGATGGGGTATAAAGGGAAGAACAATGATAGAGGGCTGATATTGACAAATGTGAAGGCTTGAACCTGGGCCATACTGGGAAGGATTATCCACAAGTAGATACTTGCCTTCATTTCTTGATTTCTAGGATAAGAATACCATCCATTGTGTTGTCATTGGCTGCCAGCCTTTATGATTATTTTCTTAAAATGCTAGAAATATTATTGTGGTAGTTTGAATATATGGTCTCCGATATATTCAGTGTTTTATTAGTTTATAGTTTGCATCTGCAATCACCTTGCTAGAGGCAATGTCACTGGGGGCCGGTCTTAAGGTGTGGTGATGGTTTGAGATTCCATTGTAAAGATATGCAAAGTATGCCTAATAGGAGTTCCTGAAGTGTGCTGTTGCTTGGCTGTAGGTTTTGCTCAGTGCGCTGTGTGCCTGGTTGGTTTTTCTCTCTTGCTTGTATCTGTGAAGGCAGGCCAGCTTTTTCTACCATTATGGAACTTCCCCTGGATCTGTAAGCTTTAATAAATAATATCCCTTCCTCCATAACTGTGCCTGGTCTGGAAGTTCATCTCAGCAAACCTGAAGCTGTCTGCTACAATTATTGTCCTCTAACTTTTTTCCCAGGTTTATACACTATATATATGAAAACACCTATTCTCAAGGATTCTATCAACAGACCACCACCTTTTCTCCATTGGGTCTCTCTCAAATTCAGTCTTAAACATGTCTAATTGGAATGATTTTCATTAATTGCCTAATCAAAGTTGGAACATGTTTGAGCAGTGGCTTGTCCCCGGAAGACAATAGCTGATGTCTGAAGACACGCAGGTGATCATAAGTTGGAGGTGATACCACTGTTATCTAGTGGGTAGAGTTCATAAATGGATGAAAACAAACCACAGGATGAGTATGTCTTAGACACAGTAGGAACACAAGGAGTGTTTCAGATTTGGGATGGTTGCATTTTGGAATAAGTGCATACACCTAATAAGAAATCATGAAGCTATGTCTGAAGTATAAACAGTAAACTCATAAATATTTCCCATACATCTTATATACATAGTCTGACACTAACTCTATACAATATTGTAGTGTGCTTATTTTTTGTGTGGAACCTTGACATGAGGTTAGAAGTTGAATTTTCTGTTGGTAGCAATATGGCAGTGTTATTTTTTTCAGTTTATGCAGTTTCAGGTTTCATATTTTTGTGTAAGGAATACTCAACCTATATCTTGTACCACAGGAGACAGTTTCCAATACCAAAAGATTATCCAAACCCCAACATCAATAGTGCTGCTGTGAAGAGACCCTTTTCAAGAAGGTGGAGCATGTTCCAGCTGAAACTGTAGCCCTAATATCCCCCTAAGTAGAATTTAGTGAAAAAGTGGTTTCTACCCATATTTCCTATTGTTTTACTTCTTGTTATGCATTTACCACAAGGTGCTTTCCACTTTTATAACCTTGCGTTCTTCTTTGAAGGGGTTAGTGAATATTTAAAAATGATGGGGCTGAAGAGATGGTTTAGTGGTTAAGGCTCTTGCCTGCAAAACCTAAGGACCCAGGTCCAATTCTGCAGTACCCATGTAAACCATAAGCACAAAGTGACACATGTGTCTTGAGTTTGTTTGCAGTGGCGAGTTTCACAGAAACTTTTACTTTTCCTGTGTTTTCGATTTCTTTCTCTCTATATTTAAGAATATGAAAATGTTTCTTGTTTGTATGTGTGCATAACATGAATGTGTATGGTGTCCATGTTTGTGTAATCAAGTGTGAGGTGCCTATTTGTGTGCAGGCACATGTGCTTGGGAAGGATAGCGTTTGGCAACCACTCAACACAATATTATTATTATTATTATCAATTATTTGAGACAGGGTGTCAAAGTGAACCTAGAGTTATACAGCCAGCAAGCACCAAGGATGCACTTTCTCTGCTCCCCTAGCATTGGAATTACATGCATCCATGCCCAACTACAAGGGTGTTGGGTATCCAAACTCAGGTCCTTGGGCTTGTACAAGTATTTCATTGACTGTGCCATCATCCTTGACTCAGTCTTGGATCTTTTGTTTTGATCTTTACCATATATTCATTGATCTCTAACCACTTGTTTAAATAAGCACCCTGGACTTTCCTACTTTCTTCATAAAAATAACATAGCCTGGCGCACGCCTCTAATCCCAGCACTTGGGAGGCAGAGGTAGGAGGATCACCGTGAGTTCAAGGCCACCCTGAGACTACATAGTGAATTCCGGGTCAGCCTGGGCTAGAGTGAAACCCTACTTCGAAAAACCAAAAATAAATAAATAAATAACACAAGCATCCGTAAGCCATTGTCACTGTCCTTTAGCTCCACACTGCTGAAGTTCAACTTTACCCTTATGTTAAAATAAAAAGACTTCCCTAAGTACAGTGTTTACAATTCTACAATGCCCCTATGACCTTTGCCCCATCTGCATTCTTATGATTATTTTAATTTACATGCCAAAAAATGATTTCATGGATTTAATTAAGGCTAATCACCAAGTGATCTTCAAATTTGGAAGTTATCTGGCTGAGTCTAATCTAATCACCTCAGCCTTTTAAAGGCAATTTTCTCTGGTTAGTAGTAGGTTAACTGTGTCCCCAGTCAGTAAAGACCAAAGAACTTCAAAGCTATGAAGTGCTGGACTCCCACCTAAATGGGTGTGGGAGCAAATTCCTTCTAAAACCTCTAGACAAGAGCTGAACTTAGCCAATATCTTGATTTTAGCCTTGTGAAGTTAGGGGCAGGGAATCAGTCAGACTCAGAGTTTTAACTAGAGGAATCTGAAATAATAGATGGTCATTTTTAGAAACTGTCAATATTGCATTAATTTATTAGGCAGTCATACAAATCACTAAGCAAGCACAGTTCTACCTCAGCGAATTAATAACTCCTTTTTCTATACCACGTTTTGTCCAGCCTCAGTGATGACTCTATGTTTGTCTTTTATCATGGCATTTTAAGCAGCTGAAAGTAGATAACGTCTATCATTCCCATAACTTTTAAGAAATAAGCAAGGGTATATTTAAAAATTCATATGACAAATAATTAGTCATACTATTGCTTTTTTTCTCTGGAAATTAAAGTGTTATAACTGACCAGTTAAAACTACTGTCTAACTCTATAAACTGACTTAGCCAGAGGCAGGACCCTTGACAAACAAATTTGATATAGAAATGAAGCATAATTGAGAGCTGAGGAATGTAGCCACTTCTGTGACATGTTATAGGATGGGTAAGTGCTTAATCTTTCTGAAAACAAAAGTTTTTTTATGCAAGAGAGAGAAATAAGGAATTTATCCTGAGTCCTGAAGACTTGTCAATATATGTACATCAATGTGCACAGTTCAAGAAAGTACTTTCATGGGTCTTTGAATTCAAAGATAACATACATGTGGTTATACACCAAATCTATGATTTGTAGTTCTTTTCTAGGAGTTATATAATCAGCAATATCACCTTCAATATTGACAAATGAAGATATAAATGTAAAAATGTAGCAGTAACGTTACCCCGTTTGTTTCTGCAAATCAAATACTATAGATGCTCATAAAATTCAACTTGCAATATTCAACACAATTACAAAGAGCGAATAATTTTTTTGTTGTTGTTGTTTTGGGTGTTTTGTTTTCTTTTGTTTTTCTAAGGTAGGGTCTCATTCTAGCCCAGACCGACCTAGAATTCACTGTGTAGTCTCAGGGTGGACTTGGATTCATGGAGATCCTTCTATCTCTGCCTCCTGAGTGCTGAGATTAAAGGCATGTGCCACCATGGCTGGCCTCAGCTTTGTTTTAACTATATAAGTTATGTGTGTGTGTGTGTGTGTGTGTGTGTGTGTGTGTGTATACACATATATAGAGAGATCTTAGGTTATGTGCCATCAAAATGTATGACCCAAAAGCATAGAATTCTGCTTAATATCATCTATTTCTTTTGGTAGTTTTCAAAATTAAAAAATTTGAATAATAAACAAAGATTGAAATTTTATATATTTTGCTTGGTTACACCTCAATGTTTTTGACTTTATATAATGCAAACATGCAGAATGAAAATAAATTACTAAAATAACTTTTAAGCGGAACACTTGAAGTTATGGGAAGTAAAAATGGCTTTTACTTTGTATGATTTCATCACATTCTTCCAGACTATATCAACAAAATAGAAATCAGGAGGCATAATACCTGTGTATTGAAAGACATATACTCCAAAGTTGAAAATTATGATTCAGACATCTTCTTGTATATGTGGTGAATATTTATCTTATTAATTTTTTATTTGAGAGAGAGGAAGAAGGAGGAGGTGGAGAAGGAGAAGAATGAGAAGAGAGAGAGAGAAAATGAGTGTGCCAGAGCCTCTAACTATTGCAAGCAAACTCCAGACTATTGTACCACCTAGTGCATCTGATTCTGGTTCTGGGAAATCAAACCTGCATCCTTTAGCTTTGCAGACATGCACCTTAACTGGAAAGCCATCTCTCCAGTCCATGTGGCGAATATTTAAAAAAGAAAAATCTGAACATGCCAGTAGGCCACATACAGCCTTCCCCAGGCTCCACAGGAATTCAAAAGCAATGGATGGCTTAACATGTTCTATGGTGTGGGAATTTTATGATTTGTGAGAACATGATGACTTATCTCTGATAGACATGAAGATAGCAAAACAGCAAGATGAGGTGGAAAGATGTATAGAAAACAAGATCAAGCAGAGAAAAGCACGGCTCTCAGTGATTTGTTTATGCATGGACTTAACTGAAAATATGAAAATCAAGTATAAAAGCATTCTTTATCTCATTATTATTTTTGAAAAGTTTGTTTTTTTATCATATACTTTTATAACAGAGATATTATTTTTAAATTTTTTATTATTTTTTTTTTTATGGAGAGAGACACAGAGAGAGACAGAGAGAGAGAGAGAGAGGGAGAGGGAGAGGAAGACAGAGATGGGCACACCAGCAGTGTCTCAGCTGCTGCGAACGAAATCCAGATGTGTGTGCCCCCTTGTGGTCAAGTGTGGCATTGCACCCTTGCGTGACTTTGCAACTGGCTAAACGTGGGACCAGGAGATTGGAACCGCTGGAGATTGGAACCAGGGTTCTTAGGCTTAGGAGGCAGGCGCCTTAACCCCTAAGCCATCTCTCCAGCCCCAGAGTTATTATTTTGCTATTTTTTCATGGAAAGTAGCTATAAATTCTACGATAAAGTAGGGATTATTATCATTTAATACAGGACAAAGGAACAAGATAAATGATGAGTTCAGCCAAGAGAAAGGGCTTGGGGCACAGCACATGTTATTATTCTATTTCCTATAGTGGCATATTTTCCAAATTATTTTATGGACATAAATATATATAAATATTAGCCTATTTATGGCACATTACTAGAATAGTAATATTTAAGCATAGCTGGAGACCCATTATAGTCATAGTTTTCACTGTTTGCTGACAGTTGTTGACTATATATCCTCAGCAAGGAGAATGCAGATGGATCTGGGAGTCCAGAGTTTCACAGAAAGTAGGCAACAGGTGTTCATGTTGGACTCACTTCTTTAAAATCAGTGATATTCCTTTTGTATGAATAAGGCAGGTACAAAATATTGTGTCATTGAATAAATAGGTATCCATCTATTTATCTATCTATTTATTATCTATTGGTCTATTTTTATCTGACATTTATCTAGCTGCCTATCATGTATCATCTATCTTTATCTATCCATTCATCTATTGATAGCTACCACTTATCTATCTGCCCATCTACCTACCTGACCATTATCTATTTGTTTATCCATCTACCATGAATAGATACATATATATCTGTCTACTTACCTATCATCTGTGTGTATATCTATTGATCCATTTATCCATCTACATTTTTGTGGTGAGGAGGTGAATGTGGGACTGATACATGCTGTGTAACTGCAATGTTTTTTAGCTAAATTCCAGTTTATTTTTATTTTTACTCTGAGAGAACATATAAAAATCACCCAGGCTAGACTTCAGTGGACTGTGTGTAGCCCCAGCAAGGTCTGACCTTGCAATTTTTCTGCCAGAGCATCCTATTTGGGATTATAAGCCTGAAACATCAAGCCTGGCTCTTAAATTTTAAATACGTGTTCGAATCCTTAACTGTTTAGACTAGGACATGTATACGAATTCATGTATAAACTTGTATATGTGTGTACACATTCATGTTTTCCCACTATTTTGGAGTATGATAAAGAAACAACACTAGTGGAATTATTTACACAGTAAGATAGAAATGAATAGCAACAAGTCACATTGGTGGGCTAGGGAGATAGCTCACTGGATAAGCTGTTGTCCTCATAAACATGAGGGTCAGAGTTCAGATCCCCAGCACCAATATAAATGCCTAGTGGGTATGGCAGTGAGCCTGCAATCCCAGCACTCATGAAGTGGAGACAGGGGATCCCCAGGGAAAAGAAGTTTACTAGATTAGGCAAGTTAGTGAACTCTGGGTTGAAGTGAGAGACCCTATGTGGGTGAATGAAATGGTGAGTAATCAAGGAAGTTAATCAATACCAACCGCTATTTCTCAAATGCACTACATATGTGAACCTGCACACAGGCAAATATGCACACATGACACCACACATGAACAAATGCAATTGTGTTTATACTCACAGATTAAGAACATTAATGTTTCTTACCAATCTCATGGCATTGTAAGAAGTATTTAATATCATGATTCTATACAATCCTTACATTTATGTATCTTTTTTGATGTAAGTAACTTTGGGGGTATATTTCTTAAGGGAAATAAATGTATGTGCCCAACTGTCTCTAGTATATTTTAAAATCTCTTGAATTTACTAAGCTTACTCACTGATTTGTTAGATCTGCCATGGAAAACTACAAGTACAGGAGTGGGAAGATTATGATTTTAGGAAGGTGACAAAAGCAGAATCAAATGGGAGCAGAAATCTGTTTTTAAAACAAAAATAGCATTCTATATTTCAAAAAATAACACAATTTCCATTAATCTACATACATATTTATAGTCTTCTTTGAACAAGCATTCTCAGCCTCTTAGAAAACCTTGGTGGTTAGTAGAAGACTCTGTCAACTACAGAAGAAATTCAGATAGCAGCTCAGATATTTAGCAACCTCCCTTCTTATCCTACATCACATGTTGGTGAATAGAACAATATGAATGAGAAGGAAACTCAAACCCAGGCAGTGTCACATATATAAGATTCTGTTACTCTTAAACATGAAATGTGCCAAGTTGAGGGGATAGAGAGGGCAACATACAGGAAATAGATGGTATTTATTTGTTTATTTTTTCTGCTTGAAGATGCAACAATAATAAAAGAAACTTTTTCTCCGAGGAAGCAAGTAATTATACTTTGCCTCTGGAAGCCTCTGGAGAAAGTACCTGCTCTCATAAATATTTTTTTTCACAAAGAACAAGAATGATCTATCTCTCTGGCAGCTGACAAGCCATGAAGGCTAATTAGCTGTGATCATGTCAAAGGTATAAGTCATCCTAGACGCTGAGGACTGCGACAGAAACGTCTTTAAGTTAGGGTGCCTGGGGCAGAAGGAACTGTAGGTACCACAGCCATAAGCAAAGGGGGCCTTAGGCAGCACAGTGTCTCCTGTGAATTTTGGTATCCTGGAATACTGGAGGTGTTAGTTGAGAAGAGAATAAGAAGCAGAAAAAGGTTTGACAATATATAGCAAATCGTAGAGACAAGAGACACATTTTCTTCTCTATTTTTTTAAAAGGCAATATATCACAGGAACAAAAGCCACAACTGCCAGGAAGGTACTAATTTTTTCTAATGATCTATAACAAAAAGAATTGCTTGTCTTGGCTGAATGTGTGGAGAGCCAAGCCTCTTAAATCTCTTTTTGTTTAGATTGAAAGAAAGTGGTCAGAGGCAGGTTGAGCCCTCAAATTAGAGTTTCCTTTTTTGCTAGTAAAATAAAATGAGTTTCAATATGTAAATGCCCCTGATACTTCCACAGGCTGTTTTTAGCATTTTGAAACTCACTTCCCTACACATGTTCAAAATGGATAATTGTTTCTGTGGTTTATATTATGGATAATTTCCAGTGTTAAAAAGAGGTGAAATGGATTTTCTTAAGACTTTTAGTAACTGAAAGATGGTGTTAGGGACTGAGAATAAAACTAGAATGATAGAAAAGACTGTGCATGGATACTTGCAATCAGGAGGCAGGGATGTGGAAAAAAGACCCATTTTTGGAATCAGGCTGACATAAGTTTGGATATCAGCTTCATTACTGGCCATATGATATTGGGTACATTGCCTACATTGTGCAACTGGAGTTTTCTAAGCTGTGTTTTGGGGGTAATCATTTAGAAGCTAATACTATTGTGCAAATTAAATTGCATTATAACTCTAAAAACTCCTAGAGTACCCAGTCTAAAGGACACATTGAATAAAATTATCTAAGAAACTCAAATGCATCAACAGAAAGATCATTATGTTGGACTTAATTATGAAGGAAGTCGGTGGTCTCTATCATGCTGGTGGTTAAAGCAGTATCCAAGTTTAAGTAGTATGCTAGGGAAGGGCTCAAAAAGGAAAAACGATTTCTCTCTCTAAATTTGAAATTGGGAATCATTCTATTTTAATTTGAGGCATTAATATTTCTGTTTAGATTACATTCTAAGGTAAGAATCATGAGCAGAAAGAAAGAAAAGGAAGGGGGCACTTCAAATTAAATAAATTATATGATGAAGTCTTGGTGTATGCTGTTTCCTTTTCTCTCTGATATTTGGAACATAATTAAAATGTCTATTTTGGCATTTCTGTCAGGAAGAAAGAGTAGGATTCCTGGGCACTGAGTTCACAAAAGTGAAGAAACTAAAATACGATTTTTGATTGTTACAGGCTGAAATTTCTTAGACATTAAGTTACAGAATACAAAGAAAAAGGATCAGAAAAATATTTCTTTCTTTTTTTTTAAGCCCTCATTTGAGTTCTGTTCATATAATTGGGTATCTCACTTGTTAGACAAATATTTATGTGTATTCCTGTAATAAATAAAGAATAATAAATAATAATATAATAAAGAATTTTACTCTTTAGTAAATTGCAGGTATATATTAATCTGATAAAATTATTTTCTATAAAGGAGCTTACTTTCTAGGGAAGGACATATAGTTAAACAAATGAAAGTAACATTCGAAGGCAATAATTACTATAAAATATGTGAAGCAAAGAAGTGGGCTGGTGTTATGCTGGAGGCAAAAGCAGTATCCAATTTTTGAACAGTATTTTTAGGGAAAGACTCACTAAAATTAAAACCTAGAAGAGGCAATAGAACACGTGACTGATTATGAGAATTTGGGGTAGATATTGTAGGCAGAGGGAACAAATAATAATAAATTAAGAGTGCACCCAAGTCATGGCACAGCTCCTGTGTTGGGTGCACAAAAGAAGACAAGTATAGTTACCATTAGATGTAATATTGATGACAGGTGAGATAATATTTTGTAGGGATGTTTAATGGTACTCAAAAAGCTTTAGAGAACTAGAGAGATGGCTCAATGGTTAAGAGCATTTCCTGTATAAAAATCTGTGCCAGAGGAAGCCTGACAGACTGTTCAGTTTGAATCTCTAGGACCTACATAAGTAACTGGCAATGTTCATCTGTAACCCCAATCCCATAGGGGAGGGAGGAGAGATGGGGGAATCTCCAGAGCTCCTATAAACAAGCAACACTGGGAATCAGTAAGACGCTCAAGTACAGGTAAGAAAGGAAAGAAAAGTGATGAAGCAGAACATCTGATGTTCCAGCCTGCCTGATGCAACCAAGAGGATCTCACAGAGTGTGTGGGGCACAGCATGGGCACATACATATGCAAACAGCACACACACACACACACACACACACACACACACACAAATACACACACACACACACCACTACCACCACCACCATGTATAAGCAAACAAAAAAGTGAAAGAAGGAAAGGAAGAGAAAAAAAAAGAAAAACCATTGATCATTGTCATTTTCCTGTGAGAATTTGGACACATCGGGACAGTATCAGGAACATGTTCCTAGCATCATTTTAGCTGCATCATTTTGACTGATCTGCTATACGAACACGGAGGCTAGTGATGATTTAAGAGGATGAATTAAGAATAATGAAAATGAAATAATTTTCTAAACATAAACTAAAGCAAAACTCAATAGTCACTGCTGAAGTACCAGAAATGAGGTATGAGAAGAAACAAAGATGACTTTCAGAGGCCCTACATAGGAAAAATGGTGCATTTATTTTCTTAATTTATGGTTAATAACTGGACAGTTCTTGAAGAACTGTGACATACCTTAGCCCACCTTTATTGCTCCCATAGCTCCTTTTACATAAAATTCCAACATTCCAATTAGCCCATTACCTTAATTAGACTCTGCTCATCTTGAAAACAAGAGCTGTGCACCATTCACTATTTCTTCAAGCTGGCATAGAACCTGGCCACTTTGGGCATGAGACACTACACTATATGTAGTGGGAACAGGATGGGGACTCCTTTTATTCACTTTTGCCATCTCTCTCATTAAATGATTCTTGGCTCATATCAAATACTATCTGCTTTACACAAAGTACAAATTATAAATATTTTTTTGCTGTGTCTTACATGTATACCCATGATTTCTAGTTCTTCTTGAAACAACTTCCACAAATAACCCAGAGAAAGAGCTTAGTACACAGGTGCAGCTAGCATGTCCATTTCTGTGTTTATAAGATTAGTGCTTAGGTATAATTGGGTAAAATTCTTGGTAGTTTTACACATGCTAGTTATCCTAACATTTTCATTCTTCTGTAAATTATCCAATATTCATTTATAACTGCTGCTTTAATATGTTGTTTGCTACCTTGTAATTTTGAATGAAACACCTTTACCAATATAGTGTTCAATAACTTTTCATGTAATGAAGGAGTGAATATCATAGCATACTTTTTATAAAGTGGATCCACTGCTTTGGATTTGAAAAACAGTGCTTAGAATTCTTATTTCAGTCTTTCTATTTGTGACTTGCAAAATGTTGAAACTATATTGAAGAACACAGGTCAGATAAGATTTGATGGGAAGGAGATGAGAAGTAATGGGAATAACTTTCCATTTTTATGTGACTGAGAGTTAGAAACAATCACAATTTAAATATGCTCCATACAAAAGTCCTCATAACCAAAACAGACATTTGCTTATGAAAATTTAAGTACATTCAATACTACATCATTACCATAATTTGATAAGTTTTTGTGTAGTTTTAAGAATATATACCATAAAATTGTGATGGTTAGTCCTTATTGTCAACTTCACTGGAACACGAATCACATAGGAAATACATCTGGATGTATGTCCATGAAGTCCATTCCAGAGAACTGATTGATCAAAGAGGAAATGAGAGAAAGCGAGAAGAGTTCTGGGATTTCTTGCTCAATGCTCACTTGTATGATAAGATATGTGCAAGCAACTGCCCACATTCCTATCATCACTTGTCACCCTCCTCTCACCACCATGACACACTACATGTACCCTCAAACAGTGAGTCAATGAAATCTCTCATTCCATAAGTTGCTTGTTAGGTATTTTGTCAACAACACAAAAAGGAAATAATACAAATGTTAAATATTAAAACAAATCTCTTTATACTTTGCCGGGTTTTACTTGGTAGTACCATGCCCATGATCTTGAATTTGTAGCTAATTCAATAATCAGCTTCACAATAATGAAACTGTATTTATTCAATGTTATATTCCCCAAGAGAAAATGAGCTAGGAAAATAAAATTAAGCACATGACTTTTTCTGCATGCTATAATTCTTTATAAATATACTAATATTTTAAGAACTCAAAGATAAAGTTCATGTGCTACATCAATAACAAACAATTCACACCAACTTTAAAACAGATTTGGGGAGCAATATGCACAGTACAAATAATCCAAACTAATGCAATTGCTTTATAGAAATGGGTTCAGAGTGGAAGAGAAGCTCAGAATGTCTAATCTAATTATTGCTTCCACAGAAACATTCTTTAATATGACCAATCATCTTGAAAGTGAAAGGATCATGTTATTTTATTTGAATAAAATTCTATACTCAAACACATGCATATTAATTTGAAAAGCTGAGTTGAAGGGAAAGATATTAAAATGCCTTCTAGCCTTCTTACAGGCAGATGCTTGGTTTGAAGGCTGTTTCAGTCTGCCACTTTGGGTCTTTTTATATTAATAAGGAAAAGATGATGGCATCAAAATAAAAGAGGCTAATTGAGAGGGGGAAATGTATGATGGAGAGTGGAGTTGCAAAGGGGAAAGTAGGGGACAGAGGGAATTACCATGGGTTATTGTCTATAATTATGGAACTTGTCAATTAAAAAAAGTTTTAAAAATAAGGAACTATCAATGATAAAATTCCATATATGTGTATGTATTTGCAAGCCCTATGCTGTGTACTTTGAGGTATCTTCTCTCACTCAATATTTGCAGCACGTACATGTGGTTAGCAATGCTGATTCACTCTAACAGAGGAAGAAATCAAAGAGTATAATATTTGAGGAACTTGCTTTGAAATATAGAGCCAGGTCAGAACTTGAACCCAGAGCTATGCAACACCAAAATCTGTGCTTTAAGTCCTTATGCTAAAAGGCTTTTCAGATGTTAAAATTATGTCCAATAATCATGTTCCTTATATTTAGGTTTATTATGAATGTATATATTTCTCATCTGATAACTGGTAAAATGAACTCTTACGTAGGTTAAAAATCAGATAAATGGCTGAAGACATGACTCAGTATTTAAAGGCACCTGCTTCTAAAACTGGACATACCAATTAGGATTCCCCAGTACCTATATCAAGCCAGAAGCACATAGTGGTGCATGCATCTGGAGTTTATTTACCATGCTAGGAGAACCTGGCATGTCTGTACTTACTTATTCTCTCCCCCCTCTCTCTCTCTCTCTCTCTCTCAAGTAAGTAAATAAAATATTTTAGAATATATTTAAATGATAAAATAAAAATATTTAGCCACAGAAAATATTTTCAGTGATTTTCATTGGGTGGGTAATCACAGATTGGATACCATCCAAGGTTCACAAAACAAAACAAGGGAAAGAATAAAGATGCCTTATCCTGTGACTTGATATTTGAAAAGTTATTTGAAACTGTTAAGATGTCTAGAATTTCCCTGAACGTCTGATTGCAGAATACTAAAGAATTTGCAAAATACTGGGTAGATGGCTTAGTGGATCAAATGCTTGCTGTGCAAGCTTTAAGGACTAGATTTTTAATCACAGGAAGTACATACATACTGGACATGGCAGTGTACAGGAAGATGGGAGGAGACAAGCATATTGTAAGCTCACAAGCAAGCAAGCCTGGCAAATGCTACTACAAACTGCAAAAGATCCTGTCTCAAACAAGCTTGAAAGCAAGGACTAATGACTTGAATAGTTGTCTGATCTCCATTTGCATTCAGTGACACATGACGGTAGACACACACACACACACACACACACACACACACACTTTGCTTTAAACTAGTCTTGGATTGCAATACCATATGATGGACGAATGACTTCATTGGTTTAAATTAATGAAGACTGATTGTGATCAGGCTACGTTGATTGCCAAAGTCTGAAACAAGCATGGAAAGGGATGTGACATCACTTGAACCATTAATTATTACTTGCAACAATCAAACATCATTGATTGGCTTTATGTCTAGAGCAAAGCCGTACTCATTACTCAGTAGTAGGAATTTGTCTATCTCTGGTGTGAAGGGGTTTAGAGTACTGATATAATAAAAATATTGTAGACAGTCCGAGTGCCTGACCACTAATGCAGTTAGTCATGGTTGCTATCATTATATGTGTTATGCTTATTCCTAAGGATGTATAAACAAACTATAAGTTTTATTGGTTTCCCACTTCGAATGCATAAAATCACATAATAAAAGTACTTGATAATCAAAATCTCCACTCTGTTCACAGAAGTTATTACAAATATACATTTTCTTGAGAACCCATACCCATTATGATTAGGGGTAAAATGAGGATAAAAGAAGCTTTGACTCTTTTCCTTTGGTAAAATACAGTCAATAACTTGCTAACATTGTCCACACTAAAAGCTTGTCTGTAGTTGCATGCAGCCATGGGAAACTCAAATCTCCTGCTTCAAGCTATACATACATCACTGCAGTTAGATACATGCGCCTGATCCCTAAGCAGACAAGACACAAGGGAACCAGGGCAGAAATGGAATGCATTGTTCGAGGAAGAGGCTAAAAAAAGGAAGGAAGGAAGTGACAAAGAGTAAAAATGACAGGGAGAAATAAACAGTGGTGCTTTATACTTTCAGGCAAAGGAAACTTCCCTCAGGCTTGACGCATGGCTCAAGGGATGTCAGTTTCCAGAGTATCAACGATAGTAAATATTCTTGCCTCCCCTTGACACAAAGCTGAGAAAGAGGCATCACGAATACTCATTCGAATAATATTCTCTCTTGAGTAAAGGATCAGAGCAATACTAGAATTAAATGAGCATTGAAACTATATGGCTTTAACCTTCTTTCTTCTAGTATTAGTTTACTTTATTTACTTTGCCTTGTAACTGTGAAATTCAATCAGTAAACTTTTCACTGAACTTCTATTACAAACCTAGGTGGAGAATACATATGGGGTATATTGTGGTGGTTTCAGCATAAAATGCCCCCCGCATAGGTTCATACATCTGAATACCTAATCTTCAGTTGGAGGCATTATTCTGTGAGACTGTGAAACTTTTAGGAGGTAGAGTCTTACTGGAGGGAGTACATCACTGGGGGAAGGCTTTGCTCTGTTGCTGCTTAGCCTCACTTGCTCCCTCTACTTCCCCCTGCCAATGTCATGATGTGATGCTAGCTCTCTGCTCCCTCTACTTCCCCCTGCTGATGTCAAGAAGTGACTCCAGCTCTCTGCTCCTTCTTAATTCTTATTATGTTTACATGAAGAATGTAAAATTTTTATATAAGTCAAACACATGTAATAACAGTTACATGTTAAGAGAACATTCTGCATCATCTCTTTTTAGACAATCTTGATACGTGCCACTATATCTTCAAACAGTCAAATGCCTCATTCTTGTTAAACATCATTGAAGCTACAGATAGGCTCTTCCCGTGGTATCTGAAACTGAGATGCAAGGGCACTGCTCCAATAGGCAAACAAGTGCATTGAAATGTGGGTCTGCATCCTCAAATAAAGCCAGCTTCATCATATTGTCATTTGCATTGTGGTTGTGAATCCTCCTATGAGCTTTTGCAAAGGACAATAAGAAAAAACAGCATTTGAAAAAATACATATATTATAAAGCAAAGATTTGGGGTTCATTGTCATAAGATGGGATGTAAGAGTTACATATATTAATACTAACAGGAACAAATAATTACTAAAATGGAGATCTGGTTGACTATTATTTGGGACAAAAATTTTCCACAAATCTTTCACCTAATGTATATATATCCATGAAACTCCTTAAAAGTCCAGAATACAGAACCCAATGTACAGTTCCTTTTGAGACAGATAACACCACTCTCTCTGAAGTGCTTCCTTTATTAAATAGCTTTCTGTTATGTATGTCTCTTGGTGATATAGATTGTTCTCTCCCCCTTCCCCGTGTGTGTGTGTGTGTGTGTGTGTGTGTGTGTTATGTGAAAGAGTATGAATGAACAGATGAATGGGTTTTCCATGGCCTTTTGCTATTGCAAATGAATTCCACGTGCATGTGGCACATTGTCGATATGGCTTTACATGGGTGCTGGGGAGCCAAACCTGGGCCAACCCAGGCTGGCAGGTTCACAAGCAAGTTCCTTTAATGCTGATCCATCTCTCTAGCCTGGTGGTATTCTTTCTTTGTAGAAAACAAGAACTCAGGAAAAACCTTCACCTGATAACATAGAGAAGGAAATATCTAAACCTCCAAGTTTTACATAATATTTGCTCTCAAAGAAGGCTGAAACTGGCACTTTGTCCGTATAGGTTTACATGTTGGAATGGGCTCAGAAAGCACAGGGTTGTTCCTTTGATGTCACAGGCAGTCAGGCAAAGCAGGTAAATTATAGAGAGTGTCAGGCTGCACCGAGGGCTGTTTGTTCTTTCAGCTAAAATGCTTTCAAAGGAGATCTGTCACCTAATGTCTCATAAATCATATATATATATATATATATATATATATATATATATATATATATATATATATCTTCACATACCAGTTTACTACAATGAACCCAAACTCTTAGCTTTAAATGAAGATGTATTTTTCAAATGTTAAACTGTAGCTCAACAGATAAACTATAGGGAAAAAAGGGGAATCAGAGACTCTATTTTCCTGTGTCTCATGAAATCTTCAAATTATCCCAGGTATTATCTTCAGATTGAGTAGGGAATATCCAGAAAGGAAATATGGGAAGTATGGGGTTGCCTGAAGACAAAGCCTTTAAAAAGAGGGAAATTTTCTCTTTCCCTGCATTTTTAGATAAGCTTGTAGAGTTCATTTTACACTAGTTTATTAATTTAAATTTCATGCAAATTGAACTTAAATACAAAATAAGAATATGTTACTACCTTCAAACTGAAACATACTTTCTTAGGCCAGAAGTGATTATCATATGGCATGAAAGTTTCTAACAATTTTAAAATT
This sequence comes from Orientallactaga sibirica, assembly GCA_036365145.1. Lineage (NCBI taxonomy): Eukaryota > Metazoa > Chordata > Mammalia > Rodentia > Dipodidae > Orientallactaga > Orientallactaga sibirica. Next base: position 11,426,274 of record JAEOAD010000019.1, on the reverse strand, counting down.
ATTTTATCATTTTTAAAATCATGTAGAACACTTTTTTCAGCATCATAATATATGAATCAAAGGTATTGAGGTAATCCCCCAAAATATTTACTGACAACTGAAATTGAGAAAAAGTATAATTATGTTTATTTTACATATATCATCAAAACTAACCTCCCCAAGAAAATCTCTTACATATATAATTGTATGTATCTTAAATCCTAAAATAACTTAGATAAATAAACATACTCAATTGAGAATAATAATGTGGCTTATTGGAAGAAGTAAATTGTTATATATTATAATATGATCTACAAATCTGATGGTTATTTATTCATTTACTTATTTGCATGCATGTGTGCATGTTTGTGTGTTACAAATCTCTTACTGCTACAAATGAATGCCTGTCCAGCTTTATGAGAGGAGCTGGGGAGTTGAGCCTGGGTAATGAAGCTTCTCAGCAAGAGCCTTTAAACACTGAGTCATCTCCCCAGGCCCTTGAAAAAGTTTTAATGATTAGAATCTTTATTTTCATCTGTTTGGGAGGGTCTGAGCTGTAGGTAAGAATATCCACCAAGAAATGCCTTAAACCTTAAAATTATTATTTGCACAGGCATTCATGGCCAATTAGGCCATGTAGTGATTTGAAAATGTAGAAGCTCTGAATTGTTTCTTCTGTAATTATCTGACCTTTTCAGCTACAAGAAGGATATATATACCCCAAGTCCTACAACACTACACATCACTGTCTATTATGGAGGGGGGGTGGCAGAATTTTTATTAACAAGTATATTTTGTTTTGTTAGTTTTTGCTAGTGAAGGAAATTGTAAACTTCAGAAGGCATTTCTTCCAATTCCATAGGACATAATTTATTTAAATGACCACACTTATGACTGCAGAGAGACTAGGAAAATGAGCATTCTGCACATAGGAAAGGGATGAGTGGCAAGTGTGCATGCTTAGGTAGCCAATGGCATCTATGTGCAGTGCAATATTGACCTGATTTAATTTGTAGCTAATATGCGAATTTGAGTAAAATGTATATTCATTTAGTGTTCTTGAGTTAAAATCTAGAAACCTTCCTTAGTTTCCAACCCCATACATTTTGCAGATATATGCATGAAATGTGCAATATAAGAAATCTTCCTTCCCTCTCCTCCCTTTCTTATAGCCTTTTTCTAGCTTATTGCTTTCTGGTACCAATTTTTGGTTCAAGCTCACACACAAGTCTATACATTTGTAACTAGGATCCACATATGAGAGAGAATATGTGATGTTTGGCTTTCTGAGCCTGGGTTACCTCACTTAGTATAATCCTTTCCAAAGTAGAAGAACAGATTACAGGCAGTGGGCAGGCCTAAGTGAGGCCAGGGGAAGAGACTGTGTATAAGAAGGTCAGAGGGAGGGTTAATAAAAGTTCAAGATATTCTGAATAAGACATATATAAACCTACTTTTTTTTTTTGAATAATGGCACATCTAGAAGCCATAGATTGTTACTAGAAAATTTTCAGTGCCAGGGATGGGATACCTTCCAGTGACTTATTGGCCAGGGAGGTCCCTGTTGCCTCCAAAACATTATAGATTACAAGCTATTGCCTAGGCCCTTTGTTTCCCTTGAGAAACAGATGGTAAGACCCTATTGCTGAAGACTGCACTTGCCTGAGTGGCAAGGTCACTGAGAAATCAAGCTGGTGCTGAGCAGAAAATTTTCTCCCTATAGACTAGCCAACTGAAAGCTGGAAAAAGCTGCACGGCATACAACTCTATGGGAAACACAAGTCACCAGAGGTGAAAACAGTGGACACTGGAAACCTCAAGTTTGGCTAGACAGGCCGAATGACCAAACGGTTGCAATCATGGCATGTCTGCTCTGGGGGAAACCAACTGCTCTGTAATTGGACTGAAGGCCAGGTACTGAAAAACCTAATCAAAAGCCTATGGCAGGGGAAGTCATGAGCCTTAGGGGTATAAAGCCTGCTCTTGTCTGGCTAAATGTATATATTATTCCCACCAAACTGCCCTGAAAGCACTGCACTTAATGTTCATATTCATATATTAATGCTACTCTCACTTCTGGTTAGAGAATTTTCTCTTTTCTGATAGTGATGACCACTGGGATGACACAAAAGTCAACATAGTGCTTAGAAGAAGGGATGGAGAAGAAGGGAGGAGAACTGAAACATCTCTATCACACCCTTCAAGACTTAGGGTACATTGCAGAAGAGGTGGTGGAAAGAATGTAAGAGGCAAAGGAAGGGTACCACTCCTTATAATACAAGTGTCCAGAAAGAAATTGGACTCGCTATCCATGACCTCACAGTGTCTATTAATACCTTTACTAGACTCTTATAATAGGAGAAAAAGAGGATGACATCAAATTAAAAGAGAAACTAAAGGGAGGAGGGAGGGGATATGATGGAGAGTTGAGTTCTGAAGGGGAATGGGGGAGGGGAGGGAAATATCATGGTTTTTATGGTAAGTATAGAAGTTGCCAATAAAAAACAGAAGTCTTACTTTGATAATCCAATATTGGAAGAAAAAAAGACATTCAGGCAGATACAGGTAGAGAGATAACTTAGGAAGTAAAAGGAAATATCAATGTGGCTGCTGTTTTAGCTTTTAATTCATATTATTTGTTAAGAACAAATTGCAACATGTTTTAATGAAACTATCAAATTAGCTTTCCGCTTAAGATTTATATGAACTAGTTCAATAATGTTGCTATTAAGTCTTCATTGCTGAAACAAGCAACCAATCAGAAGCAGCTTACAGGAGGAAAGGGTTTATTTGCGAGTTATAGGTTCCTGGGGGAAGAAGCTACATCATGGTGGAAGAAACCTGGCTCACTCTAACGTATAGCAGAGACAGAGGGAGAGAGAGAGAGAAGGAGGCAGGGTCAGAGGAATAGAGAGAGTGCCAACACCAGCAAGCATGAACAACCAGAGCTCTAGCTGGCTCTCTACACACATCTTAGGGCTGGACTCAAGACTCAAGATCTGCCCCAGTGACATGCTTCCTTCGGCAGGACTCTGCCTGCTGAAGACTAAGTAGGAGGCACAAGCAAAAAATACCTGAGTCTATAACAGAAACATACTTACAATAAAAGTTCCGTAAATACCAAATTCAATGTATGTCTACTCAAAAGTAGCACAAAACTCCATTCACTGAATCGGTTTCAGTGAAGTGTGCAGTGATTAAGGAAGATGGAATGACATGATGGTAACTAGTAGAGACAGTTTGTAATTTACTCTAGTTTCAGACATTGTCCTTTTAGCCATTAAGATTCATGAAAATAAAAATAAGCAAAAAAGAATATAGTCAATATATTTAGATTTCTTTTATTTTTTATTTATTTTTTATTTTTTATTTTTTGGCTTTTCAAGGAAGGGTCTCACTCTAGTCCAGGGTGTCTTAGAATTCACTATGTAGTCTCAGGGTGGCCTCGAACTCATGGTGATCCTCCTACCTCTGCCTCCCAAGTACTGGGATTAATGTTGTGCACCACCACGCCCAGCAATATATTTAGATTTTTATATTTTGTCCTATTTTATTAGGAGACAGATATTATCAGCAAAGATTTTTTTATTTATTTAAGTTTTCTCATTTATATTTCTATTAAGATGACCGTTTGACTATAACTTGTATTCACATTCTTATTTTCAATGCTGATTCTGTATTAAAGAATATTGGCTTTTCCTTCATCTGGCTGTATCAAGGATGGCAGAACAAATTTTACTGTAAGTACATCATGTACAGAGATATTCAACATTAATGCTGTAGTCATTCAGCCTGACATTTCTTTGTGAAGTGGGCAGAAAATTAAATTGCCTGGAATTAGAGGGAAAAATCACACACCATGCAAAGTAGCATGTCCAGTGCAGTGGAGGTCATGCTTGCGTTGAAGTAAGTATAATCTTACCATATGCGTTTTACTGATGGTAATGGGGAGTGCACCATCATCATTCTTCCTGTGCTCAGAATTGTTGCCCCACAATCACCTTGACTTATCAAACTTTTCCTGGCTTTTTCAGTTATTTTTAAAGAGTTTTGGTGTGATATTATATTTATTTAAAAGTTGAAATTAAATTCATTAAGTATCTATAACTTTTTTTGTTATTTTATTTGTTTGTTTTTTTTTTTGAGGTAGGGTTGCACTCTAGCTCAGGCTGACCTGGAATTCACTATGTTAGTTTCAGGGTGGCCTTGAACTCATGGTGATCCTCCTACCTCTGCCTCCTGAGTGCTGGGATTAAAGGCATGCACCACCATGCCAAGTTTTCTATAACTTTAATATTTTATGCTGCTTACCCTGTTTTGCATTCCAAGCCAATATTTTTTTCTGATCTTGACACTTATGAGCTCTTCAGTTTCCTTTAATGAATAAAAACATTTAAATTGGAATATGTTCATCACTTTTTAAAAAAATATATTATTATTTTATTTTAGAGGGGGGGGAGAGAATATGGGTTCACCAGGGCCACCAATGTAGTCTGCCATGGTCCCTAGGGAATAAATAAGGCACACAGCTGCACTTAAGATCCTTCTTTTCATAGAATGTAGCAAGCAGGAAAATTGGAAGTCTAGGGAGTAATGAAGTCCAAATGATGGTTTTTTGTTGTCATTAGTAAATTATGCTTTACACTTCAAGTAGGATAATGCTAAAGTCTCAAAGTCAGAGGACTTAATTGTTTTGTCTCTAACTTTCCTTTTGGTGGGAAGAAAATGAAGCATTAGTTAGCAGGGTCCTAAAGTGAGCATTTTCAATACAAAATCAAAACCACATGGTTAAATAGAGCTTCACTAGCACAGTGCCTGGGAAAACTTCCCTGTGTCAAGTACTTTGGAGACATCAATTACCTTGGAGTGCACAAGGCAAAATCTCTTTTGAACGAGGCACAAAGGGTAAAATCATTAAGGTCTCATGGGATAGACATAAGCACAATGCGTTTCTGGCTAAGGAGACAGCAAGAACGAGTAAAGAGGGGCTGGAGAGATGGCTTAGTGGTTAAGGAGCTTACCTGCAAAGCCAAAGGACCCTAGTTTGACTCTCCAGGACCAACATAAACCAGATACACAGGGGGGCACACACATCTGCAGTGTTTCTTTGCAATGGGTGGAGGCCCTGGCATGCCCATCCTCTCTCTCTCTACCTGCCTATTTTGGTATCTCTTTCTTTCTCTCTCAAATAAATAAATAAAAATAATTTTTTAAAGAATGAGTAAAGAAAGAAAGATGAGGAAGGAAAGCAAGGCTCAAGGGCAGGTCTTGAAAGGGAGTAAATATTTCGATTGGGTTTTAAGAAGTGCTGTGGAGCATTTCTGGCAATCACTGTCCCTCAGAGGAGTTTTGGCACTGAAGACAAGGTTTCCCAAAAGAAGAGAGATTTCTGTCAGAGTACTTTATGACTCACCAAAGGTTATTGGTAAGACCCTACTGCTGAAGACACCATATGCTGTTGGGATGGAACATGGAGTGACCTGGCTGGAATCTGGAAGAGAGTCAGTCCCCAGACAGGTACCTTGTCTAGCGCAGGAAGGTATTACATGAACGACTGGGGCAAAAAGACCTACATCTGTCTAAGCAACTCGTGGTCTAAACTCTTCAGCAGCAATCAACTTGATGTGATGCTCACACAAGTGCAATAGTGGCACACAGCCATGGTAGGTTACTAACTGCTCTTGATTTGGCTCCACTCAGAGGATCATAATCCATACCTAGAACTGGGCAACAAGTCAGAACCATATCCAAAAAATGAGTGTGCCTCCAGTATCAAGGTCCCACCGATAGTGGGATACAAGAGGGCCTACACCTATTTAATTCTCTATAAAACAATAATGGTTATCCATGTATCTTGCACTGACCTCACTCTCTGTTGGAGAATTTGCTTCTCTTTTTCAGATGGATGCAGAACCTGAGGAGAAAATCAGCCCATTGTACTTCACAAGGGCTCCAGCTGAAGCCATGGGATAACTGGGGAAATGAGAAAGAGTGCTGCTTTCTCCATGAACCTGGCATCAGCAGAGGGGTGAAGGAGATAGATACAGAGAACACTCAACTCCTACCAAATCAGATATCCAGAGACACAGAGACTCCCATGACCTCTTCACTGAAATAAACCTAAAATGAACCCAACATGGCTCAGGAAAATTTGTGGAATAGGGGGCAGAAAGATTGTTAGAGCCATGAGTTGGGTCATTATACACAGAGACATTGTGTCACTCCCATAACTGATGGCTACTCTCACAATGCAAGACCCATAATCCCCGAGGGGGGAGGACAGGGAGAAGGCTAACAATGATTCCATCATGGCTGTATATACATTATATAGATAACTAATAAAAAGGTAAATAAAAGCTAGAGAGATGTCTTAGCAGTTAAGGTGCATGCCTATGAAGCCTAAGAACCCCGTTTCAATTCTCCAGGTCCCATATAAGCCAGATGCGTATGGTGGCGCTTCTTCTGGAGTTCATTTGCAGTATCTAGATGCCCTGGCGTGTCCATTCTCTCTCTCTCTCTTTTCTCTTTTTCTCTCCCTCTCTCCCATCCCTCTCTGTGTCTCTAATAAATAAAAATAAAATCTTTATGAAATATAAATAAATAAATAAAATAAGATTACCAAATGTGCCCTGGAAAAAATAAAGAAAGGTAATAATTCTGTAATCAATGTTAAACAACAAAATACTGGCCTTCCCCAAATACCAACTCCAGCTGAGGAAAAACTTCAAGGTAGGGCCTAGAAAAGGAATATAGGAATCTGAATTAAGAAAAGTGGGCGCTGATATTGCCCCTGGCTTCAAACACTGTGGGAATAACCGAGTCTCCATTGTAGGTAGTGAGTGACTGTGGACGTTTTGGAATTTAACAACACTGAGAGTGTCGATATCTGAGAGTGCTAGAAGAAAGGAATGAAAAAATTCAAGAATTTTGGCATAAAAAATTATATATTTTTTAAAATTTTTTTATTTATTTGAGTGAGCGAAAAAGGCAGACACAGAGAGATAATGGGCATGCCAGGGCCTCTAGCCACTGCAAATGAAGTTCAGATGCATGTGCCACCTTGTACTTCTGGCTTCATGTAGGTACTGGGGAATCAAACCTGTGTCCTTTGCCTTTGCCAACAAGTGCCCTAATGGCTAAGCCATGTCTCCAGCCCCTAAAAATTATATATTTAATTTATTTTAGACAGAGAGAAGGAGAGAGAGAGTGAGAATGGGTACACCAGGGCCTCTAGCCCTTCAGTCTCCAGACGCATGTGCCACCATGTGCATCTGGCTTACGCGGGTCCTGGAGAATTGAACCTGTGACTTCGGCTTTGCAGGCAAGCACCTTAACTGCTAAGCCATTTCTCTAGCCTGAATTTTGACATTTGTTGACAAGGTTTGACTGGTAAATCAGATGGTTAAGAGGGATAGATAACCAGTGAGAACGAGTAGGAGGAAATGATGGCAATGTGACTGACTCCACTGTCTTACTCATATTCTCATTCAGTGTACGAAATCTGGTTGCATTTATTTTTTGTATTTGTGCTTTTCATATTAACTGATAGAGCTTTTAGGTTTTACTAAAAGCTTAGGCAGTGAGAATAGAAGGAAATCACTGTCTAGTTGTTCAGAGTTCGAATTTCTCTGGGCTCACTCTTTAGTCTGTCTCAGTGACACTGCCTTGAGGACAGAGTGGAAAAGCAACCTCCAGAAATGCAATTAATTTTAGAAGCACACCTGATCCTGATTAATCATAAAAGGCAAGTAAAAAAGCTGCTGCTCTAGGATACATACCTGAGGTTGTCTATCAAATCCTACATCACTCCATCACTCCAGCTATGTAGTTCTTCACGACTAAGGAATGGAATACAATATACACTCCCACACACAAATACACACATAATATACACATCATACCCACATACAACTCTCATGCCATGCACACACCTAAGACATTTACACATGTCATATGCACAAAGAAAACTCAAACACACATATATACAAACTGCTCACACTCATGCAAGTATAAACCTATATATTCACTCTCACTCTTCAGCACTATCTGCAAGAAAATAATAAAGCCAAATAAATAGTTAATGATTGTGATCACACTTATATTTTAAAATTTACATTTTATAGAAACCCAGACAACTTTAGGTTAATTTTTCCTTCCCAAGTTTGCTTGAAATTGAGAGCTTCAGTTTAGCCAACCCAAACTGGTCACCTTTATATGAAAGGTGTTCCTGGATAGCTTCCATAGGCTATGCAAGCTGGACTCAATCATAAGCTGTTTATGTTCTGGGAAACGTTTTTGTGTGACTTCAGCATTTTGTGAATCTTATGTTAAATGCATTCAGCAATTAATTGTTCTCCAACAATGTAAAGCACAATGTTCAATAGGTTAATTATATGTTACTTCAAAAAGATTTGCTTTTTTAAATTCTGTTGACTTTTAGGTTCCCACTTATTTTTGCATGACATTTTGCATATTATTGAATTATGTGAAATTTTCATTTATTATTTTCCCTTGTTAAATAAAGGAGCTGAATCTCAAATGCACAGAATTAAAATAAAGATTTCAGAGTAGACCATGGTAAACCAGGTAATGCAAGTCACCCAGAGAAATTCGGACTTTGAACAACTAGACAGTGATTTCCTTCTATTCTCACTTCCTAAGCTTTTAGTAAAACCTAAAAGCTTTATTGGTTAAAAAAAAATTCACACTCAGTTCTACACTGGACACACAGAACATACTTTTGGCTCATGACTACTAGAGCTTGAGATTCCAGACCTCAAATCTAGCTTCAGTACTTTAACTGTTAATGGGCAGCTCATGTAGGGCAGTCCATGGAGGGTTCCATTGCAGGAGAAGAAATACAGAATGTCAGGCTGGAAAGTCTCATTCCTCCACAGACTCAGAAAGAGCTGTGGAGACACAGTCTCTATTGAATAGGAAAGAAGTAAATGCATGGGTTTGTGATACTTTTACAAAGAACCAGGCCTTTCCCTCAGTTCCAGTGGGCTTCCCTGGGTGTGAGTGGGTGAGTCAATGGGACATGATCATGAGTGAAGACCAGAAAGATCTCAGTTTGGATGAAAACTGACCTATAAATTGGTGGCCCACAATAGTCAAGAAATTTAGAGATGAGCTGAAGAGGAGGAAACCAAAATTGCACTCATAAGCATTATTTTTATATGTTTTTTCCCCTAAATCACATTCATAACCCCTTCTTTTTATTTCCACAACTAGCTATTTGTTGAACTCACTAATCAGCTAATTGTTGTATAACTCAATGTAGAAAAATATCCTGTAAGTTATTCACATGTTCTAAAAAAGAAAAATTTCTTTTTTTAAAAAAACTGCTGGGTTGTCTTTTAGGTAGAATTTTTAAAACTAGGAATTATTATTTTATAGCTTGATACAAAGCTTCTATTTATCCTTTATATAACAAAAATTCAAAGTCCATTCTGCTGTCCATTCCCAGCATTAAAAGTAACCTGAGTCTTTGACACATGCGCCACAATATTAAACAGTTATCTGCTGAAAAATAAAATAGGATTAAGTCTATTTGTTGCTGTAAGAAGTAAAAACGTGTGTGTGTGTGTGTGTGTGTGTGTGTGCCTGTGTGTAAATCCTATGTACTACATACTCAGATATCTCCAAAATTTCATAATAACAATTTCCCCATGAACCTTCAGACATATTGCTCTAACTTGGGTGAGCAAACTTGGCAGAGTAATAAAATAACTTGTAGCACATGTAAAGAATTTGTAATCCCAGCCACACCTGGGGACAGGAAAGGAGGCAGAGATAGGAACATTCTCTAGGGACTTGAGGACCAGCTAACCTAGCAAAAGCAGTGGTTATACAATGGTTGTTCTTATGAACAACATAAGATGTTGCCTCCAAAGAGGTGGAAGACAAGGGCCGACATCCAAATTTACACACTCCTGCACCCAAGAACACATTCACACATAAATGACTTTCACAATAACACATATCCAGAAAAGCATTGGGTTCAAATGAATGTCTCTGATTAAACAGGGCACTACCCAGATACATGTCTGTAAAACTATCCATAAATCAGTTTGTTCTTCCTGAAGCTAGTCAGTTGGTTTAGATAACCTCCATGGAACTGGCCATGGTAGCAAACCAAAGGTATTCTTGCAGCTGTTCAGTTTTCATCTAGTCATCAGTATGGGTGTAAAGAGATGACGCAACAGTCAGCCAAAGACCCACTATTGCTCAAGCACAGAAGAAATTACTATAGGAAACAACAAATTAAATAATCGTCAACATTTAAGCACTTTTGTTTACTTGCTTAATGAAAAATAGTGCTTGTTTTAAAATAGCTTCTTTTCAAGAATAGAGTAACCAGAGATATTATTAGAGAAGAGAAATTCTGGAAACATGTCAACCTGAAAATATAAGACCTCATCAGGACCACAGAGTCCTTATGAGTCAGATGATAGGTAAATGCAATTCAGTGAGTGAGAGGTTCAGCAGGTTAATAGAAAGAACTCCAGAAGTTCATTTCTTGTTGGGATATGCATGAAGTTATTTAGATATAGGAATTCTAAGTACACATTTGGCACAGCTATTCTCCTATTAAAACAATTTGCTAGTATCTCACTAATACCTTCCTTCCCTCATTGAATTTCTTCACAGTAAAGTGAATACAGTATTAAAAATATTTAAAGAAAATAATTTCTACCTGACAAAAATTAAAATGTATTCTTACATTTTTAAAAATTTCATCAGCCTTCATCTGAAAACACTAGCCATCTGTTTTAATTTTGAGAATACCCATATCTAAAATACAAAGGTGAAATTATATTTTTTTTCTGTTACACTTCCTTCCCTAGAAGAGAAATGTAAAATAGGCTTGTTTATCCACCATCCTATAAGGAATTACTTTATGAAATTCATAGATCAACTTTATTTCCTTTTCCATATTGGATCCTGATTTTAAAAATTTATACTATTAATATACATAATTAATTGGATCTCAGAATTGAGTTGTAGTCCAGTATTCCTTATTTGATAAGCTATGGAATGCTTTACTATCTGTCACTGGGTATATTTATTTACAGGAGCTTGAAGTGTTTTATAGTTATGAACATATCATTGTAATATTGTGTCTGCCATTAAAACTATCTAAGATTGAAATACATTCAAAATATCTCAAGTTATGAATGCTAGTCATAGTAATCTAGCTCATGACATTTGTAGAGAGTCCAGTACATAGGTAAACAGAAGTTCCTTCTGGGTACACTTAGACACACTGCATTTCAAGAAGCACAGTAAAATCTGAGGACAGGGCTGGAGAGATGGCTTAATGGTTAAGGCACTTGCCTGCAATGCCTAAGAACTCATGTTCTAATCTCCAGGTCCCACGTAGCCCAGACAGACAGTGTAACACAAGTATGCAATGTAGCACATGTGCACAAGAGGGTGCATGCACCTGGAGTTCATTAGCAGTGGCTGGTGGCCTTGGAATGCCTCTCTCTCTCTCTCTCTCTCTCTCTCTCTCTCTCTCTCTGTCTCTCAAAAAAAAAAAAAAAAAGTAATCCGAGGGCAAAGTTTGCATTTATATCAAATGTCTCTAGTATAATAGATGTGTGATGAATGAAGATTGCAATCATTTTTATGGTAGAATTTCAGGGGAGATCGTAGGAAACCCAGGATGTACTTAAACCAAAATTATTGATTTTGAGCTCAGTTTACTTTTGCAGACAGGCTTAGTGCCTCTATTGACCTAGTTAAATACTTTGTATGTAGAAATTAGGAAGAAATGATTGAGTAACTGATGCTGAAGTACAGAAATTCAACTATTTCAATGAGTTTCTAAACACTGCATCTGACTTTCTACAGCAAATATGCCTCTGTATCCTTCCATACATCACTATTTAAGTATTTCAAGACAGAACATTTGGTAAATATCTCCAAACTCATAAGCAACATATACCCATGTCTAATAAGATTTAGGTCATGGAAAATAATTAAAATAAATTATTTCAACAATTATGGCACCTATACAACACATTTAAATCATTCTAATATACTCTAATGGATAATTCTAAATTAAGTCTCTCAAAAACATACATGCTAGCATTCTCAATAAAGAGCAGGTGGGATTTTCTCAGCTCAATATTCATATGCAGAGAGAAGAAGCATGTGGTATAGCTAGTCCATGGCTGATCATCTTAATCCAGGGTCATTCTTGCCAAACAAGATTAAAGTTCTTAGAAGATAGTTCTGACATGAAAATGGAGTTTAACAAATTTTTGTGAATTGGGTAATTCATGAATGTTACATAAAATCTATTCAAAACATCATAAAATGACTTAAAATTTCTTAAGTGCATTTAAACAAACTAAAAATGTATAGCAGCCAGTGTGGATTAAGCTAAATGAGTACAATTAAATCTGATTTTTAAAAATTATTTTATTTATTTTTGGAGAGAGACACAGAGAGAGACAGGCAGAGAGGAGAGGAGACAGAGATGGGTGTGCCAGCAGTCTCTCAGCTGCTGTGAACAAACTCCAGATGTGTGCTACCCCTTGTGTTCAAGTGCAGCATTGCACCCTTGCATCACTGCATCTGGCTAAAAGTGGGACCTGGAGATTGGAACCACTGGAGATTGGAACCAGCGTTCTTAGGCTTAGCAGGCAGGTGCCTTAACTGCTAAGCCATCTCTCCAGCCCTAAATCTGACTTTTAATACTATTAGAATTAAAACAGACAGGAAGCTGTCCAGGCTTACTACTTAATTTCTATTCTCACAATATGGAATTGAATGTATAATTTTATGATTATAAGCAATTTTAGGATTAATTAGCATATGGGGGTCTTGTAATGCATGTCATTTTTTTCTCAGTTTTTTGAGGGAGGGTTTCACTCTAGCTCAGGCTGACCTGCGATTCACTATGTAATCTCAGGTTGGCATTCAACTCATGGCAATCCTCTAACCTCTGCCTCTCAAGTGCTGGGATTAAAGGCATGCACCACCATGCCTGGCATATGGTTTTATTACTATTATTATCATGATAAAATCATAATAAAAAGTTGGAATAAGTGACTATACAATTCTTTCTAGACAGTATATGCTATTTCAGTTTCCTCATATTTCTATCTAGTCATCCATCCACTCTCTATTTAGTTTTCTAGCTACTTATCTCTCTAGTATAAGTATTCTAAGTATAATATGACTTTCATCTTTGACAAACTTATTTAAATTCACCTATTTGAACTAATTCCATTTAAGGTTTAATAAACAGAACTGCTATCATCTATTATTATCAAGTTGCCATACAAAAAATCTTACCAATAATTATAGGATGCTCCAAGTGACTGCCATTAAATTATTCCATCACTGCAGACAGCTCTTGATAATATCTGGATTTTTTTTTTTTCATTGGCTGTTATCTGTGTTGTGAGACTCTGAGGACTAAACACTCAATCACTTGCTGCTATACATCTAAAACTGGCTCCTATAGAATGTGATGACACTACTTATGGGCCACTGGAGGTAGGATGATTTTCTATAAGGTACTTTTAGTTTTATAATGCAAACAAATATGACAGTGGCTCATTTTGTTTCAGAGCATACACCATGTGCTCTATGCCATAAATGACAGACAAACCTAGAACACTATCATGCAACAAAACCCACAATCTCTGCTCATTAACTTCTCATTCCTTCAGGTCAAAGAAGCGGTTTTCAGGAAGCCTTATCTATGTAGTCTGCATTCCTAGAGACACTCCAAAATTCATTACTATATAAAGCCATATGATAATTATTTAGTCATTCAGAATTTGTCTTCAGTCTTACAATCTAATGTGATATTATCAGTTTGTTCCCAGTGGTTACTACAAGAGAGAGACAACAGATACAAATGTAGGGAAGTGTTTGCTGGAACATTTAGTGTCAAATATAAAGTCTCACTATATTTTTCATTATTATATGCATACATATATTAATGTATGCTTAATCATATTTGATTATTTTAAAATTGTTTCCAGGAAATTTGAATACTTTTTAAGTTACCAATGTAAGTGTCTGACTTATTTGTTTTGGTTTTGGTTTTGTGACAAAGTCTCAGGTAGCCTAGGCCAGCCACAAACTTCCTATGTATTTGTGGATGACCAAACCTGATGCTCCTGCTTCTATAACCTAAGTTCTGGGATGACAGGTACATGCCAGCACACCTGGGTCATGTGGTGTTAGGAACAAACCCAGGGCTTCATGTATGCTGGGGGGGGGTCTATAGCCCCAGCTGAAGGTAAGCTCTTTCCTAGCATTTTTTTAATTGTTCCTCTTGCTAAAATTTGGATAGCACTGAGGATGTCTCAAGCAAGCACTGGCACATTAGAATTCCTTTGAAATAAGATTTAGCAATTACATTCTCAGTTTCAAGGTCCAGGAAATTTGGGAAGAATAAAAAATGAGTAAAGAAGTGTTCCTTCTTCTATTTGCCCTTCAAATTTGTAAAGGCAGAATGAAAGAAAATAAGGGGGGAAAAAGCAAGAGTTTCAATATTGGTGACAGCATAGAACAAGACCTTGTGTTAGAAAAGAATGACAAAAACCTCAGATGAATGGGAGCTGTGAAAAGGTTTGACTGGGCATGAAAGCTGAGAATAGCTCACAGAGTTTCAGTAGGTTGAAGCATTACAGAGAAACAACCTTTTTTTTCCCCAGTGAAAACCACACAAAAAGCCAACAGACTCCATGTGTCCTTGGGATGATGATGGGGGGCTGCAGTGGCAACCTGCAAGGACCAGTGGCCACAGAACAGACTGGAGGAAGTCTCAATGGGTATCAGCAGGGATAGCTGATGTCATTGAGGGCCAGATGGCCCCCACCTGGCATTTTGTAGACACAGTCCTGGAGGACAGCTGATTGAGATTGAGTTTCTGCCACTTAATGGAACCAGGACCCAGAATGCAAATTAAGTTTAGCAAGAGAAAAATACAGAAAACTGTATTTCTTGCATACTTGAACAACTCAGTGTAATGCTCTGAGATCTCTCGGCTACCTTCTATGAATGACATATAGGGCAACTATTATTTATCAAATATTTTATTCTAATTATTATCTTTCCATAACATACTTAATTATGTACTATTTCCTATATGATATTTAAAGCGTCATAACACATCATGTCATAATTATCCTACTTATAATTTTCTGAGTCATAATCTGTATTCAAATTTGTTATGACAGCATTTGTCTACTCCATCCTCTGATTCCTTTCTCTCTTTTTCTTAGACTCTAAATCTTGGCAAGGAAAGAATGGGCTCTTTTGCTATGTGATAGTAACCACAGCTTATCAATACAAAAGCAAAATAAAGTTCTATTGTCTTCCCTTTCTGTACTGTTAGCATATGTCATTGCCTTGGTTTCTGGCAGTGTTATGTTATAATCATGTTAAGAATTACAGCACTCATTCTACTCTTGGGCCTTTTCCTAACAGTTTAATCAGATTAGATGAGGTATCAAATGATTACAGATTATAAACTCTGAGCTGCAATTGCCCTTAATAAAGTACATAATGCCTTAACAGTGATGCTAACTCTGCAAAGAGAGGTAGAGAAACACATCCATTGCACAAACACTCCCAGAAACAGGCTGAGTACATTCAAATGGCATCTAGGAAAGGGCCAGGAGGATTGGGGCCATTGAGGCTGGTTATGTATGCCCATTGCTTATCTATGTCAGAAAGAATTGTGGTTCAGTTTAGTGGTTTAGACCCTTTTAAATTCTATTTATTTTCATTATTATTATTATTATTATTTTAATATTATTATTCAGGTAAAATCTAATTTTAATAATCTCTAAATTGTATTAATGCACAATCAATTTTGTAGTAGGGTTATTCATTTGTTATAACCCTCATTATGACCTGCTTAGCATAATTTACAGTACCAAATGAGATGATTTGATTTTCTTAGTATGTACCTGATTGCTTCTAAGCCTCAAAAAGCACTAGTTTTCTAAAACCATATTAACTGGAATGAACAGAGGGGCAGAAATATAAAAAATTCTTATTTTGCTATTTTCTAGGCTCATTTAAACTTTGCAAGATAAATTATTTGTATTTTCTCACTAGAAATTAAACAAGAGTACTTTCCTACCTCAAAAACATATCACATTCTTTTTTTTTTTTTTTTTTTAAAGTTTGCAAGTCCTGTGAGCCTTGGCCAGAAGACAATGTGTCCTCTGACATCTACTAACAGACCATGATTACAGACAGGGCAGGTGGGAGGTGCTATTTCAGGGTAATGGCTCACACCTGCAAAGGTCTATTTTTTTTTTCTCCAGGATTTTTTACACAGAAGTGAAAATAAACTAATTAGGTCAAAGCATCACATTGGGACCCATGAGCTATGAAGGTCTCTCTCACTTGTGTCCGCACAAGTGGTTCCACTGTCCAAAGGCAAACAAGCAATAAACTCCAACCAGAATAGGAGCCATTTAACCATTTCTTCTTTCAGTGTCATTGCCAGTGTGTTCCATGGCAAGTGAACTCCTGTAAAGTTCACAGGGGAGAAAATTTATATAGGGGGATGAAGAAGACTAAAGAAAGGAAAGAGGAGTAGGGAAGAAATGGATGTTTTCAGAGCATAGCCCAAGCCCTGTTAGATCTTGCTTAGGGAAACAAAGGGGTCACAAGCAGGTGTCAGAAACTGACTCTCAGCTGCCTTGGGCATGTTTGAAAACCCCTCATTTGCAGCACCAAGGAAATAGAAATTCTAGACATGAGCATTCCTCTTTACATTCAGTCATATTTTCACCACAGCACAAAGGAGATAAGAAGTAAAATCAATAAAACTTTTTCCCCTTTCCTCTCCCTTTTATGGTTGTTACAGTTTCCATGAAATCTGTTCCACACAGGCTCATATGTCTGAACATTTGGTTACCAGAGCGAGGCCCTGTGTTCTGAGATTTTGAATTTGGGTTGGCAGAGATGGGTAAGTGGTGGCAGGCCTCTGAGTGTTGTGATTCCACCCTGTTTTCAGTCCCATTTGCTCAGCTTTTTGATGCATGAAGATGCAAGTACTAACAGACACCAGGGCCCGTGCTTAGGACAGAAACTCTATACCATGTGCCTTCCTTGCCATGATGAGGTGTATTCCCTGAAACCATGAGCCCAAAACAAATCCTTCCTCCCTTAAATTGTTTCTCTCACAAAGATGAGAACAAGTAACTAACACAGTGGTTTAGTCAAACTCACCAAGGACATTTGTCCTTAAAACCAGTTTTAGATACAGGCTGAGTGTCAGTGGATTCAGGATATCCAAAATTGCACAATTCAATTTCACTTGCTTCCCCAGTACATCTTAATTCAGTGAAGTGAATTTGGCTTGGCTCCCTGACATCCCTCAACAAATCTTCCCTGGCTAGCCCTTCATTAGATCTGTTATATTTTGCATTTATTTTGCACTGAGGAGATTCAAAAGTTCAAGTTATTATATACCTTATACGGTGAGAGAATGTTGGATCATGCTTAACATGTTTGTAATGTAAACATAACGGTATTTTAAAATACTTAACAAGCCGGGCGTGGTGGCGCACACCTTTAATCCCAGCACTCGGGAGGCAGAGGTAGGAGGATTGCCATGAGTTCGAGGCCACCCTGAGACTACATAGTTAATTCCAGGTCAGCCTGGACCAGAGTGAGACCCTACCTCGAAAAACAAAAACAAGAACAACAACAAAAAAATACTTAACAGATATGTTTGAGAAAGTTAATCGTCTACTTTGTGTATATGTGTGTTCATGTGTGAGTGCACATGTGGCCATGTCGAGAGTCTGGAGGTCAGAAGAAATCTTTCTGACCAGCCTTCAACTGCCTACCTTATTTGAGGCAGGTTTCTTGCTTTGCTCTTCATTGTGAACTTGCCAGGAGCCTCTAGAAAATTCCTGGGCTTTCCATCTTACAATCAGCATTTAGTTTTCAAGGATTTCCAGCATGGTTTCTATACTCACAAGGCAAGAGACTTGAAATGCAGTGAGATGTTCATTGATCTAAACTTAGGTTGGACTATAGCTACTTAGTTTTTTTTTTGGGGGGGGGCAAAAAAATTTAAAAAGACCACATAATAGCCACCTCACAGACTTCAAACAAATACCATGTGCAACAGGGTTTGATTGTAAGAGATAGCCAGAAAGCTAGTCATAATTGAGCATAATTGGTAAAGTATGGATTTCATGCAGTATGCAGGTAGGGAAAACAACAGTGTTCATTGTTTATCTATTTTAACATCCAGAGGACATGGCACTATCTTGGGATTATTAACAATGACTCTTTACTGCAGTGATGCTCATTAGGGTCAGCAGCCCTGTTAGAGGGTTAATTTTCTGAGAAGACAGAAAAGATATGGACATTAGGATCACACTCCAGATTACATGGATTGCTCTTCCCTTATCACTCTCCCCCAAGCCTCTGCGATGAGATGAGGGATGAGGCACATCCACCTGATATGATTGAAAGTTGATGGAGACCTAGGAACATGATCCAACAAGTAAGATTAGGAGTTCAGACTTGGCTTTGGACCTGATGGAGAGAACCAAGTAGGTTTCTGCGGTAGATGCATCTGGACTTTAGGATGATAGGTCTGAAAGTAATTTAGTGGAGAGACTGAAAAATCAGGGACCCTAGATGAAAAGAGTAATTACAATGGAGATTCAACAATGCCCAACCTAATGCAACTATAGGACAGTATTCTTTTGTTAAAAACTGTCCCAAGTCATTATCGAGAGTATAGTCATTTTCATTAATATTAAAAGCAATTTCCACATAAAAGGCTTATATCCCATTTATCCAAACATCTCTTCAAAAATTAGCATCACTTATGCCACTCCGACAAATATATGTGTGTTCACTCATTGAAGTTTTCTTCATTTTTTAAATTTAATATCATACCCATGTGAGGAAACACAATAGTCCCAGTGTGCATGCACTATTGCAAACCTACCTGAAAACAGTGTGTGAGTCATAGATAAAATTTGCAGCAATATTGGAATAGGGGGATATATCATGAGAGAAGATAGCAGGAGAGATGAAGTAATAAAAATCCTATCATCTGTGAATTTCTTGAAAAATTGGTGATATTTACATTGAGAGACCAAATGCCCAAGGAACACATAATATCTGTCTTTAAATATTTGAAGTGCTTCCATCTTGAATATGTCCATGTTTTGACTAAGTCAGATGACATAAAATCTTAGACAAATGAGCATAGATTGGTGTGGAATCAAATGCAAATCTATCCTGAAACCATATGTTTTAAGAGTGAAATGTGATCAACAGCTGTCAGGCCTGATGGTTCAGGACTATAATACCAGCTATACAGGTGGACAATGAAGGAGGATCACGACTTCAGTTCCTGCCCACACCACAGAGCACTTGAAGGTTGCCTTGGACAACTTTGTGAGACTTTGTAGGGATAAAGATATCTCAGTGGTGGAACATAGTGGTAGAGCACTTGTGTAGCATGCATAAGACCCTAGGTTCAATCTGAAAAAAGGAGGAAAGGAAATGAAAGGAGGAAGTAAGGAAAGAAGGGAGCAAGGAAAGAAGGGAGGAAGGAAGAAGGGAGGGAGGGAAAAAGGGAGGGAAGGAGGGAAGGAAAGAGGGAGGGAAGGAGGGAAGGAAGGAGGGAAGGAGGGAGGGAGAGAGAGGAATAAAGACTTATTTGCTGGCAAATAAAGCTACACCTCCAAGTTCTCTGGATCAGCTGAATATGGGAGAGAAAGGGTGGTAAAAGTAAAGGAGGAAGGGAATGCAAAGAGAAAAGAGAAGATAAGGGGTGATGAAAGAGGGAGGGATGATATGCACAAAATGATTGTTGCTTGAGGGACCTTTGAAGTCTGTTAATATACCATAATTCAAGTACAATACCAGATAATCTCAAAGTAGTTTTAGTTATTCATCATTACTATGAATTGCATGGTTACAAAAGCAAACATTAATAATGAGCTTGGGAAATTAATTTTTTTCCTCCAAAGACTGTAATGCTCCTTTCTCATCAGAGGACTGATGCTGAAAAGGAGAAGCTGCTACTTAATGGAAAAAAAAAAAAATTCCTCCATGTTCTCCCTGGCTATAAACTAAGTGAAGACATGAGCTGAGCCACATATCTTTCACTTCTTTCTATGTACCCAGAGCTCTGTATAGTACCCCAAATATGCAATATTCATTGACATTCTGTTTTGCCATCTTATTTTCCAATTTATGGACTTTAAAAGCAGCCAGTAATTATGTTTCCTTATCAAGTTACAGAATTGTTCTTTTTTTCTTTTGCTTTCTTTTCTTTTCTTTCATTCTTTTAAACCTTTTTAGGTTCCTTTAGTTGAATGAATCACCTTCTGGAGGACCTCAAATTCCAAATCCACATATGCAATAACCAAGCTTCCAAATTCATATTTTAAAAATTAAAGTACTTCAGTCTGTAACACTTAGGATACTTAGGAATTACTGAGTACCCATAAATATTTGTATTTAATGTGTGATGCAAGTATCTATTTTCACTAAGTTAAATATTAACATTTTTTTTACTTATTTATCACAAATAAGAATAGAATCTCTTTGCCACTTGCAATAAGATGAATTTTTAGGATTAATTATTCTCTCTAAAAATAAAAATAATGTGTGGAATAGTAGAATTGTACATTACTGCAATTTCTTTTAATGAGTTTCTTAGTGGAAGACAGCTGTGTATTCATACCCCAAACATTTTATGATATACTTTTTAAGTGATGTAAGTGAAGAAAATAGGCATTTCAGGAGCTTTGTACTTTCATTTTAGGCATTGTTCCCTGAGAGTACAACAGATTTCAGAGAGTGGGTGGTGCTTAAAGTTGATTGCAATGAAGAATCTGGAATCAGATTGCAAAAGAGTGAATTTTGCCCCCTACACATCCAAATTCATATGCTGAAGCCCTAGCTCCCAAATGTGACTGTGTTTAGAGACAGGGTTTTAAAAATAGCAATTAAGGTTAAGTAAAAGCATAATGATGGGGTCTTGAATGGTGTCTTCTTGAAAAGAGGGAGAGATGCCCAAGGCTGCTTGACACAGAGCTGAGGCCAGATGCTAACAGAGAGAAGAAGAACTCTTGTTGTTCAAGAAGAGATGCCTCTGGTAAACCCAAACCCACCAGCACATTCCCTCCCAACTCATCTTTAGAACTGTAAAAAAGTATGTTTCTGCTGTTTAAGCCTCCCTATGTCTGGTATTTTGTTGTGTCACCACTTACAGATTTGAAAATAATCCTGAGCTCTGTAACCAGAACACAAAATTTTCAAACATTAAAATCTAACTATTTTAACTTTTATTTAGAAAACATATTTTATTTATACATGATCATGTATAGGTCATTTGAAGCATATTAATTCATTGAGTTATACAGGTCTTCCAAAGAGTAACCTATACCATCATAATCAAAAGATCCTATTTTTAAGCTAGTTATGGTGGCACATGCCTTTAATCCCAGCACTCAGGAGGCAGAGGTAGGAGGATTACTGTGAGCTACTGGTGAGCCTGAGATTACATGGTGAATTCCAGGTAAGCCAGGGCTAGAGTGAGACCATACCTCAAAAAAAAAAAAAAAAAAAAAAAAAAAAAAAAAAAAGTCCTATTTTTTTAGTCATTTCAATCTCATGAAGAAAGTCCCTGGGGCTAAAGAGATGGCTTAGCAGATATGGTGTTTGCCTGTGAAGCCAAAGGAATCAGGTTCAATTCCCCAGAACCCACGTAAACCAGATGCACAAGGTGGCTCATGTGTCTGGAGTTCCTTTGCAGTGGCTAGAGGCCCTGGTGTGCATCTCTCTCTCTCTCTCTCTCTCTCTCTCTCTTTCTTTCTCCCTCTCTCTGACTGATAAATATTTTAAATGTCCCCATTGAATGTCAAGTTACTGTGGAAGACACTAGTGTTCGAATATTTTGCTTTTTGTCTCCTAGCTTGAATTTTATAACTAGAAAAATTGTTGTCAATCATTTTCTGTAAAATGTAAAGTCATAGAGTCATATTATTCAACATAAAGATGGCTAAATACCAAAATTTAAACAGTCATTTCTCTGTCTGTCACTTCTTTCACATGATGAGAGTCCATGGAATGAAATCAGCAATGGATAGTTCCACCTAGAAAGGGGACACTCACACTAGTGTTTGATTTCTTCTTCCTAAATAATTCTCCTGAGTACAGTGTTTTCCAGCACAAGTGATACTTATGTTACGTCCACATGGCCATAAGATTATTAGAGGGAGGTATAAAAGGGTTAACAGAATAAAGTTATAATTTTCTTCTTTATCAGTAACACTATAAAAGTTAACTAGCATTTATTTATCTACTTTATTTCTATAGTACACATATAGAATACAATGACTATAAGTAATTTTTGCTCAAATATAAAATTTTACCACCTTGTTTTCCTATTGAATAAAAAGGTCTATACCATAAAAAACTGAAAATAATAATGCTTTATTAATACAAAATAAAATTTAATCTTGGTGACTTCTTTCAATGTCCTGAGGACCTTCCCTCACCAGAAGTCTGTGAAATACATCTTGAGTTTCCAATCTGGCCTTATTTGTCTATAATATTTTGTCACTTGTTACATCTATATCTACTTTATGAGAAAAACAAACAAATCTTCCATCCCTGAAGTATTATCTTTACCTCTACACTCACAATCATCCCATGTTATGTCCCTTGAATGGGACCTTCTGTTTCCTCCTCCAGAACATCACAATAAGTAAGCTTTCCTTACTGCCTGATTCTGTTCCCAAAGAGCCTTCACTTCTTCATCTGGGCAGTCACTGTATCATGCTGGAACTGTACCACACATGTGGCCTTTGTCACATCTTAAGCAATAGGACCACACATACTAATAATAGTTAACAATAATCAACTAAGGTAGCTGCCTGTTGATTTGGCTTATAAAACCTTAATCCTGTATTGTGATAGAATGAGTTGTCAGACATTTAAAATATCAAGATGAACATGGTAAAAGCAAATTGTTTTATATTTGCAAATACAGTATAATTGCGAAATTTTAAAACTATGGCTTGAAGTATTTAATAGGAGAGTATTTAATAGGAGATTTTTTTCAATGCCCAAAACTTTCACAGAAGAGATATACAAACTACTTTAATTTGCATAGGGCTATGCTGCAATCACCAGAAGGATATAATGCTAAAAAAAATGTATATTCTTAAAGGACCTTCAAAGATGTCTAACAATAAAACAGATGATATTTATCTTTGCCAATATTGAGGAAACAGCCTCATTCTCTTAGATTTAACCCTCAACGGGAGTATTGGGGAACTATAGGAAAAGAAGGGCTCTGGAGAGGGTGGGATGAAGCCCAACCTTTAAAAAAATGCTTCTAGCCTGTAACTACTAGTACCAGAAATTGGTGGTACCCACATTGATATGTTGATCAGAGAGATCTATGAGATCCCACAAACCAGACAGGCTTCTGTCAAAGCATTTGATTACCTCCCTGTGGCAAAAGCTAAGACCCTATTGCCAAAGACACCATATACTGCTGACACAGAACATGGAGAGAACTGGCTGGAATCCAGAAGAGAGCCAGTCCCCAGACAGTTAGGCTGTCTAGCCCTGCAAAGCTACACATGAGCTACTTGGGGAAAGCGGCCAACAATGGTGTGAGCAAACAGGGCTCTAAGCTACTGAAAAGCAACCAGCCTGCCAAAACATACACACCACTGCAATGGTTGCACACAGCCTTGGTGGGTAAACAATGGCTTTCTGATTGGCTAAGAGATTCACTCAGTGGAAGGGAACCCATATCTGGAATTGGGAATCAGGTCAGAATCCTATGGAGACAAAGAGTATGCTCCCCAATGTCAAGCCCCACTAGTCTTTGGCTAAAAGGGGGGCTATATCCATCAAAATCACTCTTAATTAATAATGCTTATCCTATTTAACCTATGCTGACTTCATTTTCTGTTTTTCTTTTTCAGAAGGTAGACAGACCCATGGAGATATATCACCCCTAGCATTTCAGCCAAGGCCCAGGTAAAATCACAGAGGAATTAGGAGATAAGCAAAAGTGTGACTTCCATGATGAGTCTGACAATCAGCGCTGGTTGAAGGAGACAGATACTGAGGATATACAACACATACCAGAGTAGAGATCTAGAGGCACCTAAGGGCTCATTGCTAAAGTAGAATTAAAATAGTCCATCTTCCAAAGGCACCTCAGCCTATTAGGACATCATTCCCTGCCTCATGGCACATTTCAGCAGTGTGTGTAATTCATGACCATTCCATACATTTTTCATGCTTCCAAAACTAATACCAGGTGTGCAGTATACAGCCATATTCTTAATTCAGGTATGAAATAAGTCATAACCTTGAAAAGCAGGTTATTTCTCCATTCAATTCCTTCTCAAAAAAGTTTGTATTTCTAACAGCCTTTTCTCAGGCATCTTCTCCATTGTTTTAATGTAAAGCAGTGGGGCCACTTTCCTTAAGATTGTTAATGTGTTGACAATAGCAGCTTCTGAAACCTAAAACCAGTCTCAGTGCCTGTAATTTTAACTTGATTGAGGTTTTCTAACTTAAAATGTTAACTCTCTCAGTCCAATGTCTTTAGCCAAGTACATCAGTCCATTACAAATTTAACCTTGATTAAACTCTCTGTGCCTGGGCAGCAGGACACAGCCATCCCTTATGCCAATAACCCAGTTCCAACAAAGCCCTCTACAGTCTTTCCTTCCTTTTAGAAAGCTCATAAACCAAGCCTCAAAGTTGAATACTGTCTACACTTAGCATTCTCAAACTTTTATAAGAATAGTCCATAAAACTTGGTTTACCACTCCAGAAGGCGTATTCAGTTGCAAGCCCCAAGTCCATGACTGTTCCTATAAAACAAAGGTTGCAAAAGACTAACATCCACATGGTCATGTTCATCTCATCCCCACTCCTGGTACCATACTGTAGCAGACAGCTTCAGGTTTGCTGAGATGAACATCCAGACCATGCACAGTTATGAAGGAAGGGATATTTATTGAAGCTTATAGATCCAGGGGAAGTTCCATAATGGCAGAAGAAGCTGACCTTCTTTTACAGGACCAAACACAGAGAGCAAAGCCACAAGCCAAAAGCCACATAGCAGAGCTCACCACAGGAAATCCAGCTAGGCACACATTTCATATCTTCAGAACGGAATCTCAAACACACCACCATTCATTAAGATCCATACAATGACACTGCCTCCAGCCAAGTGGATGCAGATGAAACTACAAACTAATAAAGCACTAAATATATTGGGGGACATCCATTCAAACTATGACACTATTCTTTCACTTTTATTTTAGTAAGTTGAAATCTCTTATCTCTGAAACAGAAGAGAATGTTTGAACAGCACTTAGTACTTTTGTGAGCTAATTTTAAAACTTGTTCAAATTTAAGGATATATTATATTCTTAAAATAATGTTTTCTTTTTATTTTGTTTCTTCCTCATATTTACAGAATCATTATAAGTGCTAACAACTTTCACTAGGATCTATTCACATTTAAGACCTTGGAGATAGCTTCTTATTCATTTTGAAAATATGTTCTATTATTGATAGTATAAGATAGCTTTCATATAAATAGTATATTTAACAGGTGATATATTTAGAACATTTCATTTCTAAAATAAAATTAACAACTTCTAAGACATAGTGAATATAGGAATATAGAACTAAGTATTATAAAAACAGAAAAATGTATTGAAATAAAACATAGAATAAAATAAAAAATAAAATGATAATAGCTGAAATAACAGAGAAAGCGAATTTTTTTTCATTTCCACAAGCCAAGCACAAATATGATGCACCTCTTCAGGAGATGAGGATATATTTGCATCAACCCATCTACAAATAGCAGCATGGTGCTAGAAGCTGGAATGGAAGTTGTAGCATTCTCACAGTAGATCACTATTGTGCTAAGTGAGAACAGGAGAGTTCTAGTGGAAATGATCTACAGAGAAAGACCTAAAAATATAGTTTTAGCAGGGAAGTTTTCAAATGTACTAGCTCAACAGGAAGTATTGAATAATAGGAGCTGCTAATTACATCTGTGATTTTGCTGCAAGGGTCACCATGAAGGCAGAATCCACTTGTCTATTTCAATAGCTCAGCAATGTTTAATATAGATCATTCAAAAATTGTTGTTAATTGGGCTGGAGGGATGGCTTAGCAGTTAAGGCACATGCCTTCAAAGCACAAGGACCCCAGTTCGATTCTTCAGGTCCTACATGAGCCAGATGCACAAGGGGGCACACACATCTGGAATTCGTTTGCAGTGGCTAGAGGCCCTAGTGTGCCCATTATCATTCTCCCCCTCTCTCTCTTTCCCTCTCTCTAATAAATAAATAAAGCTGGGAGTGGTGGCACATGCCTTTAATCCCAGCACTCCGGAGGCAGAGGTAGGAGGATCACTGTGAGTTTGAGTCCACCCTGAGACTACATAGTGAATTCCAGGTCAGCCTGGACTAGATTGAGACCCTACCTCCAAAAACAACAACAACAACAATAACAAATTGCTGTTAATTGAATAAAGGCTGAGTAGCATCTAAGACAAGTATGATGTATTTTTGGCCTTGGCTGCCTATCTGTATTCTCATGTAAATATTCTTGTGTACATGTGCATTACATTTTGAATATTCCTGCCCATGTAATTTTCATGAATAGCAAAGTATTCTGTATAACAGGAATGGGAAGGGCAGGCTGCAGTTGTAGTAACCTTGATGAAGGGAGTGAGCCAAGAAATTGCTATTTATCATTGCATTTTCACTCTATTAAATGTTCAGTTTACACCTTTTATAAATAAATATAAATAGCAGAGAGCAAAAGTTTGCAATACTAAAGAAACTAATGATGTATACCTTTGAAAAGCAATAGTAAAAAAAATGATTCTGAAGTTTCACTGTTAAAATGAAATCAATTTATTCCCTATTTTAGTGAAACTATCTTCAAAGGTAACTCCATATCAAATTTGTATAGAGGAAAACAATTCCCTAATTTTCCCTTAGATTCAGGTATACATTAAACTTAACTTCACATCTATCATCAAGTACACTGGAAGTTTATTTGTAACCCCATTTATTTTAACCTCTCTGATTATTTGCTCTAACAGGTAGGTTCAGATTTCTTACTCAAGCTGATTTGTGGACTGTGAGTACAAAATCATGAAGAAAGTAGGGGATCTATCTCAAGAGACATTGTAAGAAATTGCATAACTCTGGATAAAATGTATTTTTCTTCCTTGGAATCAGTTCTTGGCTTTCAGAACTTGGCTTGTGGCCATTGACAGACATGACTGTGACCAAAATATCTCACCACTTTAATTTGTTGTGAATGATTTACATGGTAATGCTGATAACATCATCTTAATTACTTGCTGAAAATTATATTTGACAAACCATTAGATAACACATTGCTTTCTGGCCACAGAGGTCTTTAGGCAGCAGCAGATTCTCTACATGCTTCATCTTATGTCATCTTTTGTCAGTTCTGGCAAGTGGCAAACATTATCTGCAATTTGACAATAATAACCTTAAAACTTGATTTTAGCATCAAGATTCACAGAGCCAGTGATGGCAGTTTTGGGACTAGAATTCCAATTATCTGAATTCAAAGCTTTGCTTTCCAGCCACTAACATATCACCCACTTGATATAAAGCTGTCGACAAAGATGCTGAAACAAGCATCAAATTGTTCATCAACATGAACACATATTATAACAGTTTTGAAATGACACAGAACAAAGATTCAGAGGAAATACTGAAGCTATCTATTTGGTAAATGACCCATAAGAGATCTAGCATTTCCATATTTTATCAAGAAAGAAGTGTAAAAACAAAGCACTTTATAGCTAATTCTAATGTGCAACACACACATGTGTCTTATATGGGTAGTGAGAACATATATTCCAAATTTTTAGATACTATTGTATTTAAGCTGGTTAAAATATTCTAATGGAATAATCATTCTATTAGCTATTATTTTCATTGCTGACACCCAGTGCCTAACAGAAATTAGTTGAGGGATGGATTTAATTTATGTCATAACTTCACAAGTTCAGTCCATGGTTATTTGGTACCATGAATTTGGGCAGAAACTGATGCAACATGGACATGGTTTAGAGGTTGTTCTTCAGTTCTGGTGGACAAGAAGCAGAGAATAAGACAGGCAGTCACCAAGGATAAAAAGCACACAGGGACCCACCTCCAAGTGACTAATTTCCTCTAGCTCGGCCATACGTACTAACGTTTCCAGAACCTCCAAAAATGGTACCAATATCTGGGGATGAACTGTTCAATTCATGAGCTTATGGGGGATATTTAATATTAAAAACAAAACACAAAACAATACATAGCAGCCACTAAAAGAAAGAAATTGGTTTTGACAGAAATCAAAATCTAAAAAAGGCTCTCAGTGTGTACCAGAACACAAGAGTTGGGAAACAAAGTGATGAAATGTATGACTTTGTTCTAAGTGTGAGTGTAAAGAACTCTTTCAGAAAGAGAATTACTTTCTGCTTTTCATGGAGGGTAAAGTATTGTTAGTTAATCTATTTTCAATTACTGACCACTTAAAATGGGGTATGTTCTTGTACTCACACCATAAAAAGACTTTATATGGGAAAACACAATATATAACACAAAACATAATAAATATATGAACATCCATTTAGGTGTAACCTTATGAGATTGATCTTTATGGGGATAATGAGCTCTTATTTTGGGGGAATGTGGTAGTTTGTATAGATGTCCCCCAATAGTCAGTGTTTGATTAGTTTGTAGTTTGCATCTGAAGCCCACTGGCTGGTGGCAGTGTCACTGGATGGATCTTAGGGTCCAGCCCTAAGGTGTGGTGAGTTTGAGATGCCAATCTATATATATGCAAAGTGTGCCTAGCTAGAGTTCCTGAAGTGTGCTGTGCTGTGTGGGTTTTGGCTTTCTCTCTCTCCTCTCTCTCTCTCTCTCTCTCTCTCTCTCTCTCTCTCTCTCTCTCTTTTCTCTCCTGGTTCTATAAGAGCAGGCCAGCTTCTTCTGCCATTTGGAACTTCCCCCGGATCTGTAAGCTTTAATAAATCCCTTCCTCCATAGCTGTGCCTGGTCTTGAAATTCATCTCAATGAACCTGAAGCTGTCTGTTATAGGGAATAAGTGGAAGCTTGTATCTATTTATTTCTGACATATACAAATATGTTCCTTTTCTAGATTCTTGACTAAATTATTATGAAAAGAACATATTTTCATAGACATTGACCTAACGAAAAAAATAATATTCACCTATACTCCTTTGATACTACTGTGCCAAGTTAAAGAGTTTAAATTCACCAAGAGGCATCAAATAATCGAAGGTATTTCATAATACGTAAATAAATAATATGTAAATAAATGTAAAGTAATTAATTCCCCCTGGATTAGGGAGGATAGCTGAGGAGAGAAATGAAGCCAGAAATCAGACATCAAGGTCTTAATTTTGGGTTTAAACTCAAAGGTGGAGAAAATTAAGAAAGCCTGGGATAGTCTCACATTAAAGGATGCACATCTTGTTTAGTTGTGATCCACATTGATTCCAAGCTTCCACGAG
Organism: Orientallactaga sibirica; assembly: GCA_036365145.1. Lineage (NCBI taxonomy): Eukaryota > Metazoa > Chordata > Mammalia > Rodentia > Dipodidae > Orientallactaga > Orientallactaga sibirica. Next base: position 11,396,686 of record JAEOAD010000019.1, on the reverse strand, counting down.
AAGCCCCATTCACAGCAGGCCCCTGACTCTATACAGCAGTGTTCAGAAATGACCTAAGAACATGCAATAAAGCTGAGATGGACCAACTTGGAGTGTGCTCTACTGGGAACATACTGAGAAGATGAAAACCACCAAGGAGGTGAATTTACTCTGAGATTCTCTCATGGTCGTTGAGGTAAGAGAAATCACTTTCAAGTCTTGCAGACGATCAGTGGAAACAAAGGAAACAAAGTTTTGTTGAGGGCCATAAGACTGCCTTGGGACTATCTTCATATAAAGGAGTTAATCATGTAGCTGAGATTATAGGTAAAAGAGCCCCCACAGTTCTGTATGAAAGCAGGATGGAAGCCTGTGAAAGAAAAAGGTGGACTCTAGGACACAGTAGAAAGGCAGAAAATAGCATGATCAATAGGAACTGGTAAAATGGAACATCAAAACCAAGGGGGAACAAAACAGGCTGAGTAGGTATCAATGCCAGGTGCCCACAGCAAATAGGAGATCTACCATAATCACACAGTACAGAGTCAGCATATGCCTGTTAGTTCATTTTCCATTAAGATAAGAAAATAGCTGAGGTCAGACAAGGAAAGAAACAAAGGCTGATGGGAAGGAAGGAAGGAAGGAAGGAAGGAAGGAAGGAAGGAAGGAAGGAAGGAAGGGAAGGAGAGAGAGGGAAGGAAGGGAAGGAGAGAGAGGGAAGGAAGGAGAGAGGGAGAAACTCATATAGCTCACAGTTTTAAAGATTAAAGGCAATGACACTAACATGAGTTCAGCCCTGATAAGGACCTCCTAGTGTATGAGATGAAGAAGGTGGAAGCTCAGGCAGAGGATAAATTCTATAAGACAGGAAGGAAGTCACAGAATGTATGGAGCCAGTCTTGCTTTTCTTATAGCAACTAAATTTTCAGGGAAATAACTGGGGCCCTTGGAGAGTTACATCTATCTCATCTGCTGACCATGTTCCCAGTGACCTTCTAGAAGGTGCCACCATTTATTTTAAAATATATTTATTTATTTGAGAGAGAGAGAAAGAAGCAAATTATATCTATCTATCATGTGTTTATATATGAAGAAAGAGAGAGAGAGAGAATAGGTGCTCCAAGGCCTCCAGTCAATGCAAATGAACTCCAGACACATGTAGCACCTTTTGCATCTGCTTTATATGGATTCTGGGGAATTGAACCAGGGTCCTTTGGCTTTGCAAGGCAAGTCCTTAACCAGTAAGCCATCTCTCCAACTCTAGGTCCCATCTTTTTAAAATTATTATTATTATTTTATTTTAGAGAAAGCGTGAGAATTGGTGCACCAAGGCTTCAGGACATACAATCAAACTCCAGATGCTTTCACTACCTATTGAGCATGTGCAACATTCTGCTTACCTCACCTTTGTGTGCCTGGCTTATGTGGGACCTAGAGAGTTGAACATGGGTCCTTAGGTTTCATAGGCAAGTACCTTAACCACTAATCTATCTCTCTAGCCCAAGGTCCTATCTAAAATTTCTACTATCCTAATATCTCTCACATGGCAAGATCAAGCTTCTAACACAACCTTTTGGGTATATACTCAAGTTACATCCCAATCCTAGCACAAATTAGGGAAGGGGGAAATTTCATCTCACATTCTGTAGTAGACAGTTTCAGGCCACTGAGATGAACATTCAAATCAGGCACAGTTATGGACAAAGGGATTTAATGAAGCTTACAGATCAAGGAGAAGTTCCATAATGGCATAAATTGGCCCTCATTCAAAGGACCAAGGAGAAAGAGAGAGAGAGAAACTTCAAGCCACCACCAGCAAGCAAACACAGTTAGGGTCCACGGGCAGAGCTCCAACACTGCATATCTTTAGACTATAATCCCAGATCCACAAACAGTGACACCTCCTCCAGCAAGGTGGCTACAGATCTAACTTGCAAACTTTAATAAAATCCTGAGTATGTTTGGGGGCATCTATTTAAATTATCACATTGCACTCCTGGCCCCCAACAAATTCATAACAATCTCACATTGTATGTTGTCAAATTCAAAGGTCCCCACAGACTTTACCAAGTTAAGATAGTCCCAAAGTCCCATGTCTCCTCTGATATTTAAGATTGTCTCTTATCTGTGAGTCTTGCAAAATAAAAACAAGTTGCATCATCTCAAAATATAAATGCACAAGGTAAACATTTTCTTTTTTTAATTTTATTTTATTATTTATTTATTTATTTATTTGAGAGAGAGAGATACAGAAATAGGCAGGTAGAGAGAGAGAGAATGGGTGTGCCAGGCCTCCAGCCACTGCAAACAAACTCCAGATGCATGCACCCCCTTGTGCATCTGGCTTACGTGGGTCCTGGAGAATCGAGCCTCGAACCAGGGTCCTTAGGCTTCATAGGCAAGTGTTTAACTGCTAAGCCATATCTCCAGCCCAAGGTAAACATTTTCAACTGCTATAATGCATAATAGGGAGAGACTGGAACAATGCAAACTCAACAACCATCAAGCAAACATCAGAGTCTGCAGTTCAAATCCAAAATCAGAAGCAGTGACTGACAGTTTCTGGATTTTGCAATTTCACCCTTCGAGCTGGGCTGTGTAGCCAGGAAAATCTTCAATAACAAGGCAACAACCTCCATGTTAGCCTTTGCACAGTCCTGGTATATCTAAACATCCTGGGGCCTCCACTGCAAACCAAGGTCCATCTTAAAATGGCATTGCCAGCCTATCAAGGACGTCACAGCCTGCCTCATGCCGTTTGCACTTCATGACCATTCCATATATTTTTCATACTTCCCAAACTAATACTAGGTGTGTAGGACACAGACATATAATTAATTCAAAGAGAAAGTAAATCATAATCTTGAAGAGCAGGTTCCTTCTCCAATCAACTCTTTCCAAAAATAATTTGCATTTCTATACTAGATTTCCTCAGGCATGCTCTCTATTGTTTTAATGTAAGTAGTTGGGCCATCTTCCTTAAGAATGCTAATGTGTTTTACAATAGCAGCTTTAGTAACCTGAAACCAGGTTCAGTGCCCTTAATTTTTAACTTTCTTGTTTTTTTCCCAACTTAAAATCTTAAATCTCTCAATCCAAAATTTTTATCCCAGCACATCAGTCCATTACAAAATTAACCTTGATCAAACTCTCTGGGCCTCGGCAGCAAAATGCAGCCATTGTTATGCCAGTAGTCCAGCTCTGATAAGGTCCTCTGCAGTATTTCCTTCCACTTACAAAGTTCATAAACCAAGCTTCCAAACAATTCTCTCTGCACTTAGCATTTTTAAATTCTCATCAGAACAGTCCGTAATACTTGGCTTACCACCCCAGAGAGCTTCTTCCATGGCAAGCTTTAAGTCCATGCCCATTCCTCCAAAACAAAAGTTTCGAAAGACCAAAATTCACATGGTCAGATTCTTTTCAGCCACACCCCACATTCTGGTACCAATTCTATAATAGACAACTGCAGCTCACTGAGATGAAACTGCAAACCATGTATAGTTATAAAAGAGGGATTTATTGAAGCTTACAGATCAAGATAAAGTTCCCTAATGACAGAAGAAGTTGGCTCTCTTTCTCAGGACCACAGGGAGACAGAAAGAGAGAAAGAGGAAGGCCACAAGCCACCACCAGAAAGCAGGCACACTTATAGAACTCCAGGCAAATCTCTAGCACTTTGCATATCTTTAGACTGGAAATCCAAATCTACCTCCACACGTTAGGGCTAGAACCTAGAATCCACCCACAGTGTCACATCTTCCTGCCAGGTGGTTGCAGATCGAAATTACAAGTTTTAATAAAATCCTAAGTATACTGGGGGCCATCTATTTAAACTACCATACCTAGTATCTTTTATGACCATGTTGAAGATCAATTTTCCAACACAATCCTTTAGGGTATATACTGAAGTCACATCCAATTCCTAGCACAGACTAGGGAAGGGGAAGCTTATCTCACAGGGTCAATGAAACCAATGAAAAAGGATGAAGAATAAATAGAGTGATGAGCTAGGTGTGATGGTACACGCCTTTAATCCCAGCACTAGGAGGCAGAGGTAGGAGTATTGTTGTGAGTTCGAGGCCTCCCTGAGACTACATAGTGAATTCCAGGTCAGACTGGGCTAGTGTGAAACCTTCCCTCAAAATCAATCAATCAATCAATAAGTAAATAAATAAATATAGTGAGAGTCTGGATGTGAATATTTCTGAGACTCTTGAAATATTTTGAAGAACAACAACAAAAGGTTTTTAATAAGTCTGGGATTCTGAACTTCTTTTCCAGCCTTTTGGATGTAAGACTCATGAGGATAGTTATATCACTTATGGAACAGACTGTACAGATTTTGGGCATATCTGCCTTACATTTTATAAAAGTTCAACCCTGCTACATATGCCAGTCCCAGATGACAGGAATCACTGCTCCATTCTTTTTCTACATTTACCATTATGAACTTATTATACTATTTCCCAAAAGACAATATAAGTAAAAAGTGACAGCCTTGTACTCCTTTGCCTTCCTGATAGATACTCATGCTGACTTTCCAAGCATCCCTGCTTGTGATATAACACCCACACAGTGTCCAATTCCACAGAAGTGGCCACCAGTCCACCACTATTCATCCTGTAAGAGAGCAACTAATTCAGAAGATCATACCCTGGGACTGTGGAAAAGGAGTTCTATCTTGCTATGTAGGCTGCACTCAGAATAGCCTAGAATTCAAAGCTTTATACTCACCTTTGACTCCTTTGAGAATGCAGATTCCTAGGTGTCATCAAAACATGAATGTTTAAAAACACTTTCACATTTCTTTTCTAATTTGATTTTTAAAATAGCTTCATGATGAATGTGTTCCTGTCTCTGCTGCATAAAATATAAAACTGCAATTCTGAGACATTGTGATGTGTGAAGTTCGCTTGTCTGGAAATGCAGAGATATCCTGGCCATAGGCAAGGCCTTTTTCCTGTGTGTTTAACTCTCAGTAAATTGCTTAACATTTCTGAGCCACAGTTTCATCATGTCTAGAATGGAATAATTATCAGTATTTGGAATTTATATGACAACAGTGTTAACAATGGTTGGTATATAGAACAAAAGGAATAGCTGGCATTATTAATTCTGTCCTTAGTTGACCATCACCTCTCACTCACATTTGACATTACTGGAAGTGGCAGGTACTTGAACTGCATATGCTGTGATTAGGAAATCAAGTCTCAGTAGCTAATCTCATAATTTGAAATGTGTTTAATGTCATAATCATTATTGTTATTGAAGTATTTTATTTTTGTAAGAACAACTAGAAATACTTGTCATATCATAAGTTATTGAAATAACACTTTCCATTATAACAATTATAATGCATTGCTATTGTACCAATACTACTCAATACTCAACTGTTTTTCTCTTACAAATCTCTATTGATATTACAGATTTTTATGGATGTCAAATTATAATGAAATCTTTGGTTCCTATAGTAATATTTCTCAAAGGCATATTTTGTCAGCAATCAACTTGCAGATGATGTTATCTCTCTAAATCTTTACACACATATCTATATCTACATAAATTTTATTTTTCCTCTTATCTAAACTCATACAACAAATATTTATCTATCCTCCTTAATCATCAAGGATAAGGCTTCAGATGCTGCCGCACTGTCTACCATATGTTGTTCAGGTGACTTTCTTAAATATGTCGCTCTCTGGCCCAACCCCTATCCCAATTGTAGATGTGTGCTACCACTGAAATGGTCCTTAAGTGATAGCATCCAGTGTCTCCCTGTTGAACTAATGCAGGATTGTGCCTCAATTATTTACCAACAGATGACCACTGGCTGTGCCTGAGAAACTACTCTGTCAAGAGGGAACATTGGCAAACTGTTCCTTTTCCCTTCCCTTCCTAACAATGCCTATATTCCTTAATTCTGCAAATAAATGTGGGCACCTTCTCCCTTCAGACACTACTTTATTTAGGGTCCCTTCTGCTAACATACTGTTTTCAAGAAGCAATGGACTACTGTTTATAAATTCTTTGCTTCTCTTTATTTTCTGTAATTTTAAATTATGAATAGATTTAAAATGAAAATGAGTAGAATGTTTTTATAAATGTGTTATTTTCCTATTAAAGTATTGATAATAATTGTAGAGTAAAGAGTTTATGCTTGGCTCCAACTAAAGGTCTTACTTGGTTTCACCAAGTGCAAATCTCATAACAACAGTGATATAGATTGCTTTTGTTATGATCTTTTAAAAACGAACAGAGGTTTAAAAGTTAGGGGTTTCTATAAACTTGACAAAAGAACTAAAACTAGATGGCCTCTCAGTTTGTTTGATTTTTTTTTTTAATTTTGGTTGTTTATTGTTTTGACAACATGTATCTTGATTCTCTATCCAGAGTCCATTAGTTAAAATAATACAAAAAAAAATTTTAAAAGAAAAAGAAAAAAGAAATCATCTCTTGTTTGAGAGTTAGTAAAGGGCAGTAGAATTGAAGTTTGTTTGATTTTTTTTTTATTTTTGTTGTTTATTTTTTGACTGTATCATTCTCTAAGAGTCCATTAGTTTTACAAAATCTTGTTTGATTAGAATTCATTTTTAAATTCTGACTGGAAGTTGTGAAAAATTGGCTTTTGATGAAGTCTTTTTTTTTTTTTTTTTTTTTTTTTTTCCTCGAGGTGGGGTCTCATTCTAGCCCAGGCTGACTTGGAATTGAATCTGTATTCTCAGCGTGGCATTGAACTCTTGGCAATCCTACCTCTGCCTCCTGAGTGCTGGGATTATAGGCGTGAGCCACCATGCCCAGCTGAAGTCGTAGTTTTTTTTTTTTTTTTTTTAATGCATCTTATAGAAGAGAACATATGAATACTATTGCTCAAGATATAGACACCCAAACATCCTGTATATGTGTGATGGGAATACAATCTGATAAACGAGCCATAAGCTGAAAGTATATTAACTTGACATACATGTATGTTATAGCTTACATAGTCAACTTGACAGGACCTAAAATCATCTGTAAAGGATTACTGAGGTAAGGTTAGCATCTAGGCATGTTTGTGTGGGTTTATTTTGATTAGATTAATAGAGGTGGGAAGACCCACCTTAAACATGGAGGCGGACTGTACAAAAAGAAGAGAAGTGGCTGAGCAGCAGCCTTCATAGCTCTTTGCTTCCTCACTGTGTTGAAGGTGATCAGCTGCCTCAAGATCCTGCCACTGTGTTTCCCTGACATGATGAACTGTGAACTAGAACTGGAAGCTGAAATAAACCTTTCCTTCCTGTTGCAGTCAGCTTTGAGTTGCTGTCTGAAAACACTTGACCAAGAGCAGCTTGTGTAAGGAGAGGGTGTAGTTTTAGCTTAAAGCCTCAAGGAGAAGGTCCATGATTTCAGGGGAAAATGATGGCATGAGCAGAGGGTGGACATCACCTTCTGGCCAATATCAAGTGGACAATAGCAACAGGAGAGTGTGCCCAACACTGGAAAGTGGAAACTGATTATAATACCCATAAGCCCGCCCCAACAATATACTGCCTCCAGGAGGCTACAGTTCTCAAACTGCCATCAGCTGGGGACTTAGCATTCAGAACACAAATTTTATGCTGGACACCTGAATCAAATGACCACATCCTGCTCCTGGACCCCATAAACTGATAACCATCCATGATGCAAAATGCAATGCATTCAGTACAACATTGAAAGTCCCCATAGTTTTTATCAATCCCAATGATGTTCAAACATCTCCATAGTCCAAAGTCTTTTAACTGAGCCATAATAAAAAAAAAAATGGCACAGAATAAATATTTACGCTACAAATAATGGCATAAGGTATAACAAAGAATTATTCAACCAATACAAGATTTAAAACAAATTGGGGAAACACCAAACTATGTAGCTGCAAGTCCAACAACTCTAGCTAGTTACAAGTCTCACAGTCTAACCAGTGACCAGTCTCTGGAGTTCCAGTTCTGTTTTTCCAGCTGGATACTCACAGTCCTGGAAAAATTTCATCCAGTGCTGGCAGCTCTCCTTGTCAAGCATCTCATAGTCCTGGAATCTTTTCTGGGTCTCCACTGCAACCATGGTCTACCTACATGGCTCCATTGGGCGTCCATGTAGGTAATACAACAAGCCTGCTTCACACTGCCCATGGCCATTTCCAAAATATAAAACAATGCTGCAAATACAATCACCCTATCTTTCCTATATTTGTTATACTCCATAGTGCCAGGTGATTTACCAACTTGTTAATCTATAGGTATAAAAGTAGACATTGAAGAACAGGACACTCCTTCTGCATTCAGGCCTCTTCAAAAGAGTCTGCATTCTTCCTGGTGTTCCAATGCAGATCAGCTGGCCCAAGGTCAATGGCTGTAAACTCTCAAACAATTGCTGCTGAATGGCCAGAGGTTTTGGCCCAAAGATTTCATTACCATGTCATACCCCTCTGCTCACACCAGTCCATTTCTGCGCAATGCAATCCTGCACAAGATCTCAGGACGTGAGCATAACAGAAATCCTCTCACACCAACTGCTTCTAGCTCAGTCTAGGCAAAGCTCTTTCTCACCCTCAGAAGCCAAAGCTCATAGTCCATAGTTCTTACTGAATACAGATCTTTCTACTTTGACAACAATAGTCCATCAAGCTGTACTTACAGCACTGCAAGGCATCTCTTAGGCCAAGGTTTCAAATATTTCCATTTTCCTCCTCCAAATAAGTTATAAAAGGCCAGAGCCACAGAATCAGGTTTCTAGCAGCCATCTCATTTCTTGGTACCAATTTCACTGTTGTAGTCAGCTTCAAGCTGCTATTAGAAAATACTCAACAAGAGCAGCTTGTGGGAGGAAAGGGTTTATTTTGGCTTAACAACTTGAAAAGAAGCTCCACGATGGCAGCGTAAAATGATGGCATGAGCAGAGGGTGGACATCACCTCCTGGCCAACATTAGGTGGACAATAGCAACAGGAGAATGTGACCAACACTGGCAAGGGGAAACTTTCTATAACTTCCATAAGCCTGCCCCCAACAATACACTGCCTCCAGGAGGCTCCAATTATCAAATTGCCATCACCTGGGGACCTAGCATTCAGAAAACATGAGTTTATGGTGGACACCTGAATCAAACCACCAAACTTCCTTTTTGTCAGGTTTTTTATTCCAGTAATGAGAAGTTGACTCACATCACTTAATATCCCTTACTGAACATAAAT